>CM044441.1:64069670-64087012 GCA_024363595.1 Xenopus borealis
GCCCCCCCCCCATAGCCCACAGAAAATCAGAGGCACAGTGACCTAGGCTACAGGTTGCAGCCTGTAGCAACTTACATCAGAAGTTGACAGTTCCAGGGATTAAGCTGCACATCCTGTGAAATGTTCGCTGCCTGCCAGTAGAATGCATTAGCGGTAGCGCTTCTGCCTGTTTGAATCTACCGCTCAATAAGGTGCAAAGGAGCGGTCACATGTTGGGATCACATGGCCATGACGTCAGGTCCTTTTTGAGAATGGGAACTATGCGCTACCGTCAGAAATTGTAGGCTCGGAAGGGGGAGAAGCAGTGACATTACAATACTTGTTCGAGCCATGGGTCAGTATTTTACACTAATATCCTGTATATAGTTTGTTATAGTAATTCTGCAAGGTTTGGTAGTCTTGTTCTGTATGGACGGGCTGCAGCCTGCAGCGAGGGCCTTTGTTGTGCCTAATAAAAGAGGAAGAAATAATCGAACGAAGAGAAGGCCCAGCAGGGAGGGGCTAAGAGCAACTGCATCTGTTTTGAAAGAAGCATTAAGTGGCTCCTGTGGCTTGAATATAATTGCTTTGTAATAATACCATCGTGGAAACACTTTACACGACCGTATCAGTTGAACATATAAGGATTTTGGGTTATTCAGAACTCCCCAGTTGTGACTGAGCTCTTATTCTCAGTGATTTGATGGAGGTTAAGGGAGTTTCCATTCAGCAGTAGTTGAAAAAAGTTAATAACTGCTCTGTTGATCTTTCCTTTGGAGTGGTTACTTGAAACTGTAGGATGAGCTGCACAGAGTTTTGACAAGTTAGGCTGTTGATACAGGTATGGGATCTGTTATCTGGAATACTGGAACTCCATATGTTTTATGCTTGTAATTCATTTGGTTTAGGAGTATAATCACATTTACTTTACAGCACTACGAAATATGTTGGCACTAAAGAAATACTATAAATAAATAAATAATACTGCTTGAACACTGACACTCTGCAGTCCTCTAAAGTTTGAAAAGTGGTTATTGGTGCAAAAAATACTATTCATAAGATTTGGAGCACTGTTGTGTGTCTTTGTACAAGCTATATGTGGGTCCTTGCCAGTGGGACCAGCTTCTTGCACCTGACATTACAACAAGCAGTTGGTAAAGTGCAGCTTTGCTTGAATTAGTTGTGCTGTATCCTGAATACTTGAGACCAGGGGTTTTTCTGGATAAGTGATTTTTCTGTAAATTGGATCACCATGCCTTAAGTCAGTCTATCAAAACACGCCAGTATTAAAGGGGACCTGTCCCGAGACAGTCCTGACAGCTGTATAATAAAAGCCCTTTTTAAATTAAAAATGAAACAAATAATTTTTTATGAAAGCATCCATACCTGCTATAAACCCATTTAAAGGTCTTACCTGTCAATCATGTATTGCTTGCCCCTACTCTAAGCCTAAAGCTGGCCATAGACATGCAGATTTTTAGGCAATGGACGGACAAACGTCCATTCTAATCTTCCGACCTGCAACTAACCATTCAAATTAATTTAAAGTATTAAAGAGTACAAAATGCACAATGCTTGGGCCATTAATTTACAGCAATCGTACAAAAGTTAAGATCCGACAAAAAAGTAGTGACTATTTCCCATTGATCAGGCTGCAAAATATGTTGGTGCTGTATAAATTAATAAACATCATCAGATAATCAATACATGCAGAGACATTATCGCTAGCCAACTGAAATCTTTTAACCTGTCCAATTGACTGACTGAAAAGAATTGTACAAAACAGTAGTGTCTATGGTCATCTGAGACGCACTTTCAGTTTCCATTCTGTAATTTCTAAATGTCACTGCTCTCTTCATATTCTCTCTAGTCTCACCATCTAACTGTGTAGGCAGTACATGGGCATCAGATGCCCCATTTTCACACACAAACAACATTTTTGATGTAAAGCTTGCCTTAAAGGGGGTGGTTTTCCTCAAGTTAATTTTTAGTATGTTCTTAAATGGATAATTCAAAGCAACTTTTCAGTTGGCCTTTATAGTTTTTAAATTATCTTCTTCTGACACTGTCTAGCTTTCAAATGACCCCATGTAAAAAACAAATGCTCGGTAAGGATACAAATGTATTGTTATTTCTATTTTTTATTACTCATCTTTATATTCAAATCAGTGCATGGTTGCTAGGGTAATTGTTGCAATTTCAAACTGGAGAGCTGCTAAATAAAAAGCTAAATAACTCAAAAACTACAAATAATAAAAATTGAATACTATTGAAAATTGTCTCAGAATATTTGTACAACACAATAAAAGTTAAAGGAACAGTAACATCAAAAAATAAATGTTTTAAAGTAATAAAAGTAGAATGCACTGCACTATAAGGGTAGGGACAGACAGGGAGATTCGGGGAGATTTTGTCGCCTGGCGTTTTTTAGCAGGCGACAATCTCCCCGAATTACCTTCTCCCTGTCTGCCGCTAGTATACTGACAAAGCGCCTGTGCAGACGCGGCGCGGCGATTTCCGGAATCGCCCGAAGATACTTCGTGAGGAAACTTCGGGCGATTCCGGAAATCGCCGCGTCTGCACAGGCGCTGGCGCTTTGTCAGTATACTAGCAGCAGACAGGGAGAAGGAAGTTCGGGGAGATTGTCGCCTGCTAAAAAACGCCAGTCGACAGAATCTCCCCGAATCTCCTTGTCTGTCCCCAGCCTAAAACTGCTGTGTTTCCTTCAGAAACACTACTATTGTTTATATAAATAAGCTGCTGTGTAGCAATGGGGCCAGCCATTCAAAGGAGAAAAGGCTCAGGTTACACAGCAGATGGGCTCTGTTGAACATAATGGTGTTATCCACTATTTAACCTGTGCCATATAGCCTTTTTTCAATTTCTGCCACTGCTCAGCAGCAGCTTGTTATTATTATTATTATTATTAACATGTATATAACATTTCTATAGCGCTAACTTGTTTTGTAGTGCTGTAAAGTGAATGTGATTATACAACTAAATCACTTGTCTGTACCCCTTTAATGATCAGTGCATCTAAACAAGTTTTTATTATTGTGTCATATAGTTTTGCTTTGCAGGAAAGCTAACCTGTATGTGCTTTAAAATTGGTTAGATGTTTTAATTCTTTTTCTTTTAATTATCTTATTTGGAGGGTGAATTTCATTAGAGGTTGTGTCCTACGGTTAGGCCCCTGGCATTTATGGTGCATTGTATGCCACATTCCCTTTCTCTGAAAGCAAAAGGGTTCAATTATGGAAGAGGAGCTTCAGAAGTACCGAGGGCAGGTGGGTTTTTTTTAAGACCATTAAGAGCTGTAGTGGCATTTAGGAGGGTCACCACCTGGATAATTCATTTTTTCCCAAGATGAAATAACTGAAAATGATGGACATCTGCCTGCTCACTGCCAGGTTATCCTGTGTGGGGAGGGAGGGGGTTGTAATAAGGTGCAACATTGCCACACCACTAATCACCAACAGCAACCAATTAGTGGGAAGCATTTACTGGTCACATAGTTAAAAGAAAACATCTTATTGGTTATTGCACCTGGGCAAACTTTGCCTTGCAATACATATGGGGTTGCTGTTGAATCCTGGTGGGCAGCTGAAGCCCTGTTGTAACATGTTTTTTTTCTAAAAAGTTACTTTTTTGCCCCTTTTGTCATAAAAGCATCTTATTGCTTTTAATCCATTAGCAATTAGCCATGTACCTGCCATAATTTGTACATCTGATTTGTCAGCTACAATGTATTAAAAAAAAAAAAAAAAACACTTATCGATAATTGTTCTTCATTCAAACATTTTTACTTGTACTGAAACATTTTCAACTCCACCATGCAGAATATTTATTGGTGTGATAATTGCTAGTTGCATAACCTTACATTTAGCAACATTAAGGGGGGGTTATTTATTCCAATAAAAACTCAAGTTTTTGGGGATAAAAAAATAGCATTTTTGGAGATTTATTCCGCCCAAAGCTGCTAAAAGCCCAAGTCTGAAAGTATTCCAGCTGAAACGTGTAGAGGTCATGTAGAAGTCCATGGCAGAGGTCCCTTGAACTATTTGAAGATGTTTTTTGCCTTCATGATTTTTTTTAATGGTGTTTTTTTAAAACACAATCAATTCGAGGCTTTTTAAACCATAACTTGGTCAGTTCAAGGTATTTGAGTTCTTCCCCCTGATTGCATTCAATCGAGTTTTTTTTTTTTTTGTTCGGGTTTTTCATAAATAAGCAAATATTTCAGTTTATTCGACCTTTGATAAATAACCGCAAAATCTCGCAACTTAGACACCAAGATTGCCGGTTTGTATTGATCCTCCAGCAAGCATGACACATCCTGCATGTGGTTAATTGGCTTGTATAGCTCTGTCATTGGCAAACAAATATGTTGATTACAGTGCTCTTCCCTAAGTTATTAAAATAAAAGTAACACTAAAATTTAAGAAGTAAAAAATCCATTCCTCCCCCTCCAATAATACTTCTATCCTAGATAGACTATATATTAACTATCTTTAATATTAAATACACAAATATTGCAATAAAGTCTCTCTTCAGGGTTGTTCACAGTGTTTTAAAAAGGCAATGTGGCGACAAACCTTACACACGCTCCAATCTCCTGCTAGCTGACTTCTTTTTAAAACCGGAAGTTACTGGCTCTGCTTTATAAATAATTATCAACCTGTCTTCTCCCTTTTGGTTAGCATGATTTATTTCCCTAAAGCTGGCCAAAGATGCAAAGATCCGCTCGTTTGGGGACATTAACCAAAGAGTTGATCTTTCCCTGATATGCCACTAATTGGTAGGGCTATATCAGGGTAATCCAAACGTTCGGCCCCATGGCCGAACAATCAGATTATGAGAAGCGCAATGGACTTCCGATCGATATCGTGTCCAGATATCGGTTGGGAAGACCCATTGGAAGCCTCCATACTTGGGTAGATAAGCTGTCAAATTGGTCTAAACAACAGATATTGGCAGCTTAATCTGCCTGTGTATGGCCATCTTAAGAGCTGCGAGTAGTAAAGGAGCAAGCATGACTGTGAACGCACTGACTTTGTAGGGGTTTTTTGGTCCTTGACTTTATATGTGACCTGTCTGCTACCTTCATTGCTCGCAGCTCTTAAAGGGGAACGAAACCCCCCCAGGCGCAGCCTGATGCCGATCCTTGCTTCTAACTTCTAGTGTTGGAGCGGGTGGAGGAAGGGCCGCATCGCTAGTGCAGCGAGCGCTCTTGCGAGGCAAGGGTCTTGCCTCATGGCAGGATCGGCCCTGGACGCAGATACGGGTGGTCGGATCGCAGGACCGCATCAACAAACATGCGGCTGCGATCCGACTGGATTTTTACTCCTGCCCGATCGACATCCTGACTTTCGGCCAGATATCGATCGGGGAAGCCCATTGGAGGGCCCCACGCACAAGCTTTTATCGGCCCGTGTATGGCCAACTTTACATAAATAAATCAGGCTGAGAAGATGATACCAGTCACACACCCTCTCACACCAGGAGTGCAAATAAAAGGGAAAGAAAGGCAGGCCGAAAATCAAATGTAAAGTAGATCAAATAACTTCCGGTTTTACAAAGGAAGTCGGCTTGCATGTGCAAGAGTGTATGTCGCCACATTGCCCTTTTAAAACCTTGTGCACAACTGGAAGAGAGATTTAATTGCAATATTTATGTAGTAAATATTAAAGAGTTTTTAAAAAGAGTTTTTGTCAAGGATAGCAGTATTACTGGAGGGAGGGGGGATCGATTTTTTACTTATACATTTTTAATGTTACTTTTCCTTTAACATAAAATTATTGAAATTGATCCACCCAATACTGAATCTCGCAGCACCTCACTAATAAGCATAATTTAAGTAAACATTGTACTATTGCCAACCACCCTTTGCACACAAACCTTTAGTTGGTTATGTTATTTGTACATGCATAATAACAAAGACCAAAAGACATTAAACATTCAGTCAAACATTTATGTGGTACTGTATTAAACACTTTGGCAAATAGACCACATCTACTGTAACCCCCACTCTGCAAATTCCTACCTATTTCATCGTTCAAAAAGCCATGCTTATTGCTAATTATATGCATTCTCTTGAATGTGATCCTGTAATAAATAACCACAACAGATGTTAAACTTGCATGCCTATATTTAGCAGGTTTGACTGTTCTAATCCATTGCTCTAATAGGCTGGGGCACTGTTTGCATTTGCCCATACCCAAGCACATTGGAAAGCTGCTCTTCTTTAAGCCTGTCAGAGCTGGGGGGAGGGGGATCTCCATTAGAAAACATGAGCAACATTAGGTTTTTATAGGTACAGTGACATGTTCCTTTTAGGGTGGTGGCAGAGGAGGAGATTAGTCGCCCAGTGACAAATTTTCTCTACAGCCGACGACTAATCTCCCCAAATGACTTGTATTCTTGCTGTCGGGATGGTATATGAATTGCTTCGGATTTCTGAACTCGCCCGAAGTTGCCTCACGAGGGACCCTTTTAAAAATTTGGTTTACATCAGATTTCTTCCAATCTGTTGATGCCATTCTTTTTCAAAGCCGAAAAAGGCCTTGTTTTGTTGAAAACCCTGCTCTGAATAAATCACAAGCAAATAACTGTATTGCATACAGACATATATTCACTTTACACAAAAAACAAACTGTAGCCCTGTTAGAAGGGATAAGGGGGAATTCAACCCCTCCCGCACTAACCCCTAGCCCCCCAACCCCCCATAGGACCTCCCCCCCAGCCTACCTCTCCCTGGGGCGAATGCCCCTAAGTCGCTACTTGCCCTCCGTGCAGGTCCCCTCCAGGTTCCCCGGGGGCCATCTTCTCCAGTGACGTCTTCTCCCGTCTGCGCTCTGCGGTGCATGCGTAGTAGTACAAACTGGCAAATGCATCCTACTGCACATGTGCTGCAGAGTGCAGACGGAAGAAGGAAGAAGTCGTTGCTGGAGAAGATGGTGCCTGGGAATAGGGCATAGAATGGTATATGTATGTCATCAAATGCCCATGCATGTCTTCTTTACTGTGGGAAGACCATAAGACAACTCAAAGAAAGGGTTAACATGCACAGGGCAGCGATCAGGGCAGCTTTGGATCCCGATAGGAAGGTGGAGGCCAATAAGCAAGATATTGCCCAACAACCTGTTGCCAAACATTGGAGGGAGGCCCGAATGCATGCCCATAGATCATATACCGAAACCACCAAGGGGAGGTGACACAGAGCAATTGCTTCTAAAGCGCAAAGCCTTTTGGATCTTTGAGTTAGACTGTGTTGTCCCCAAGGGCTTGAACGGTCAGCTTCAACTGAATTGCTTCTTGGAATAATGTATGACACTACTCCATATATATTGATCAGAACATTTTTCTCTCTTGCATTCTAGCACCGGTTTCGCTCTCATGCTCCTCATAGAAACTAGCTTATTCCTATAAGTGAAGTATTGCTTCTCCTGCCTTGTTGTTGAGGAAGTGATTTATATATAATGTATATTTATGTATGTTTGAAAGTATCACTTGAGAATACAATGTTTATTGGAATGGACACTAATTAGCACTTGAACACACAGTGGTGTAAAAGCAGTATTACACTTGGACATTGTTTTCATCACATTCAACCTGAGGCTGAAAAGGCTTGGAAATTCACAACTCTATATGGACTGATGACATCATCACTGGCACCAATTTACACTGATTGGGGGTGGGTATTTAGTGGAGACACTAACAACACAATGTATCCTTGAAAAAGGGCCCCATGTGGGTTCGAAACATCGGATTATGATGTGTATTTGATGAATAAACACTTTTTTCACTTTGAAAAGCAGTGGGTACTGATCATCTGTACACTGAATTAATTCTATTATCGTGCACCCCTGGATGAACAAGTATTGAGCGCGAATACTACTGTATATATATATATATATATATATATATATATATATATATATATATATATATATATATATAGTCCAATTGTTGAAAGCACTCACAGCTTATTCAGTTCAAAGTGATAAAATCTTTATTCTACACTTCTACACTCACATCTATGCGTGTGTTTATATGTGTAAGCAATAGTTTACTTTAAGTATGTTATAGTATGTCCCATTCTTGGCAACTTTTCCATTGGTCTTCCTTTGCTATCTTATATAGTGTTCTCCTTCAACCCTTTCCAGCTTTCATATGGGGATTACTGACCCCTTCAGCCAAAACACTTGGATAGCAAATAAAACCTGGACCTGGACCTGTAGAACCCGACCCTAACCTGGACCTGTAGCACCTGACCCTAACCTATATATTTATACATGTATTTATCTATATATATATTAACATACCCGCTCTCACAGCTAGGGTTGCCACCTTTTCAGGGAAAAAATACTGGCCTTCCTATATCCTAGTTGTTTTTTCCTATTAATAACATTGACATCAAGTATCGTTTTTACTGGCCAGGCCGGTAAAATACCAGCCAGGTGGCAGCCCTACTCGCAGTGCCCCCTGTGACATCACAGAAAAGGGCCGGGTACACCAGCATGATTATATAAAGAGGAGGAAGTGGGGCACTAGAAGGTCGTGGCATGGACACAGGTTAAACTGTCTGTGAACATCATGCGGAGTTCGACCCGAATACGCCTGACCTGAGGGTTGACCCAAGGGTTTGCTCTGCTCTCGGGCAGGACCGCACATCAATAGTATGGTTGGTTAAATTCAGCTAGTATGAATATGAAGGAGGTGAAGCTGCAGTCAGCGAAGCCCTTTTTTTCATAAAAAAAGTAATATTTGACAAAGTATCTTAATGTGATCAATTTGTGACACCCAGTAGGCAAAAGATGTGAAAGACGACAAGGCAAAGCAAGATGGCAATAATAACACTTTCTTTTAGACTTTCCCAACCAAAGACAAGCTTACATGATGTAGAAAATCCACTGCAGGGGAAAACTAGATAAATGTAAATATAAAAAATATTTGCATCATGCAAACACTGCATAGTTCAGGAAGGAGGCTCATATTAAAAACTTTGCTCCAAAAGGTTCAATTGAACCCCAGGACAACAACAGAAGACCGGTGAAGGCATAAAATATCCAAGTCCACCATTAAGAAGAACCTTTATTCTCCATGGTGTGAAAGGAAGAAGCCCCCACTTCACCTTCTAGCATGATAATGAGCAGCCATTGCAAAGTGAAGCTTGTAGAAGGCTACTGTAAGCTTTTAATTCAAGTTAAGCAATTAAAAGGCAATTTCACTAAAGAAGAAGTTTCTAGAAAGGTTTGACCCACAGGAAATCAGACATGGTAAATAAAAAATTCAAATAAATCAAGCTCATAGAGAAATAAACTAGAGAATCAATTTGATTAATGTAAAAAAAATGAGATAGCACTCACTGATCTTGCTAAAGAAACCATGCTTTTTGTCCGTGCAACAACATGCTAGTAATACTTCTCACAAATTTAAATACTAGGAAAACAAAACCCATTTAAACATTTAGTTTGCCGTATTACTTTAACACACTTCTAGAAAGATTATACTCAATTTAAACAACACATTCATTTAACAGAATTTGAGCACACGGATATCTTTCTGAAAAATGCGTTAGAATAATATCATAAAAACTGTATTAGCAGAGAAAGATACAATTCCAAAGTACCTATGTACCCAGGCAATGGATTCAATGAGAGAATGGAATATGAATAGGAGAGGGCCTGGTTAAAAAGATAAGTAATAGAAAGTTGCAATAGTAATAAAAATGTAACTTCACATTTTTTGCCTGCTGTGGTCACTGACTTCCCATCTGACCATAGTAGAGGAACAAAGCAAATAAAAAAAAACATTTAAAAAATTAGGCTCAACTGAAAATTTGCTAAAAAAAAGGAAATTCTTTAGTGTACAATGAGTTGACTTAAAGATGAACAACAGCTTTAAGGTGCATCAGACATTCATAGAACCTGCAATAAACAGGTCATTGGCAGTTCCATTTAATGTTGATCCTTTCTCATACATAGCTACCTGTAATGACTTCTCTAGTTAAGTACTGTTTAGCACAACCAGAGTTGTGGCTTTGGAATTGGGTATCTGGAGTCGGAGTCACCAACATTTTTCTGACACTTTAAATGCAAGCACTGACAATAATCAAATCAGATTTAAGAGCTTCTATGAAGGTGGATATGACAGAAGCAATTCTGTTTCTAAGAACAATACTATAGTTAATTTTGGATTTGATTTAAAGTGGACCCGTCACCCAGACACACAAATATGTATAATAAAAGCCCTTTTCAAATTAAACATGAAATCCAATTTCAAATTTTTATGAAAGCATTTATAGCTGTTTTAAGCTCATTTAAAAATCTCAGCTGTCAATAAAATATTGTCTGCCCCTCCTCTATGCCTTAGGCATAGAGGCGGGGCAGACAATTAGTTTCACTTTCCATTCAGCCCTTCCTAGATGTCACTGCTCTCCCCACACATTCCCCAAGTTCTCTTAACCATTTAATTGTGTAGTCAGGACATGGGGATAGACATTGGGTCCCCCATTCTGGTGCACAAACAAGATTCTGAGATGATGCAAGGCTTGTCTTAATAACAGTGTCCACAAAATGGCTCCTGCCTGCTTACTATAATTATGAATTCCCAGACTGAAGAAAACAAGATTAAAATTATTTATATAGTGTAATTAATGTTCATTTTGCTTGACTAATGTGATAAAATATGAGTTTGAATATTTTTTGGGGTGACGGGTACACTTTAAGCTAATAACTGTAGAGCCTTCAAGTTTGTAACATATATAATCATATATTAACATGTATAATCATATATTAGACTAAATTAAAGTATTTACTTTTTTTTGCTTTTTCCTTACAGGAGATCTGGAAGAAAGCAATTTATATGAAAGTGTGAACGGGAAGCATTATAACGTCTTGTAGCTCTTATATTAAAGCACTGGTAGACACTGGAATCATATTCTGAAAAGCCATGACATGCCAGGTGATATCACATAATTTGTAATGCTTTCTTGGGCTTATTGATTTTTACTTTTTCAAGTTTTTTGTATTGCCTGCTAGAGAACACTTCACTTTTGGCTTTTCCCTTGGCCATGGACCAGTCTGTGATGGATTGCCCTGTAACTTTGGTTATTAAAGCTCCAAATCAAAAATATGATGACCAAAAAATTAACTGCTTTCTGGACTGGACTGTGGAAAAATTAAAATCTCATCTTTCAAAAGTATACCCCAGTAAACCGGTGAGTTTTGGAGTATGGTAACTGTCTGTTGGAGCACATTCATAAAAGTTAAGGGTAAAAAAAAGCTCTAGGTCTATACATTCATCTCATTAAAGGGGTTGTTCACCTTTGAGATAACTTTTAGTATGATGTAGACAGTGATAAAATTTGCAATTGGTTTTCATTTTTTATTGTTTGTGGTTTTATAGATATTTAGCTTTTTATTCAGCAGCTCTCTAGTTTGCAGTGTCAGCAATTTAATTTCTAGGGTACAAGTTACCCTAGCAACCCTGCATTGATTTAAATAAGAGACTGGAATATGAATAGGAGAGGGACTGAATAGAATGAGTAATAAAAAGTAACAATAACAACACATTTGTAGCCTTACAGAGTATTTGTTTTTTTTTTAGAAGGGGACAACGACGCCCATTTGAAAGCTGCAAAGAACCAGAAGAAAAAGACAAATAACTATAACACTATAAATAATACGTAATGAAAACCAATTGAAAAGTTGCTTAGAATTGGCTGTTGTATAATGTAATAAAAGTTACCTTAAAGATGAACCACCCCTTTAATATATTATTTGGGAGACACACAGGTAACAGCACAATTGAACATAAAGTATTTATCTTATGTGTATATAAATATAGGTCTCAACCTGCACCAAACATTAACCTATAAAACCTTAACCTGCACCCAACCCTAACTTGCAAAATGTTTTCATTATAGGACCTGCAGCCAACTAGTACCCATGTCTTCTTGCTCTGTATGCTATTTCTATGTACACCTCTGGTTCCAAGACAGGGAATTTCAGTAGCAGTGGAGTATTGTACTTCCCCAGTCTGATCTGCACCCAAACCTAACCCTGCAATTTATGGCCAAATTGCAAAACTATCTAACCTGTGGTCAATTCACACAACATTAACACAAAACCCTTTGGGGAGCAGTTCTTGTACAGTCAATTATTTCCCTTCTACCTCAGTCCATTATTGCTAAATAACTGCATTCCATCAGTCATTTGCTACTGTGCAAGCCCCTGCAGTAGGTATTTGCCAAATATACAGCCCTTTATTGCCATTGGGCATCACTGTGACAATCTGTAATTATGTATAGGTGACTAGTTTTAAAATATTATAACAGAAAGGATGCTGACTGGATAATGCATTGATTCTAATTGACACCTAAGATTGGCAGGAGAATTACCAGTTTTAGTGAGTTCCATTTTTTATTATGTTTAGAGGAACACATTCCTGAATACAGTTTAAAACTATTCCAATAATGAGATACAACTGACATAGAGCCTGTATGTATTAGTGTGCTTTATAACTTGATCACATGCACAGTATGACATGTCCTCTTTAACTTTTAGATTACAGGTTGCTATGGTTAAAGGGAAACTGTCATGGGAAAACATGTTTTGTTTTTTTAAAACGCATCACTTAATAGTGCTGCTCCAGTAGACTTCTGCACTGAAATTCATTTCTCATTTTTTTTTATATTCAGTTTTGAAATCTGACATGGGGCTAGCCATTTTGTCAATTTCCCAGCTGCCCCGGTCATGTAACTTTTGCCAGCACTTTAGGAGGGAACTGCTTTCTGGCAAGCTGTTGTTTTTTCTTCTCAATGTAACTGAATAGTACACAGTGGGACATGGGTTTTACTATTGAGTGCTGTTCTTAGATCTACCAGGCAGCTGTTATCTTGTGTTAGGGAGCTGGTTACCTTCCCATTGTTCTGTTGTTAGGTTGCTGGGTGGGGGAAAGGGAGAGGGTGATATCACTCCAACTTGCAGTACAGCAGTAAAGCGTGATTGAAGTTTATCAGAGCACAAGTCACATGACTTGGGGCAGCTGGGAAATTCACAATATGTCTAGCCCCCATATCAGATTTCAAAATGAAATATAAAAAAATCTGTTTGCTCTTTTGAGAAATGGATTTCAATGCAGAATTCTGCTGGAGCAGCACTATTAACTGATGTATTTTTCCCATGACAGGATCCCTTTAAGTAAAAATCTAAAAAATTTTTCTCTGTAGTTAGCCAAGGATCAAAGACTTGTATACTCTGGAAAGCTGCTTCTTGATCATCTACTGCTGAAAGATGTTCTCAGGAAAGTAAGTAAAATTAAAACATGAAATCATAATTATTTTATATGATTTGGTGTAATAGCTTTCAAGAAGTGATTACTGATGGTTTAAAAAATGTAACTGCAGCAGCATACAAAAGCCTAAAATAAATGAGTGCATTGTTCAGTGGTAGATTCAGTGCAGATAAGTTTAGTTGGCCTAATAGTACTTATAATATAGGCATTATCAATATGTAAGGGGACCTTAAAATAAACTTACTGATGTTTTATTCACCAACATATTTTTAGATTGCAAGCTTTGTTGGGTAGGGCCCTTTAACCTCTTTTATCTGCTATTGGCTGCATTTGTATGTTCCCATCTATTGTACAGTGCTGCGGAATATGACACTTAACAAAAATGTTATAATAGTAACACACCGCCACACCGGTTTTTAGGAGAATTGGAGAATTCGACCCCCTTGATGTTAAGTCCCCATCTGCCCCCCTCCGTTGCTCCTGCACCCTGCCTCCCCCCTGCACAGTCTGACCCCTGAATTCTTCTCCCTCCAGAAATAGTGACCGCAAATGCAAAGTGAGTGCAGCAGAGCTCAAAGCTGCCATCTTCTTACCCTGTAATCTTCGTGTCGTCTTTCTCTTCTTCGGCACTTCCCGTCTCTTTCGGCACATGCGCAGTTGTCAAAACCAGGAAATTTGCTAAAACTGCGCATGCGTTAAAACACCATTCAGGAAAATTATGAAGATTAGAAGATTGCGGCTGGGAGCTCCAATGTGCTCACTCTGCTTTTCCGGTCGCTATTTCTGGGAGAAGAATTCAAGGGTAAGACTGTGCAGGGGGGGAGGCAGGGAGGGGGGGGCAGATGGCGACTTAACAAGGGGGTTGAATTATCCTTTAAGAGTTTATGGATACGTTTGATAGGATTTATTGTACTGAAGGCCGAGCCTTAGTGTAGGAAAATCATGCAGACATATGTTTGAGAAATGTTGTGTATGTGTCAGAAGGGACTGGACTGGATGTTATACAATTTCATACTGACCAGAAAGTTAAACAGAAGATTTCTCTAACACTCCACAAAAAACTAGATTGCACCTTAAAGGGGTTAATTACAAATGTAAGTGCAAAATTGTACACAAATGTTGTTTATGCACTTTTAGCAAAGGTATTGCTTCTGTATGCACTATTTTATGCTTGTGCTTTAAGCCAAAACATCACTTTCTTCTGCTTTGCTAAATACAGTTCAAGTTGCAGTGAACATGGTGCACAACAAGTAGGTTAAAGGGGAAGAAAACACCAATAAACAGCATAAATGAGCACCAAAAATAGGGTTATGTAGCTATTCTTTTAATGGAGATGATAAAGGTTCAATCACTGGCGGGATGGTAAATGTTAGGAACCCCCAGTGATTATAATCACTTACCTGATGCCCAGGCCTGGGGCTCCTTTTAGCAGAAAACTGGACCGGGCTAGAATACTGTGCAAGAACCACAGAGCTATTGTCTTCCCGCTTTGTCCATCTTAAGGGGTGCACAGTAGAGTAAAAAGCCAAACTTACTCATTTGCTGTGCATTCATCAGCCAGGGGTTGTTGAAGAAATAAGAAACTGAAGTGAATTGCTCCCTGGTGCTCTCTAAGAAGTACCCTGGGCCAATGTAGTTTTCTACAGGGTATCGGTTAATGATTATAATCACTGGTGTGCCTTTTTATCATTTTTGCAATAAAAAGCATTAATCAGAAGTCGGTTTGCTTTACACTGAACAAACATACTCTACCTGATTACTGGCTACTTTTTTAAAGGGTGGTAATATGCTATGTATGAACCAAAGCTTAGCTGAAGCCATTGTTAGAGCACCCAGAGATTAAATTGAACAAGGAGATTAGTCGCCCACGATAAAGCTGCACTTCTTCTGCAGGTGACTATTCCCCTCCAAATACATCCCAACCAGCAATTATGTAAATAGCCAGTGATAAAACATTCTGCCATGCCTTGTATTTTTCGAGGTTGCTTGATGCCCGGCTAGGAGGAAACTGAGCACTCACTCACAAAGGATCTTGTAGCACGCATGATGGACAGTTTTATCAGTGTAATTAAGCATAAAGCATTGGAGATAATTAAATGCAGTATATAGGTATCATTAGAGCTATAGAGAGAGATTGGATTTTATCATTTTAATTGTGTTGAAATGCTGTCTAGCTTCTCAGTTAACAGAGCCAGTGTATGCTAGCGGCAGTGTGTGTTTCCTTCTGACCAATTCTCTTCCATAATTTGTTCAAAAACATACCTTTTAGGCTGATGGTACATTGCCATATTTTTATATAAAAGTACTGTATGTCTAATCATTGTTAACATATGTTTATATTTTGTCTTAATTTGTTTAAAGAAAGCAGCACATTTTGAATATTCTTCTTTCTTCTTGTTTTTCATTGAAGCAAGATGAATATCACATGGTTCATTTAGTGTGCGCCTCCAAGACTCCTCCCAGCTCCCCCAAAGCCAGCAAGAGCAGCAGATCTATGGGAACTGCAAGCAGTGGCAGATCTGTAAGCTATTTTATATGCATATTAAGTTATGGCAGCTATAGGCTGCTACAGCGATTGGAAGACCTGCTATATTTTCCTCTCCTCTGTCAGCTCTTTTATTGCGATAATGGCATGAGTTATAGTTATGCCACATTATCAAGAGATGAAACTTGCAATGTATGGTATTTTATCTCCCACATGTTTTAAAGGAGAAGGAAAATCTTGCTGCACTTGGGGATGCCAAATGTTAGGCACCCCCAAGTGATTGTATCTACTTACCTGTAACCCCGGGCCAGTGCTCCTATCAGCAGAAAACTGCACCGGCCTGGGTTTATACCAGTGAGCACCACAGAGCGATGAACTTTAACTAAAAAGTTTGCTTTTTCATTCAGTTGCACATGTAATCTCCCTGGGAAACTTAAAGACAGAAGAAGACAGAAATGCATCGCTCCATGGTGCTCACTTGTATAACCCCGGGCCGGTGCAGTTTTCTGCTGATAGGATCACTGGCCCGGGGTTTCAGGTAAGTAGATACAATCACTTGGGGGTGCCTAACATTACACATCCCCAAGTGCAGTAAGCTTTTCCTTCTCCTGTAAATATAAAGGTGTTCTGAATAGTTTGATATGCCAACTATGCACCATGTAGAGACCCCAAAATGTAAATCGTGCATACACATTTCATGGCTAAAGGTGGCCACATGGAGAGATCCACTAATTTGGCGATGTCGCCAAACGAGCAGATTTCTTCGATATACCCATCTTGAGGTGGGATCACAATAGAGGAGATATTGGCGGTCAAATCAACGAACAGATGCGGCCGCTATCCGACAGGATTTTTAGTCCCGCCCGATCGACATCTGGCTGACTTTCGGGGCAGATATCGATCGTTAATGCCCGTTGGAGGGCCCCATACACCGGCCAATAAGCTGCCGACTTGGTCTGTCGGCAGCTTTTATCGGGCTGTGTATGGCCACCTTAACATTGGCTGCCTGAGTTTTAAATCTAAAATTAAATCTAAAAGATAATTTTCATTACATTTTAGTAGTAAAAATGGCAGCATGTCTAATTGTACGATTCCCTAAATTTTTAGCTAATGATGAGTACTTTGGGGGTTTGGGATGTAAGACCATTCTTTAAAAAAGTCTTCATTTTTAATTTTAAATTAAGTACAGATTATGAATTAAAGACTACATGCTTCAAACCACCCAACAGGAAATCTTAGTTAAAATTTGTTTTTTTTTTATTTATTATTTGAAAACCATACTCCTCAGAGACCCCCTAGTATTAGTGTATAAGCTTTTTCTTATACACTTAGTGGGTTATTTAATAAACCTCAAATTTTTCTGGTTAGGATTTTTGGGGCAACATTTTTTCAAGTAAAAAAAAAAACCTTGAGTTTTTCAAGATTAATTATACCCTGATGCTGCAAAAAGCCTGAATCCGAAAATCTACCATCTCAGACCTGTCAAGGTCCTGGATAAGTCAATGGGAGAGGCACCTATCTCAATTTGAAGTTATTGTGGTTGTTGGAGGGTTTAGCCCAAAATATCGGGGGGGGGGGG
>CM044441.1:64087041-64102777 GCA_024363595.1 Xenopus borealis
TTTGGGGGGTTTTCAGGCAAAAAAAAAGCCCCCAAAATGTAAAGTGAGTAAATATTAACTTATTGATCATTTGAAATGTCTCTTACTTCAGACTTCTGAACACTCTGGATCAGCTAACCCTGGTTCTATTAGTCAAGACACATCATCCACCTACCCTGATCCCAGACCTGGAGAAAGCATAAGACATCGACATACATCACCAATGTATAATAATCTAGTTCATAGCCACCCATACGCTTACCTAAGACAAGAGTAAGTAGGAATTCTGTCTTTTGAGTCTGTCACTAGGTTAAAGAGACATAAAATAAGAACTAAAGAGTTGTACTGTTGGAGAGGCATTTGTAAATCCTTTTTCCTGCCTTTGCTTTAAATGATGGCGTATATGCTTCCAGTAAATTACAAGACCACAAATTCAGTCTGTGTTTTAATTCAGTGGCTTGTGGAAGGTGTAATGCAACAACAGTGTGAGCAATTTTATGTGGTAGGGCCATGTCACACTAAACATGTTCTCCAAAGTATATCTATGCCAGGGGAGAAAATACCATGTCACACCTTGGTGATCTGCTTCCTTCTTCACGGACAAGCTTAGCATCAGAAATGCATACTTCAGAGTTTCCATGCTGAAATGTTCCCTGTCTGCTCAATAATGGGCTGATGCAGTGCATAGGGATAGACTTAAAATATAAAGAAGGGTCTGTCCAATATTATTTTTGTCTCCCATCTAAGTACTCTACTCAGATTCACTCTGATTCACAAAATCAGAAGGAATGGACACCATGTGAGTAAACCACGTTTTTTGCAATATAATCTTGTATGCCATATAAGTCCATGCATAATTCCATACCTATGTTTTGCCTTATAAGCAAGGCATTTTGTTTAGAACTGCCTATCTACCTTTACGGCAATGACATAAGGGATGTTTTGTCAACTGCTATTAATCTTATCCACAATGAGTGTCTAAACATCCCTTCTTTTATTTCCACTGGATAACATGCGAATCATGTCAGGGAAACATACATGGTGCAGCTACTTTCCAGAGTACCCAGAAATTTCCTTGCACATGTTTCCCCATGTATATTCGCATGTTAGCAGGTGGAGAAGAAATAAGATAGCTGAAATTAATTGCGGCGGTGGCAAAATATCCTATGTATCATTGCTCTTAAACCCACAAATTTCTCCCTTATCTAAGCAGCAGCCTTTGAGCAGCTTATTAGGGAGTTCTCAGTGGATTGGTAATTAGATTTATAAGCTCCTCTGAAGTTCTGTGGGACCAGAAGTGACAGGAGGTACTAAAGTTAAAATGTCTTTGTATTCTTGTTTAGTTCCAGAAATAACAACAAACATATATATTTATTAAAGTGATACAAACACATTCCTATAAAAATAGGAACGTGTCAATATCGATGAAAAGAAGTTGCATGGGAAATCTATGCAGCTAAAACCTTCTGAAAGCCTCCCCCAACACTATGTCACCATTAATTCATTTTTCTGAGTTTGTGACGCTGGGCTGGAGTTGATTCGATCCCTCCATAGCCTGATTACAACTGAAAACAGGACTCCAGCCTATGGAGGGATCACGCCACCCCCACCCCCAGCCCAACAACTTAGTAAGATGATTTAATGGTGTCGGAGGGACGCCATTACTAAGGTTCGTCAGGCTGGGGGAGGCTTTGGGGAGCTTTTAGTTGCATATATTTCGTGTGCAGCTTCTTTTAACTGATACCGACACGTTCCTATATTTATAGGAACGTGTCCATATCACTTTAAGGAAAACAAAAGGCAAAATGTATGTACACCAAACATTCTATTCATTTGGCTCATGTTAAAAAGGAGTGTATACTGTCCTTTTAAGCCATAACATTAACTACTGTGTATACTCTGCAGTCCGCTGACTGACTGACATTCAAATTGCCAGGGAGACATACATACATTTTGTAAGAATTCTCTGGCTTGTGTTTGGGATCATAGCTGTACTAGAACAGACTTTTTTTTAATGTAACATTATATCTGATAAGTATGATTTTGACATCCAAGTGTTGCATTATAAGTTTACTCTTAATATCCTCTTTTGGTATTTTAAAGTTTAGATTTAAATGTGCTGTCAGCAGTATATGTACTGTGGTAATATATCATTTTAACTTTTATTTCTAGATATGCATTGAATTTGCCTCCAGGACAAGAAGCTCCATCGATATTTCCAGCCTATTCAGCCTTCACTCCTTTACAAATGATGTGGTGGCAGCAGTTGTATGCACGCCAGTACTATATTTAGTAAGTTTTTTTTTACAACTTGCTTATTTATTGGATAGGTTTATAAAACATTCAGTGGGCAACTGGTGACTTCAAAATGGCACGTTCTAAAAAAAAATGATAATAATCTAAGTCAAATTCCCAGCACAAATGTGTTGCATTGACCTACTTATGCTGGTATAGCATCTTGGCATCAGGGTCCCTGCTATGTGAGGAATAATTTGTGGCCCTATTCAGAGTTTTAAGGATAATTGCCTGGTAATGTTCCATTGCCAGGCCTGGGCTGGGACACCAATAGGCCCTGGCATTTTAAGTACTCAGAGGCCCAAACAACCCCACACCAGCCCAGTAAATGGTGACTATCTATGACATCTTACAGCAGCCCCTCCGGATTTTGTCAGAATCTAAAGATTGCTGTGTTATATTATACATGGCTTTTCTAGAAAGTAGTCTCAGAAAGAGATATTTTACCATTACTGGTATTACTGAATATTAGATTGGCTGTATTTTGCAAATCTACAAAATACCATTTCATTAAGGAACAGCCTGCAAGCCAAACTGTCCTTTAGAAAACTGTGTGATAACAGTGTAGACCTAATCATCTTCATACTGGTATTACTGAATAATAGATGTTATGTTTTTTAAATGTACATAATACCATTTCATTTAATAACCGCCTGCAATCCAAATTGTCCTCTGCATAACATCATCTTTTTATTTCTTGGTTCAGCAGTCAAACCACTGCTTCAACTCAGTCCACATCTAATGGCGAGAATGCTCAGCCAGTTCCCCGTCCTGTTATCAACTCTGAAAACCCACCTCCCAACCCACCAAGAGCACCTCCTAATGTAGCACCAGAGATCAACCCTAATATCCAAATGAATGCTCAAGGTGGGCCTGTCATGAATGAAGAAGACATTAATCGAGACTGGCTAGACTGGATTTATACTGTTTCTAGAGCTGCAATTCTCCTTAGCATAGTATATTTCTACTCATCTTTCAGCCGTTTTGTCATGGTGATGGGAGCTTTGATACTTGTGTACATGTAAGTAATTCTACTCAACCAATCAAAAACCTTTGTAAGAAATATTACAAAATGATTTACACGCAAGCATCATTTACTTTATACGTTCAACACAAACCTGTGCTCCTTTTAGTAAAGCAGTAATAGTCTGCTTATGGCCGTTTTTTTTTTTTTTTTTAAAGGGATACTGTCATGGGAAAACATCTGACATGGGGCTAGACATATTTCCAGTTTCCCAGCTGCCCCCAGTCATGTGACTTATGCCTACACATTAGGATGGAACTTCTTTCTGGCAGGCTGTTGTTTTTCTTTCTCAATGTAAATGAAGGAGTCACAGTGGGACATGGGTTTTTACTATTGAGTGCTGTTCTTAGATCTACCAGGCAGCTGTTATCTTATGTTAGGGAGCTGTTATCTGGTTACCTTCCCATTGTTCTTTTGTTAGGCTGCTGGGAGGGGGGTGATATCACTCCAACTTGCAGTACAGCAGTAAAGAGTGACTGAAGTTTATCAGATCACAAGTCACATAACTACCCCATGCCAGATTTCAAATTTGAATATAATAAAATCTGTTTGCTCTTTTGAAAAATGGATTTCAGTGCAGAATTCTTCTGGAGCAGCACCATTAATTGACTCGTTTTGAAAAAAAAAAAACGTTTTCCCATGACAGTATGCCTTTAACTACAACCTCCAGCATGTAGTTTAACAGAAACTGAAGGTTTGTAAGTAGATAGCATTGATTATGAGTTTCAGAAATATATACATTTATATGCAACATCTCTAGTTGGCAAATTATGATGGATGTTCATGCACCACTAAATTGCAGAAAGAACATGATATGCAATATAACCAATCATATTAAACTCCCATACTCCCATATTAAAGGGGTGGTTCAATTTTAAGTTTACTTTTAGTATGTTATAAAATGGCCCATTCTAAGTAACGTTTCAATAGTTTTTTTAATAGCTTTTGAATTACTTGCTTTTTCTATCTTTTTCTAGTTTTCAAATGGGATGGGGGGGGTCACTGACCCCATCTAAAAAAACAAATGCTCTGTAAGGCTACATATTTATTTTTATTAGTCCTCTTTATATTCAGGGCCTCTCTTATTTTTCAGTGCATGGTTGCTAGGGTATTTTGGACCCACCCAAACAGATAGAGCTGCTGAATAAAAAGCTAAATAACTCAAAAACCAAAGATAATAAAGCATTTAAACCAATTGCAAACTTTCTCAGAAAATCGTCCTCGACATCAGGAGTGCTCATACTTTCCTAATGTGAGGCTTACTTTTAGTGACATTGTCCTATTATGATGATCTACATCCATAAAAATATTACTTAAATATTATATTGATTTATGAGAGAATTTATAGTGCTCTATTTAGCAAACAACTATTTCTTTTTTAACCTTAAAATAATAAATATCTGAATGAAAAGCATGAATTAGGAGGGTGATTTAGACAAGCTTGTCTTGTCAGTGTCTTGAGATCTACGGATCACCAGCTGACAGTCTACTGGTAGATCCCCATCTACCTTTTGGGCACCCCTGCTCTTCATCATACTAAAAGTTAATGGAAAGGTGAACAACCCCTGTCATGTAAAAACAACATGCCTGCAAGAGATATGTATCAATGACTTTAGAAATATAGCTGTTGGTGAGTGACAGGTATTTATGGTTGTAAAATGTTTATACTTTTTGTTTTGTATCTCTCCAGTTTGGAGATTCCAAATTACTCTAGCAACCAGGTAGCGCCTTGATTGAAAGGCAGAAAAATGGATTGGAGAAAGCTAAACTAGAAAAATAAGTAATACAAAGTAACAAAATTGTAGTCCCAATGAGCAAAACTTTTGGTTGGCCTAATCAATTTACTGTACTCACATTTAAATAGGGATGCACCGAATGCAGGATTCGGCAGAATCCTTCTTCCCGGCCGATCCAAATCCTAATTTGCATATGCAAATTGGGGTCAGGGAGTGAAATCGCATGAATTTTTGTTACAAAACAAGAAAGTAAAAAATATTTTCCCCTTCGCACGCCTAATTTGCATATGCAAATTAGGATTTGGTTTCAGTTCAGTATTCGGCTGAATCTTTTGCAAAGGTGGTTCGGCCCAATCCAAAATAGTGGATTTGGTGCATCCCTACATTTAAAAGAGCTAAATGCACAGCTATGATTTGTACCTTTGTCTGCTTTTTTTTGCCATATTTGATGACTTAGAACTTCTGTTCCCTCTGCAACAGTTCAAGATGCCTAGTGGATTGTTCCCTGTTTACACATTCCCTATTTTCACAAGTAGTTTTGTACTACAACAGTGATTTTTTTTACACATTATGGAACTGAAATAAGCAAGTAACTGCCAGTATCTAATCTTTAGTTTTATATATAATGATTATTTTTGCATTGAACAGGTACCAGGCTGGGTGGTTTCCTCTCCTACAAGATGAAGGTCAGCAGAATGCAGGGGACAATGCTGCGGAAGTGAACCCAGACCGTGTTAATAACAATGATCCTCAGGAATTGGTATGTATTTAAAATACACAAAGAGGTCAATATTTTACCATCCGCACATGTATCGCTTAAAGGGGACCTGCCTTACTTAGAAATAATTGAAAATCCTTTTTTATGGTATTCGTCAAACCAAATACTGTAAATGTTACTTACACGTCTTGAAATACACAATCACCGCAAACAGGCAGTGATCATTTTGTGAACACTGTTAGTAAGGCAATCTTTGCATCATTGCAAAATCTAGTTTATGTGCCAGAATGTGGGACCTGAAGCCCATGCTCCAGCATGGATAGAAAACCTGCTCATGTACAGAGGGTGACTGTAAATGGCATGTTGTATGTTTGGAGTAGGGTTCTTAGTAGGGTGCTGCAGTTTTTTTTCATTTGTTCATTAATGACTTAAGTGAGGGTTTGGTAAGTTATGTATCGGTGTTTGCAGATAAAACAAAACTATGTAGGCAATGAAGTCCATCCAGGCTGTGTAATACCGGCAAAGGCATCTGTATAAGCTGGATAGCAAAGTGGCAAATGAGAATTAATTTCCCCCCCTCTAATGCAAATTGGATATTGCTTCAGATGGGGCTTCTCCCCTCCTTTGCATCAAGTAGCAGTTATGCAGGTTTCCAGTTCAGACAAAAGGCTTTAGTTTGGTGGATGTGTGTCTTTTTTCAACTGACATTTCGATATAAATTATTTTTGTAATTACAAATACATAGGCAAAATCAACTGAAGAGCAGTAAGAAACATGAGAAAAAAATAAGAACATGAATGAAAAGGGGATAGGTAAACAAGGACATTAGAGAACATTATAAGCCGATAGCGTGGATCTTTTTTTCCAGCCGTAAGGATCAATGCACCAGAGGGCACCCCTTTAGACTAGAGGAACAGAACTTTCATTTGAAGCAGTGTAGGTGGTTCATTTAAAGGGTTGAACTTGATGGAATTTGATATTAAAAATGTACATATAACTGCTGTATAATTGGCTTTGGATGGAATTTGCTCCATTATACGTGCGGTAATGAAATTAGATTGTAAAATCAAGTGGGGGCAGGGACTAATATGAATAACTGCATTCAGCTCAATGTCAATGAAATAAATTATAATGTATATTCTTCTATTACAGGAGCGTCGTATGGATGATGGTCTACAAGAAGTACACAATAATGACACAGGAGTCAATGTGGTTGCAAGGCAAGGAGTTCTGGCCTCAGCCTGGTCTTTCATTACCACATTTTTCACTTCACTTATACCAGAGGGACCTCCCCAAGGTGTCAATTAAGATATGATATTGCTGCTGTGTGGACAGCATAGGGCTAGTTGAGAGGAAACCAATATGATACACAGCTGTACAATGTCAAAATGATTTAATTTTTATTACATATGTCTGCTTCCCCTCATCCTTTTGATCTCACAATTATTAGTATATTAAGCACAATGCAGCCTTTAATTTTTCTCTTTTAAATTGTTTTCTTTTTGAAAGAGTAATAATAGTAATGTCTTGCCATTCTTTTGTATAATTTGGCAGAATGAATTGACTGATGTTTTATATGTTCTGGCAAAACCATCCTGTTTTCTGTTTAACTATAAATTAACAATTGCTGTATCCTTTTCAAAATACACATCGGTGAACAGTAACGGTTATGGCAAGCAAAGTATCAGAACTAGCAAAGTAATTCAGATCCTTATGTATATCTTCCCTCTGATAGCACTGCTTGAAAAGTAGAAAAGTAGAAGTCACCAATGGTCTGTCTTAATGTACTAAAGTGTGCTATACTGTTGAACCAATTGATAAGAGGGTGCAGGCATCCGCAGTTTATTTCGGGGGTAAAATGCAAACTCACGATTTGGCGCCAAAATCTGCTCCGAGTGCCTGCACCCAGGCAAGGTTAGGGGTGCTATTTTCAGCTAGCTGTCATCATTTGCAGAGCAGCTACAGATTTCTAGTCTATCAGACTAGACAAGCAACTGTAGTTTAGCCTTATGAGTAGGTACACAAACAATTTGTGAAGGGGAAGTATTTTTATTTTTTTTTCTATTTGTTTGTGGTGTGTTGAATGTGGTAACAAATAAGATGAGAAAGATTGTCAGATGAGACAGCAATCATTGCTTCAAGGATTCTTCTGCTATGGATGTCCAGCTGATGCTAAATGATACTTTATCTGGCTCATCAATCACTGGAGTAAATTTTGGCACTAATAGATCATCTTTTCCAGTTGCTCTCTCGGATCTCTAGTGCAAAAATAACAGGAAACTATATTACCATCAACACTAACTTGTAGATTACTAAAAATTATGCATGAACGTTTCTGAAAAGAGTTGGCAGAAAATTTATGGAAACAGTCCGCACTCTAGAGATGCCATCCAGTGGTCATACTTATTGGACTTAAATAGTAAGTGGAACGTGGTCATGCAATTATTTATGAGTGATTGGTTTCCTTCTGATTTTACCATTTACAGTGTTAATTACTTTGAATTGCGCTATTAAAGAATTTTGATAACACATTGAAGTGTGTGTGATCATTTATAATAGAAGCTAATGGTTAACTGCACCATATTGGAAGAACTAGATTATTAAAGGGGAACTATCACAAAAAATGAAAATTTGTTATAAGCTTCCTCATACATAAGTAAGAAAAAATTCTACATTATTTTTTAAATAATCAAGTTTATATTAACTTCCTCTCTCAGCATCTGTTTCTCTTTATTCTGTCTTCATGCAGCAGTTGGGTGTCAGATGAATGATCCACTATATCTACTAGGGGGGCTCCCTTTCCTAGCAGATGTATTAGAGCTCACTCAAATAACTGATTCCAGTACAGTTAGTTCAGGAGTTCTGGTGAGTCCTAATAATGGTACAGCGTTTTTAATTGCATTTAGAAAGTTTCTTCTTTCATTATACAACAGAGCATTGAGACAGAAGGACCAACAATTATGCCAGTCAGGTAGAGAGTGACAGGTGGTGTAGTGGCAACAAGGTCCGCTAGGACCCATACCACCATAGGGAATAAGTATCCCATGTGCACAACCAGAAAGGGACAGAAGAGACCGCGATGAAGTTAGGTAGGTAGGGCTAGTAGCTACATTGATCCACTGGGATTTTTCCCAGTGGGCCAGTGTGACACTGCATGTAGACGGGTGTTTTTGCCATGAGGCAAGGTGAGAACCTTTGCCTCATCTAACGCAGTGAGCGCAATTGAGTTCACCACGCTAACTATGTGGTCCCCCCCACAACTATGTATAGGTAAGTGTGGGGAGGGGGCAGCATCGCAAAAGCAACCTCAGATAGCTGTAGCACTAGAATCGCCCCTGCATGTAGAGGCCCTAAAAAGAAAACTGCATACAAATTTTTATGGTGCCTACATTTTATATGCCATAAGAGCCCCAAGAGTATGCAGAACCCTGAAAACACCCTTTTTTTTATCTGTAAACAAACCGGTTTGCAGGAAATGTTTGCTGGGCGATTATGAAAACAAAATGTAAGATCTGTGTTTTCAGCTGTTTTTACCACTTATTTCCCATTGTTTTCTTGTTTCCATTAATATTTGGCCAGAGACAACTTTTTTCTAACTTTGGTTCTGTACATTACCACAATGAATTTTAAATGAAACAACTCAGATGCAGTGGAACTGCAGACTTTCAGCTTTAATTCAGTGGGCTGAACAAAATGATTGCATGAAAATGTGAGGAACTAAAGCCTTTTTTTTAACACAATCACTTCATTTCAGGGACTCAAAAGTAATTGGACAAATTAAAAAAAAAATGAAAATAAAATGTTCAGCTCCCCAAGAAGTGCCTACTGCAGGAAACTGGTTCCATGGACAGATATGTCATTTCTGTGCTTCAAGAAGTAAATGCTGGAGTGTGTAACGTGTGCCTGATTGAAAAGCCTCTGCTGTGCCTGTGAATAAAATCTTTTGTACTCGTGTGCTGGGGTTTTCTTTCCCTTTAAAAGCCCCTCCCACACACTGACCGGCATTATTGTACCCCTTTTCTAAAATTTTGCAGGTGAAGGTTTTGATTAGGCATTGAGGTTTTACTACAGACAAAGATGCTGTTGGAGCAAGGCAACGGTTGTTTTTTATGTATGACTTTTCAAGGGAAGTTTAGTATTATTAGAATATGGTGACTGTTGTCTTTGTTTTCACTGAAAAGCTTGTGTTTCTCCAGCTAAACAAAGGGAGTTACATGCAAGTTATGAGACATTTTTCAGACTATAATGTCACTAAAATACTATACACAAACTGACAGAAAAAAGTGCACAAAACAGACCCTTTTTGACACAAGCTCATTCAGTTGGGCTTATGTAGAAAAGGTGCATTAACACTGGACTTCTAAAGTAAAATATATATATATTATACAGGCATACATGTTATCCACAGATAAATAGGAAACCATGATAGTCTGTCTATAACTTACAGGGACCATTTCCCCATACCTTTAGTCTGGCTAGCAGAGTAAATAAAACCTTCCCTCTCCTTGTTCTCTGTTAAAGTGAAGGACTCTGGGAACTGTAAACTCTTTTTGAGATATCTATGCCCCACCCACAATGAATTGACATTCACCCAGCTTCAGTAACTTGGAAATCTGAAAAAAAGATGGTGGCAAGAAACCCTTCAAGCAGTATCTCAGACTGGTTTATGTGTGTTTTTTTTAAAGAAGCACCAGACTGCAATCATCATCTTGAGATAACAACCTCCTAAAGGTTTCTATAGAGTGACCTGAAGTCAGCAGTAAATGCCTTCTCACTCAGATCCAAACAAACATTTTCTGTCAGAATTGTATGGAAAGCTCTGGCCCATACAATGGTGCATTCATAATTGAAGATCTGTCTTGTATTTTAGTTAAATAATTCTAATCGATGAGGGCCTTAACTACCTAGGCCAATTTAATACTAATAAAATGTCTGGTGTATGAAATTGCCAAATATATGCGTGGATAAAGATATGATATTACATAATAGTTGTGGTATATGGAGTTTTGAATTGATGTGGGCTTGCTAGTCGTTGTTTAACCTGAATAAAGATTCAGCAAAAAAAGCTAACAGACTACCCGGCTTGCTGGCCAAGGCTGCCTTGTTATACTGACTATTCTGCAACTGTCAGGAACTGACATGCCAACTGCACCCACATCCCAAGCCCAGCAAATTGTTTATTTGGAATGGGTCATCCGCAAGAAAAATAAACAAAAAAACAGCAGATGCACTTGCATTTTGGTGACAATCTTTGTACAGGACAATTTGACTTTATTTAATATTCTCTCTGTTCTGCCCTTGTGTCTTGTTGAACTACCAGTCTCAGCATCCCACTGGCTGATGGTTGACTATCTCTGTTCATGGGCAAATGAGATTTTGGCAGCTGCACAATTTAGTTTCTGTCTGCAGTTTCAGGTGCCACTCTGCCAGCAGTCTAGGCACGATCTTGGACCAGACACCAGACCAACAGAATTGTTGGCATGGATAAATAGAACTCTTGTAAGATGAACTAATGTCGTGATAAATCCAATATCTGTCATGGGGTAGTCAATACTCCAATTGTGGATAATAAAATCATTTACAGACAATTTATTTCCATTATAAATCAAGTCATTACATTCAATGACTTTTGGCAAGACTTTACTGTGGCTATTACTAATATCCAAACAATGTTGTTTTCAATGTTACCTTTAAAGGTGATGTTCACCCTCATGCATTAAAACCTAATTATAACAAGTATAAAACCAGCTTTACAAGTGCATTCATCCTCAGCCATACAGTATATAATGTGCTATTTAACTTCTCAGGGCTTACTTTTCTCTGCTGATCTATTGCCAGTTTGAGTTTTCTGAATGAATTTCCAGAGATGAGGGGATCATGCTCCAAACTGCCAATAGGCTTTTGGTGATAAGGGGAAAAAGGTGGATGTGCAGAATGTCTGAACCCATTGCTGCTCTCACCAAGTCTTTACTAAAGTGACATGGGTGGCGCCTTCTACAGGGCTTGATTAGAGTCCCCCTCTGTGAGCAACTGTCAAAGAGTGTCAGAGGTGCAGTTATATGTTTGTTAATGGATATATATATATTTGCCATATATTTACAATGGAGAACATTGGCTCAGAAACACTGGGGAGGCACAGGAGATACAAACTTTCAGCACACTAATAGCCATTGCTCTAGTCCCGATGATGAAAATTTGATTAAATAAAAGGGAGGGGATGGGGCGACGAACGACGGCCCTAGAGGCACCTGCTATGTAAATCCTCTTGCTCTTCTCCCAGCCTATTAAGGGTTGAGGTATAATGGGAAATGTAGAATTGGGGTAGCAGTGCTATAAGATAAAACCTTTTCACAAGGTTTTCAGGGCCAGGAGCCCAAATAATACAAAAGCTGCTCATTCTGTTAACTCTCTGTGTTGATACCACCCTGAGCATGTCATGTAGTAAGTGACATGAAAGGATTCCGCTTGTCACTGCCCTCATACAATTTAGGTCAGGTAACTCTGAAGGCCGAAATGCATCTGCAGGTAACTGTCAAAAATTATTTGCCTGCAGTGTGATCTTTTTTGAAATTTTAGAAAGTTTTCCAGACATCAGGAAGCTTTTAAAGAGCTCACATTTATTCAACCATTTTATAGAAAAGAGGTGACAGTGTTCAGTGCAGGTCAGAAACAGCACTAAGCACTGTACTAGTCATGTGCAGAGAGAAGGGTTTACCCGACAATTACATAAAAAACTATTCCTCTATCTCTTTTATGACAGGTACATCAACAACCCAAAAATAATGAACATATTTTATAACGGGGTTTTACTTCCCTACCCAAAAAAAAGTTTGATTTCCCACATCAGTGTTTGATTCACCATCTTCACCTGGGGCCATGTGCGTAGTTGGCCAGCTTAAATATATTGCAATATATGGACAAACAATCCCTGTTTTGTTTAAAGGGGAAGGCATTTTTAGTAGTTTAAGGCACAAAATGTTTTAATGTCCTTAATATATTGATAATGGGTTGAGTGCAGAGGACATCTTTGTCTATGTGAATTTTGTGGCCACAACCTTGCACCCTTGCTTAATGTTTTTAAAAATTAGTGGCAAGCACAACTTTCCCTTGTTTGCCATGGGCCTACAGCGGCATTTTGGAAATAGAAAGACAAATAGATTTGCCGATACATTAATTGATACATTTCTTATCTTTGATCTGAATCCCTGAGTTTCATTAAAGGGGTGGTTCACCTTCAAATGAACTTTTAGTATATTGTAGAAGGGCCAATTCTAAGAAACTTTTCAATTGGTCTTCATTATTTATTTTTCATAGTTTTTTAAAGGAAAACTATACCCTCCAAACATTGTAGGTCTCTATAGAAAGATATTGCCTAAAACAACTTATATGTAAAACCCTGCTTTATGTAAATAAACCATTTTCATAATAATATACTTTTTTAGTAGTATGTGCCATCGGGTAATCATAAATAGAAAATTGCCATTTTAAAAAATAAGGAGAGCCTCCTGGGATCCTAGGATCCAACGGTGCACACAAACATACCAAACAAACTATAAAGTTAGGTCACATGAGCCAAGTAACAGTTCAGTTACAGTTGAAATATTTCTGGTCAGGTGATCTCTGAGGCAGCACACAGACCATCACGAAATGGTGGTTCAAGGCAAGAGATGTAAAAGGGCAATATTTACTTAAAGAATCTTACCAAACTGGTATATTAAATATGTCACTTCATTTCATATAAACTATCTGTTGCTCAAGTATTTATTTTGGCGGTATAGTTTTCCTTTAATGATTTGCAATTTTCTTCTGTTTCTTTGTAGCTTTCAAATGGGGGTCACTGACACCATCTAAAAACAAATGCTCTGTAAGGCTACAAATGTATTGTTATTGCCTCTTTTTATTACTTATAATTCTATTGAGTCCATCTCCTATTCATATTCCAGTCTCTTATTCAAATCAATGCAGGGTTGCTAGGGTAATTCGTACCCTAGAAACCAAATTGCTGACACTGCAAACTAGAGAGCTGCTGAATAAAAAGCTAAATAACTATAAAACCACAAACAATAAAAAATGAAAACCAATTGCAAATTGTCTCAGAATATCACTCTCTACATTATACTAAAAGTTAACTTAAAAGTGAACAACCCCTTTAAAGACAATTTATAAAATTGGTAACATTCCACAGATGCTGCTGAAAATATATAATAACTAATGTAATACCTCACCCCTACTAAGCTTTATAAATGGACAATGATCTGCTGTGGTACCAACACGCTGCAGGGATTCTGCAAATGAGATGCATACTGTATGTAGCAAAACTGCTCCATAATTAAAAAACTACAGAGCGTGGTTCTACACCTATAAATGAAACCTGGGCAATCAAGTTCGTACCTGACCCATGGCTAGCCCTCCTCCTTCTCAAACCTGATCAACTCAAAGAGTGAATTTCAATTTCGCGCCCACTTGTGATTAACATGGAGATGTCTTACAGCCAAGAAATGGACAAGTATACCTCTTACAGAAATAAAAAAGGCTATGGTAGACAAGAGAAATTGAAAAATTGACAGCTGTACTTAATAACAATATGAAAAAGATCTGGAACAACTGGCTATAGTACTGCCAGGCAGGGCTGTATCTACTATAATTCACTTGATGGTCTGTGTCTAGGATGGAAGCCTCCAGGGGGTGATAGCGCTGGTAGTATTTTTCTTTTCTTTGAGTCTAGATTGCCCCCCTGGTTTTATAAGTAAATGCAGTGACAAGCTGGGGTGGTTAGGGGAAGTTTGTGCAAGCATAAGCACTGGAACTCCCAAAATTATATTCCGTGGAAGGCAGAGCATTCTGCATATCTTAGAAGGTGTTACATTAAAGTTTAGATAAACTCAGCCACTCTACTCCTCCCCTTGTCCACTTTTCCATAATCCCACGACCCCCCCACCCCCCCAGACAGTTTATAATCACTTCTATCACAAAATCACACAATTACTGCCATTCAAGTTGGCCTTCCAGGAGTACAGATGCAGTCACTTGGATTTGTAAGTTAAATGCGTTGTGACTCAGGGCTAATTGAAGAAACTGTGTTATCTAAAGTTATCTTAACTCATTTAATGCATTTAACCTTTTCATTAGCATACCAAAGTACCATTGTTTTCAATGATGAACTCTTTAATTGGATGGGATGCTGTGACACAATATTCTGTGCTAAGTGGGATAAATGAGATAGATGAGTTAAGTCACGACGCATTTAACTTACAAATCCAAGTGACTGCATCTGTATAAAGGACAGCTAATAGGCATTCTGGCTGAAGGTTTATGTGCTGACTTACTATAGAAATTTAGTGGACTAAAAATGGTTCCAGCAGCAGGGACGCATTGTTTAAAAGATAGGAGTGGATACCTGTGAAGGGTGCTGAAGTCTATAATGGATAACATCTGTGCATTAGAAACATATAGGTATTAAATGGTTCTCTTTGAAATCATGACACGGCCTGATATAGCACTGTTTTCTCATACTGTATCTGGAACCATTACTGTGGAGACCTGTCTAAATGTTAGACCCAAAGCATTGTGCCCTATAGTGTAAACCACTGATTGGAATTCTTTGCATATTATTATTATTTATTATTAACATGTATTTATATAGCTCCAACATATTGGCTTTACCTGTAGTTACAACTGCTCTTTTTGTGCAAACCAGAGGGCCCAGGGTCTCTTGTAGTGGAAACAGTAGTGACAGCCAACACTGTACTGCCTGCATGAGAGAAGCACATAATATTCAATACAAAGAAGCCATTTATAGAAACATGCTTACATTAAGTTTTGCTTTCTTATAAAACAAATCTTCAGCTCATCATTTTATAACAAAGAGGGAAAATAAATAAGTCATTTTAGAGGAGTGCTAAAGTTTCAATTACTGGGGGGTGCCAAAATGTTACACACCCTCCGGTGTGATTATCAATGCTTTCCTGACACCCTAGGCTGGTG
>CM044441.1:64125272-64157459 GCA_024363595.1 Xenopus borealis
GCAACATTACCTTCGCCTGGTGGATATAGCAGTTAGCAGCGGATGGGCCAGTATTTGTTTATCCGGAGTGGCATCATCTTTGCCTGGTGGATATAGCATTGTGCTGCGCATGAGCCAGAAACTATTTTAACGAAGTGGCATCGTCTTGGCCTGGAAGATATAGCAGTGTGGAACGAATGGGTTGGAATTTCTTTTTCCGGAGTGTCATCATTTTCGCATTGTGGATATAGCAGTGTGAAATGCTATAATTTTTTTCCCACAGTGGAAGCAACATGATCTTCCCCTGGTGGATATAGCAGTGTGCAGCAGATGGTGCTGGAATTTTCAACAGTGGCATCATCGCATAGTGGATATAATATTGTGCAGCAGATGAGCTGGAATCTGTTTTAATGGAGATGGGCCATAGTTTGTTTTTCTGGAGTTGCAGCAACATGATCTTCACCTGGTGGATATAGCAGTGTGCAGCGGATGGTGCCGGAATTTGTTTCTCTGCAGTGGCATCATCGTTGCCTGGTGAATATAGCAGTGTTCAGCGGATGGGGAGTAATTTTTTTTCCCGGAGTATCATCATCTTTTTCTAGTGGATATAGAAGTGTGCAGAGGATGGGCTGAAATTTGTTTTTCCAAACTGTCATCATTTTCGCATTGTGGATATAGCAGTGTGCAACATTTGGGCCATAATTTGTTTTTCTGAAGTGGCAGCAACATGATCTTCACCTGGTGGATATACAGTAGCTGTGTGCAACGGATGGGCTGGAATTTGTTTTCTGCAGTGGCATCATCGTTGCCTGGTGGATATAGCAGTGTGGAACGAATGGGCTGAAATTTCCTTTTCCGGACTGTCATCATTTTCACATTGTGGATATAGCAGTGTGCAACATTTAACCCATAATTTGTTTTTCCAGGGTGGCAGTGACATGATCTTCGCATGGTGGATATAGCATTGTGCATAGGATGAGCCGGAATCTATATTTCCTGTTCACTACACTCATGGCAGTGGGTCACATGTGTGTATCCTTGCCCCTGCAGGATTGGACAGATACTCATTAGCATAGCAATTAAAAGCACCTCCTCCCCCCTTCACCCTTAGTTCTTTTTTTTTGTCCCGCGTCAAGGATTAGGCTGAGCTATAGGAGGCAAAGGTCGTTTTAACTATGGAGGGGTGAGTCCATCTTAAAGAGAGAGCAGGATGGATCATTGTTTATCAATTACTTCAAAAAAGAACTTCAAAAAAGTCTAAGATCTGTAGATCCTGTGACAATCCTGCATTGCAAGGCAGAAGATTGTGTCAAGAATGTATTTCTCTTGCTTCTGGAAATATGTCTAATCAATTGGAGGAGTTTATGAATAAGATGTCGCAATCTGTATCTCAGTCTATAGAAGTAGCTTTATCTAGAGCCACTAATAAGCTACTAAAAAAACCTAGAATTCAGGAGGAAGTTGTTTCTTCATCAGATGAATCTGAGGTGGATCACATTGTACAGATTTCAGAAGGCGAGCTGGATTCTGATGAGGAGAATGAGCCTACTGATCATTCAAATTTTGATTTGGAGTTAGTCTCACCTTTGATAGAAGCTATGCTGAAAGCTTTGGAATTGGATGACCCACAGGAGGGCCCTTCCAGGAGGGATAAATTGGTTGGTCATTCCTACAGGAAACAACCATTTTTTCCTATGCATGAAATATTTAAAGCAGAGTTGGAGAATGAGTGGAAGACTCCAGACAAAAAGTTTTTCATTTCAAAACGATTTAATAAAATGTACCCTTTTCAGGAAGATATTATTCACAAGTGGGTCACACCCCCTAAGGTTGATGCCCCCATTACGAGAATTGCCCGTAAAACCACTTTGCCCATAGATGATGGGGTGTCTTTCCGTGACGTTATGGAGAAGCGTCAAGAAAGTTCACTTAGGAAAGCTTATTTGGTGGCAGGGGCGGCCTGCAGACCTGCCATTGCTAATATTTGCCTTGCAAAGGCTTCCAAGATTTGGTTGAAGAATATTGAAGATGCTTTATCCCGAAATGTTAGCAGATCGAGAATTAAAGATGCAATGAGCGAAATTAAGCTGGCTTCAGATTTCATCATAGAAGCAGCAACTGAAAGTCTTAAATTGGCAGCTAAGTCTATGGCATTATCTGTTTCGACTAGAAGGGCTCTGTGGCTGCGACAATGGCAAGCTGATGCGGCCTCTAAACACAATCTATGTGCTTTACCATTTGAAGGGGAGTTGCTCTTTGGTTCCAGTTTGGAGAAGATCATCTCTAAAGTTACTGCGGGGAAAAGCCCCTTTTAAGATATGAGGGGCAGAAGAAAGAAGCAAAGTTTTACAGACCAGGTAGACCTTATTCAAACTATCAGTCAAATCTTTTTCGTGGCTCCAAAAGGCAGTCTAAAGCTGGCAGAGGAAAGTACACATGACGCCAGAAGTTTACTCCAAGATCCGGTAGGAGGAAGACTTGGAAGATTTTGTATGGAATGGAAGATAACTGTCCAGGACAAGTGGGTTATTCAGATAGTTTCATCAGGTTACAAGTTAGAGTTCAAGCCAAGGCATTTGAAGACTTTATTTTTGCAGTCCAAAACTCCTGTGGATCCCAGAGCAAGACTAGCTCTTTCAGGGATTTTGCAGGATCTACAAGACCAAGAGGTTATAAGAGCAGTACCAAAACATCAGAGAGGGCTCGGTGTTTATTCCCCTTTGTTTCTGATAAGGAAGAAGACAGGAGATTACAGGGCGATCCTGGATTTACGGATCTTAAACAAAAGTCTACATGTAAGAAAATTCAAAATGGAAACCTTAATAAGTGTACTTCACGAGATAGATCAGGAAGATTGGCTAGTTACCATCGATATAAGGGATGCCTATCTGCATATTCCCGTGGCCTGCTCTCATCAGAAGTTCCTTCGATTCTTGATTCTAGGGAAGCATTTTCAGTATCGAGCTCTCCAGTTCGGCTTAGCTACTTCACCAAGAACGTTCTCAAAGGTTCTGATTACATTGATTGCAGTACTAAGAGTAAAGGGCATACAGGTCTATGCTTATTTGGACGATATCCTGATCAAGGCCAAAGATCCTCATCTATTGATTCATCAGAGGGATTATGTATTGAGGTTTCTTCAGATCCATGGTTGGAAGATTAATTTCGACAAATCTCACTTGACTCCAGTTCAGAATCTTCAGTATTTGGGAGTGGTAATAGATTCCACTCAAATGAAGGTTTTTCTAACAGAGAAGAGGATTCAGGATATCAAGCATTCTGTTCGAGTGCTCAGTCGGAAAGTCTGTTGTTCTGCGAAGGAGTGTCTCAGTCTGATAGGCAAATTGATTGCAGCAGCCGATGCAGTAGAATGGGCGCATTTTCATCACCGCCAATTGCAGTGGGATTTCTTGACTCAGTGGTTCAGAGATCCATACAACCTCAAGCAGAACATTTTTCTGACTTTCCAAACAAAGGAAGATCTCAACTGGTGGTGTCAGTCATCCAACCTTCGGAAAGGGAGACACATTCTGTTACCTCGGTGGCAGAATCTTATCACCGATGCCAGCAGTCTGGGCTGGTCTGCAGTGCTCAACAATCATGCAGTCCAGGGCTGGTGGTCACAGCAGATGATGGAATGGTCCTCAAATCGGCGAGAACTACAAGCTGTTTGGGAAGCCCTTCAAATTTGTCAACAGTGGCTGATAGGATTGTCTGTGAATGTACATTCCGACAATACAACAGTTGTGAGTTATCTAAGAAGACAAGGGGGTACCAGATCGAGGTCTTTGATGGAATTGACAGGGAAGATTTTCCACTGGGCAGAGAACAACCTGTGTCAATTGACGGCAACTTATATCCCAGGGCAGCTGAACATAAGAGCAGATTATCTCAGCAGATCCAGGATTCACCCAGGGGAGTGGTCACTGAATCCAGACATATTTGCTCAAATAGAGAGAAGATGGGGTGCAGTGGAAATAGATTTGATGGCCTCCAGATACAACCGGAAGAAACGCAGATATTTTTCCAGGACTTGGGACAACCAAGCGGAAGGAAGAGATGCTTTCTCGATACCTTGGAAGTTTCGCCTAGCTTACCTATTTCCTCCAATTCCATTGATCCCGAAGACTTTGAGGAAGTTGAGACAAGACCGATCTCGAGTTGTTCTGATAACACCTTGGTGGCCCAGGAGATTGTGGTTTGCCCAGCTTCAGAACATGTCGATAGATCATCCTTGGCGACTGCCACTGATCCCTCAATTATTATGTCAAGGCCCAATTTGTCATCCGAATCCTCATGCATTGCGTCTGACGGCATGGCTATTGAGAGGAGGAATTTAGAGGAATCTGGACTGTCTGGTGAAGTAGTAAATACTTTGCTGAAATCCAAGAAGACTTCAACTTCTAGCAAGTATTATAGAATTTGGAAAGTGTACAAAGAATGGTGTACACGAAGTGATATTAATCCGTTTGTGTGTTCCCCTGTTAATTCGGTTGAATTTCTTCAAGCTGGTCTGGAAAAAGGCTTGGCCACAAATACGCTAAAATCACATATTTCTGCTTTATCTGCTCTCTGGAATACACCATTGGCTGCAAACCAGATAATAATCAGGTTTATTCAGGCTGCAAACCACATAAATCCTCCATTAAAGTCCAGAGTACCTCCATGGGATCTGTCTTCTGTGCTGCAAGCTTTGATGGATGGACCATTTGAACCGCTACATTCGGTTTCTCTTAAGATGTTGACTCTTAAAGTGGTGTTTCTGGTCGCCATAACATCGGCAAGGAGAGTTGGTGAAATACATGCGCTGTCTGTAGCAGAGGAATGTCTGATTTTTCATCAAGACAAAGTTGTCTTGAGGACCAGTAAAGATTTTGTACCGAAAGTTTCTTCTTCATTCCATTGCAATCAGGACATTGTTCTTCCTGCTTTCTACAAGGATCCTTCCAATGATTCAGAAGACAGACTACACAGATTGGACGTTGTCAGAGCTTTATCAATCTATATTCAGAGAAGTCGAGAATTTAGGAAATCTGAATCCTTATTCCTGATCCCAGAAGGCCCCAAAAGGGGTGCTCCTGCATCCAAATCCACTTTGGCTAGATATATTACCTCCTGTATCAAAGAAGCCTATAAGTCTTTAAGTTTGCCAGAACCAAAATTGGTTAAAGCTCACTCTACAAGAGCAGTTGCGACTTCCTGGGCATTTCGATCTTCAGTGAGTTCTGAAGATGTGTGTCGTGAGTCTGTGTGGTCTTCAATGAACACATTCATTAAACATTACCAGCTGGATGTTTTGTCAGCTACAGAGGCTAAATTTGGTCATTCTGTATTACAAGCTGTATCTAAATAAAGATGTTGTTGCATTATTGCCCTCCCTTCATTGCTATGGTATTTCATACATGTGACCCACTGCCATGAGTGTAGTGAACATGAAAAGGGAAAATTTTATACTTACCGTAATTTTCTTTTCCTGGAACAAGCTCATGGCAGTGGGTCACTATCCCGCCCTTTTTGACTTTGGGAAACCCTAGAACTAAGGGTGAAGGGGGGAGGAGGTGCTTTTAATTGCTATGCTAATGAGTATCTGTCCAATCCTGCGGGGGCAGGGATGCATACATGTGACCCACTGCCATGAGCTTGTTCCAGGAAAAGAAAATTACGGTAAGTATAAAATTTTCTTCTGGTGGATAGAGTATTCTGCAGTGGATGGGTCGAAATATGGTTTTTCAAAATGGCAGCAACATTACCTTCGCCTGCTGGATATAACAGTTTGCAGCGGATGGGCCAGAATTAGTTTTTCCCGAGTGGCATCATCTTTGCCTGGTGGATATAGCATTGTGCAGCGGATGAGCCTAAATCAATTTTAACGGCGTGGCATAGTCTTCGCCTGGAGGATAGAGTATTGTGCAGCGTATTGTTCGAAATATGGTTTTCCAAAATGGCAGCAGCATCACCTTTGTCTGGTGGATATAGCAGTTTGCTGTGGATGGGCCAGAATTTGTTTTTCCTGAGTGGCATCATCTGTGCCTGGTGGATATAGCATTGTGCAGGGGATGAGCCGGAATCTATTTTAATGGAGTGGCATCGTCTTCGCCTGGTGGATAGAATATTGTGCAGTGGATGGGTTGAAATATGGTTTTCCAAAATGACAGCAACATCACCTTTGCCTGGTGGATATAGCAGTTTGCAGTGGATGGGCCAGAATTTGTTTTTCTAGAGTGGCATCGTCTTCGTCTGGTGGATAGAGTATTGCATAGCTGATGCTCTGAAATATGGTTTTACAGAAATGCAGTGATAGCACCTTCACCTGCTTGATATAGCAGTGTGCAGCGGATGGTGCAGGATGGTGTTCCTGATTGTTGTTCCTCATTATCTTCACTCGGTGGATACAGCAGTGTGCAGCTGATGGGCCGAAATATGGTTTACTGGAAAGGCAGCAGCATCACTTTCGCCTGGTTGATTTAGCAGTGTGAAGAGGATGGGCCATAGTTTGTTTTTCTGGAGTGGCAGCAACATGATCTTCACCTGATGGATAAAGCAGTGTGCAGCAGATGGTGCCGGAATTTGTTTGCCCGCAGTGGCATCATTTTCGCATTGTGGATATAGCAGTGTACAGAGAATGGGCAGCAATTTTTTTTTGTAGTATCATTATATTTTTCTGGTGCATACAGTGGCGTAACTAGGGAGGAAGCAGACCCCGCAGCTGCGGGGGGGCCCGGGAGGAGAGGGGGCCCGGGTGAAATTGATGTTCTCCTGCTCGATGCAAAGTCCCTTGAAGATTTTTCTTGTTTGCAGCAGCGTGTTCTTTTACCTCCTTCCCTCGCTCGCTCCCCCCTCCCTTGTCACAGAGCTGCCGGGATCGTATTACGCTGTGACAGGGAGAGAGAGCAGCCAGGGAGCATCTGATTGGCCAGCAGTACGGAACGCATTTTAGGACATCGTCCTGTGTAAACGATGTGCTACATGCGCCGTCCTATTGGTGTGGAATGCAGCATCGTGTGGTTTTTCACTCACCCATCCGCAAATGCTACAGTCACACCTCCGTCCTAGGCCCTCCCTCCTCAGCTATCAGCCATACGAACTCCCCCCTCAGCCCTCCGCCTTCCTCCCTCCTTTCACCTAGTGGATATAGTAGTGTCCAGCAGATGGGCCACAATTTGCTTTTACGGAGTGGCAATGGCATGATCATCACCTGATGGATAAAGTAGTGTGCAACGGATTGGCCAGAATTAGTTTTTCCGCAGTGGCCTCATCTTCACCTGGTGGATATAGCAGTTTGCTTCAAATGGGGCAGAATTTGTTTATCAGGAGTGGCATCATCTTTGCCTGGTGGATATAGCATTGTGCAGAGGATGAGCCGGAATCTATTTTACCAGAGTGGCATAGTCTTTGCCTGGTAGATAGAGTATTGTGCAGTGGATGGGTCAAAATATGGTTTTCCAAAATGACAGCAACATCAACAGTTTGCAGCGGATGGGCCAGAATTGTTTTTTCTGGAGTGGCATCTTCTTCACCTGGTGGATAAAGTATTGTTTAGCAGATGCGCCGAAATATGGTTTTCCAGAAATGCAGTGGTAGCACCTTCACCTGCTGGATATAGCAGTGTGGAGCGGATGATGCAGGAAGTTGTTGTTCCTGGCAGGCATTTTCTTCACTCGGTGGATACAGCAGTGTGCAGTGGATGGGCCGAAATATGGTTTACTGGAAAGGCAGCAGCATCATCTTCACCTGGTGGATATAGCAGTGTGCAATGGATGGTGCCGGAATTTGTTTTTCTGCAGTGGCATCGTCTTCGCCTGGTGGATAGAGTATTGTGCAGTGGATGGGTCGAAATATGATTTATCGGAAAGGCAGCGGCATCATCTTCACCTGGTGGATATAGCAGTGTGCAACAGATGGTGCAGGAATTTGTTTTTCGCCTGGTTGATAGAGTATTGTGCAGCAGATGGGTCAAAATATGGTTTTCCGAAATGGCAGCAACATTACCTTCGCTCGGTGGATACAGCAGTTTGCAGCGGATGAGCCATAATTTGCTTTTCTTGAGTGGCAATGGCATGATCATCAGCTAGTGGATAAAGTAGTGTGCAACAGATAGGCCAGAATTTGTTTTTCTGCAGTGGCATCATCGTCGTCTGGTGGATATAGCAGTGTGGAACGAATAGGTTTAAATTTCTTTTTCTGGAGTGTCGTCATTTTCGCATTCAGGATATAGCAGTGTGCAGCATTTGGGCCATAGTTTGATTTTCTGGAGTGGCAGCAACATGATCTTCACCTGGTGGATATAGCAGCGTGCAATGGATGGTGCCAGAATTAGTTTTTCCGCAGTGGCACCATCTTCACCTGGTGGATATAGCAGTTTACCCTGGAGTGGCATCATCTTTGCATGGTGGATATAAGATTGTGCAGCGGATGAGCTGGAATCTATTTTACCAGTGTGGCATTGTCTTCGCCTGGTGGATATAGCATTGTGGAATGGATGGGCTGAAATTTCTCTGTCCGGACTGTCATCATTTTCACATTGTGGATATAGCAGTGTGCAGCAGATGGGCCATACTTTGTTTTTCTGGAGTGGCAGCAACATAATCTTCTCCTGGTGGATATAGCAGTGTGCAGTGGATGGTGCCGGAATTTGTTTTTCCACAGTGGCATCATTTTCACATTGTGGATATAGCAGCTTGAAGTGGATGGGCAGCAATTTTTTTTGCGGAATATCGTTATCTTTTTCTGGTGGATATAGCAGTGTGCAGAGGATGGGCCAAAATTGTTTTTTCCGGAGTGTCATCATTTTTGCATTGTGGATATAGCAGAGTGGCAGCGACATGATCTTTTAAAAATGTTTTATTAATTTTCAAATTACATCAAACATGTATATCTACATTGTTTCTTAAAATAGCAAATAGCCCACATTTTACATACATTTCTTAATTCTACCTATTTCTATTCCCAAATAGCACACATTATGGGCTTTTTACATACATATAACATAGATAACCCCATCAGACAAAAAAAAAAAAAGAAAAAACCCCCAAACATCCCTAATAGGCGGCTGGGTTTCTCTTAATTATCTCTCTCAATCTCTGATTCTATCCCCTTTCCCCTCATTCCCCCTTCTCTTTTAATGATGACGTTAAAAAAGCATCTTTTTCATATGCCAACCAGGGTGACCAAATATTGTCGTAAGTTTCCATATCATTCTGCAATCTGTGGCTAAGCTTCTCATTGGTCCCTATATAAATTATTTTTGCTTTCAGAGACATCAGAGATAGTGTTCTCCTTTTCCAATTGCACGCAATTATCCACCTGGCTGCCATTAATATATATTGGCTCAGTTTATATGCTGTATTTGAAAGAGGTTTTGGTTTATTTCCCAAGAGTATAACTATTGGGTTTTTCCTCAAATTTAGTGTGCAATATTTTTGAGAGAAGCTTGACCACTTTATCCCAATATCTCGACACAGTTCTACATTCCCACCATACATGGGCCATTGTCCCCCTTTCTTTACAGCCCCTAAAACAAAGAGGATCACAAGTAGGATACATTTTTTGCAGTCTAGCTGGTACTAAATACGTTCTATGTAGTATTTTGATAGATGTTTCCTTAACTGCTACGCATATATTTCCTTGATTCGCTGTTAAACTACAATTCGCCCACTGTTGGGTTGTCAGTGTTATATTAAAATCTCATTCCCATTTCAACATATACGAATGTTTCTTCTTATCTGATAACCACTGATTTAACATTTTATATGCCAAACTAAGAATTCCCGGTGCTAGTGGAGTTTTAACACAAATTCTCTCAAAACATGAAACAGTAAATACTCCGTGTTCACACAGTGTTGCTTGTTTATTAACATAATGTGATAATTGTATAGCTCTAAAAAATTCCTGTGGGGGGACTGAATATACATCCTTCATTTGTGACACCGTAAGCGGTTTCCCATTCTGTGTTAATGACATCAAAGTCGTGATTCCTTTATCTAACCTTTATCTAACCTTTATCTAACCACCACCTAAATAGATTTCTAGATAGACCCGGGAAAAGAAACAATATTATACTTTTTAACTAGTGATTGCCAAAGGTCAAACATATTTGTCGTTATTGGTGCCGGAACTTGATTTTCCGCAGTGATATCATCTTTGCCTGGTGGATAAAGCAATGTGCAGTGGATAGCCAGTAAGTTTTTATTTCTGGAGTCTCATCATCTTCACCTGATGGATAAAGCAGTGTGCAGCGGACGGTGCCGGAATTTGTTTTCCCACAGTGGCATAATTTTCGCATTGTGGATAAAGCAGTGTGCAGTGGATGGGCAGCAATTTTTTTTCTATGGAGTATCATTGTCTTTTACTGGTGGATATAGCAGTGTGCAGAAGATGGGCCGAAATTGGTTTTTCCGGGGTGTCATCATTTTCACGTTGTGGATATAGCAGCCGGAATATATTTTACAGGAGTGGCAATTCTTCGCCTGGTGGATAGAGAATTGTGCAGCGGATAGTTAGAAATATGGTTTTCCGAAATGACAGCAACATCACCTTTGCCTGGTGGATATAGCAGTTTGCAGCAGATGGGCCAGAATTTGTTTTTCCAGAGGCATGATCATGGCCTGATGGATAAAGTAGTGTGCAACGGATTGGCCGGAAGCTATTTTAACGAAGTTGCATCGTCTTCGCCTGAAGGATATGGCAGTGTGCAGCGGATGAGCCATAATTTACTTTTCTTGAGTGGCATTTTTTTTCCGCGGTGGCATCATCTTCGACTGGTGGATATACTGTAGCAGTTTGCAGCGGATGGGCCAGAATTTGTTTTTCCAGAGTGGCATCATCTTTGCCTGGTGGATATAGCATTGTGCAGCAGATGAGCCGGAAGCTATTTTAACGAAGTGGCATTGTCTTCGCCTGAAGGATATGGCAGTGTGCAGCAGATGAGCCATAATTAACTTTTCTTGAGTGGCAATGGCATGATCATCATCTGGTGGATAAAGTAGTATGCAACAGATAGGCCAGAATTTGTTTTTCTGCAGTGGCATCATCGTCGTCTGGTGGATATAGCAGTGTGGAACGAATAGGTTGAAATTTCTTTTTCCAGAGTGTCATCATTTTCGCATTCAAGATATAGCGGTGTGCAGCATTTGGGCCATAGTTTGATTTTCTGGAGTGGAAGCAACATGATCTTCACAAACGGATGGTGCCCAAATTTGTTTTTCCACAGTGGCATCATCTTCGCCTGGTGGATATAGTAGTTTGCTCTGGAGTGGCATCATCTTTCCATGGTGGATATACGATTGTTCCTGACAGGGATCAACTTCACTCGGTGGATACAGCAGTGTGCAGCGGATGGGCCGAAATATGGTTTTGCAGTAAAGCAGTGGTAGCACATTCGCATGATCATCACCTGGTCCATAAAATAGGGTGCAGTGTATAGGCTGTCATTTTTTTTCTGGAGTGTCATCATCTTCGTCTGATGGATATAGCAGTGTGCAGCGGATGGTGCTGGAATTAGTTTTTCCTCAGTGGCATCATCTAATTTAACGGAGTGGCATCGGCATCGCCTGGAGGATAGAGTATTGTGCAGCGGATTGGCCGAAATATGGTTTTCTGAAATGGCAGCAGCTAGTCATGGCCGAATTTATTCGCCAGGGGCGAATTCCCGTGATTCGCCGCCGGCGAATAAATTTCTGAAACTGGCAAAAATTAGCTGGCGTCAAAAAAAAAAAGTCGCACGTCGAAAACGACGCGACGCGTCAAAAACGTGCCGCGACTTTCGCCAATTCGAGAATTTTGCTGCAAATTCGCAAATTTATCAGCGAAGCAAAACGGGGTTATCGTTCGGAATTTCTGGTATCCTGACAGGCATCATCTTCACTCGCTGGATACAGCAGTGTGCAGCGAATGGGCCGAAATATGGTTTACCGGAAAGCCAGCAGCATCATCTTCGCCTGGTGGATAAAGCAGTGTGAAGCAGTTGGTGCCGGAATTTGTTTCTCAGCAGTGGCATCATGGTCACCTGTTCGATATAGCAGTGTGCAATTGATGGGCTGAAATTTGTTTTTCCGCAGGGGCATTATCATCGCCAGGTGTATATAACAGTGTGAAGAGTATGGGCTGAAATTTGTTTTTCCGGAGTGTCATAAATTTCACCCAGTGGATATAGCAGTGTCCAGCGGACGGGCCATAATTTGCTTTTCCGGAGTGGCAGTGGCATTGCCTGGTGGAGAAAGTAGTGTGCAATGGATAGGCCGAAATTTGTTTTTCCGCAGTGGCATCACTGTCGCCTGTTGGATATAGCAGTGTGGAACCGATGGGCTGGGATTTCTTTTTCTCTGGTGGATAAAGCAGTATGCAACGGATAGGCCTAAATTTGTTTTTCCGCAGTGGCATCATCGTCGCCTGTTGGATATAGCAGTGTGAAACCGATGGGCTGGAATTTCTTTTTCCCGTGTGTCATCATTTTCGCATTGTGGCTATAGCAGTGTGTAACATTTGGGCCATAATGTGTTTTTTTCGGAGTGGCAACAAAATGATCTTCACGTGGTCGTTATAGCTGTGTGCAACGGATGGGCAGGAATTTGTTTTTCCGAAGTGACATCATCGTCATCCGGTGGATATAGCAGTGTGCAACGGATGGGCTGAAATTTGTTGTTTTGGAGTGACATCATCGTCATCCGGTGGATGTAGCAGTTTGCAAAGGTTGGGCTGAAATTTGTTTTTCCGAAGTGGCATCATCATTGCCTGATGGAGTTAGCAGTGTGGAACGGATGGGCTAAAATTTCTTTTTTCCCGGAGTGTCATTATTTTTGCATTGTGGCTAAAGCAGTGTACAACATTTGGGCCATAATTTGTTTTTTCGGAGTGGCAATTCTTCGCCTGTTGGATAGAGTATTGTGCAGCAGATGGGTCGAAATATGGTTTTCCGAAATGACAGCAACATCACCTTCGCCTGGAGTATCGTTATCTTTTTCTGGTGGATATAGCAGTGTGCAGAGGATGGGCCGAAATTGTTTTTTCTGGAGTATCATCATTTTCGCATTGTGGATACAGCAGTGTGTAACATTTGGGCCATAATTTGTTTTTCCAGAGTGGCAGCGACATGATCTTAACCGTGCGGATATAGCAGTATGCAGAGGAAGGGCTGAAATAATTTTTGACTTGTGTATATAACAGTGTGCAGCAGATGGGCCATCATTTCTTTTTTCGGAGTTGCAGCGACATGATCTTCACCTGGTGGATAAAGCAGTGTGCAGCGGATGGTGCCGGAAATTGTGTTTCCACCGTGACATCATCTTTGCCTGGTGGATATAGCAATGTGCAGCGGATGGCCAGTAATTTTTTTTTTCTGGAGTGTCATCATCTTCGCCTGGTGGATATAGTAGTGTGCAGCAGATGGGCCATACTTTATTTTTAAATTTATTGCAATATATGGACAAACAATCCCTGTTTTGTTTAAAGGGTAAGGCATTTTTAGTAGCTGTATGCAGAAAATGTCTCAATATCTTAAATATATTGATAATGGGTTGAGTGCTTGTATTTGTCTATATCTATTTTGTTGTCACAGCCTCATTCCACCCCCGCCTAATGGTTTTAAAAATTAGTGGTGAGCACAACTTTTCCTTGTTTGATATAGCAATGTGAAGAGGATGGGCTGAAATGTCTTTTTCTGGAGTGTCATCATTTTTGCCTTGTGCATATAGCAGTGTGCTGGTGGATAGAGTATTGTGCAACGGATGAGCCGAAATATGGTTTTCCAAAATGGCAGCAGCAGCATCACCTTTGCCTGGTGGATATAGCAGTTTGCAGCGGATGGGCCAGAATTTGTCTTTACGGAGTGGCATCATCTTTGCCTAGTGGATATAGCATTGTGCAGCAGCAGAAGAGATGGAATCTATTTTACTGGAGTGACATTGTCACCGCATGGTGGATAGAGTATTGTGCAGCAGATGGGCTGGAATTTTTTGTTGGAAAAAAAAAATTGTTTGGAATATGGTTTTCGCCTTGTGGATATAGCAGTGTGCAGCGGATGGTACTGGAATTTTTTGTTCCTGACAGGCATCAACTTCACTTGGTGGAAGCGGTTTGTTTTTCTGCAATTACATCATCTTTGTGTCATAATTATTGGCTTGTGGATATAGCAGTGTGCAGTGGATGGTGCTGGAATTTGTTTTTCCGCAGTGGCATCATCTTTGCCTGGTGGATATAGCATTGTGCAGAGGATGAGCCGGAGTCTATTTTACCGGAGTGGCGTCATCTTCACCTGGTGGATATAGCAGTAATGAATCAGATGAAAATTAAGCGTAGGACTGGCCAGATATGGGATGACTTTGACGTAGTTGGCCAGCTTTAATATATTGCAATATATGGACAAACAATCCCTGTTTTTTTTAAAGGGTAAGGCATTTTTTAAGCTGTATGCACAAATGTCTCAATGTCTTAAATAGATTGATAATGGGTTGAGTGCAGAGGACCTCTTGTATTTGTCTATATATATTTTGTGTTTCCAGCCTCATTTCACCCCCTGATTAATGGTTTTAAAAACGAGTGGTGAGCAAAACTTTTCCTTGTTTATTCTAGTTATACAGAAGCAGTGACCAGCTCCAAGTTGTGGCCCCATCCTTCCCAGCTATAGTCAGGTGATCCCACTGTTGTCTAATAAAAGGGCAACCAAGATTGGGAGTTTTACTTTGAAAGCAGCTAGTAAGTTGCAGGTAAAACTTAGTCCCTATGTAAAATGTATGATGAAGCAACAGAATTCTTATTGAATCAGATGAAAATTGAGCGCAGGACTGGCCAGATATGGGATGATTTTGACGTAGTTGGCCAGCTTAAATATATTGCAATATATGGACAAACAATCCCTATTTTGTTTAAAGGTTAAGGCATTTTTAGTAGCTGTATGCACAAAATGTCTCAATGTCTTAAATATATTGATAATGGGTTTAGTGTAGAGGACCTTTTGTATTTGTCTATATGTATTTTGTGGTCACAGAATCATTCCACCCCCGTCTAATGGTTTTAAAAATTAGTGGTGAGCACAACTTTTCCTTGTTTGATATAAGTGTGAAGAGGATGGGCTGAAATGTCTTTTTCCGGCTCCATCCGCTGCACACTGCTAGATGCCACTCCGGTAAAGATTCCAGCTTATCTGCTGCACAATGCTATATCTACCAGGCGAGGATGATGCCACTGCGCGAAAAACTAATTCTGGAGTGTCATCATTTTTGCCTTGTGCATATAGCAGTGTGCAGCAGATGGGCCATAGTTTGTTTTTCTGGAGTGGCAGTAACATGATCTACACCTGGTGGATATAGCAGTTTGCAGCGAATGGGCCAGAATTTGTTTTTCCAGAGTGGAATCATCTTTGCCTGGTGGATATAGCATTGTGCAGCAGCTAAGCTGGAATCTACTTTCCCGGAACGGCATCGTCTTCGCCTGGAGGATAGAGTATTGTGTAGCAGATGGGCCGAAATATGGTTTTCCGAAATAGAAGCAGCATCACCTTCGCCTGGTGGATATTGCAGTGTGCAGCAGATGGTGCCGGAATTTGTTTTTCTGTAGTAGCATCATCCGTGCCTGGTGGATATAGCAGTGTGCAGCAGATAGGCCATATTTGCTTTTCCGAAGTGGCAATGGCATGATCATCACCTGGAGGATAAAGTAGTGTGCAACGGATAGTCCGGAATTTGTGTTTTTAAGCAGTGGCATCATCTTTGTCTGATGGATATAGCAGTGTGCAGAGGATGGACTTAAATTTTTTTCTCTGGAGTGTCATCATTTTGGATATAGCAGAGTGCAGCATTTGGGGCATCATTTTTTTTCCAGAGTGGCAGAGACATGATCTTCACCTGGTGGATAAAGCAGTGTGCAGCGGATGATGCTGGAATTTGTTTCCACAGTGGCATCGTGTTGCAGATGGGCCGTAATTTTTTTTTTCGGATTGTCATCATCTTCACCTGGTGGATATAGCAGTGTGAAGAGGACGGACCAAACTTTGTTTTTCTGGGGTGGCAGCAACATGACCTCAACCTGGTGGATATAGCAGTTTGCAGCGGATGGTGCCGGTTTGTGTTTTTCCGTAGTGGCATCATCATCACCTAGTGAATATAGCAGTGTTCAGTGTGGCAATGGCATGATCATCGCCTGGTGGATAAAGTGTTGTGCAACCGATAGGCCAGAATTTGTTTTTCCGCATTAGAATAATCGTCACCTGGTGGATATTGCAGTGTGGTACGGAGGGGCGTCATTTTCGCATTGTTGATATTGCAGTGTGCAATAATTGTGCAATATTTTTTTTCCGGAGTGGCAGCGACATGATATTCACCTGGTGGATATAGCAGTGTGCAGAAGATGGTGCTGGAATTTGTTTTTCCTCAGTGGCATCATCTTCACATAGTGGATATAATATTGTGCAGCAGATGAGCAGGAATCTATTTTAACGGAGTGGCATCATCTTCACCTGTTGGATATAGCATTGTGTAGTGGATGCACTGAAATATGTTTTTCAAGAAAGGCAGTGGTAGCACCTTCACTCTGTGGATACAGCAGTGTGCAGCGGATGGGCCGAAATATGGTTTACCAGAAAGGCAGCGGCATCATCTTCACCTGGTCATCATTTTCGCATTGTGGATATAGCAGTGTGCCACATTTGGGCCATAATTTGTATTTCCAGAGTGGCAGTGACATGATCTTCCCCTTGTGGATAAAGCTGTGTGCAAAGGACAGGCTGAAAATGTTTTTCGGCAGTGACATCATCGTCATCTGGTGGATATAACAGTTTGGAACGGATGGGCAGAAATTTCTCTTTCCGGAGTGTCATCATTTTTGCATTGTGGATATAGCAGTGTGCAGCAGATGGGCCATAATTTGTTTTTCTGGAGTGGCAGCGACATGATCTTCACCTGGCAGATATAATTTGCTTTTCCCCAGTGGCATCATCTTCACCTTGTGGATAGAGCAGTGTGAAGAGGATAGGCCAAAGTTTGTTTTTCTGGAGTGGCAGCAACATAATCTTCACCTGGTGGATATAGCAGTGTGCAGTGGATGGTACCGGAATTTGTTCTTCCGCAGTGGCATCATCTTACATAGTTACACAGTTAAATTGGGTTGAAAAAAGACAGAGTCCATCAAGTTCAACCCCTCCAAATTAAAAACCCAGCATATACACACACATCTTCACTCTTTCACACAAACCATTTTTGCCCATAGCTATACTACAGTAACTGTAGAGTTTAGTTTCAAAATAGCCTTTGATATTATGTCTGTCCAAAAAATCATCCAACCCCTCTTAAAAGCATCAACAGAATGAGCCATCACAACATCACCCGGCAGTGCATTCCACAACCTCACTGTCCTGACAGTAAAGAACCACCTACGCTGCTTCAAATGAAAGTCCTTTTCTTCTACTCTGAAGGGGTGGCCTCTGGTGCGGTGATCCTCTTTATGGGTAAAAAGGTCCCCTGATATTTGTCTCATAATTTGTTTTTCTGGAGTGGCAGCGACATGATCTTCACCTGATGGATATAGCAGTATGCAACGGATAGGCCGGAATTAGTTTTACCGCAGTGGCATCTTTTTTGCCTGGTGGATATAGCATTGTGCAGCGGATGAGCCAGAATCTATTTTACCGGAGTGGCATCATCTTCACTTGGTGGATAGAGTATTGTGCAGCGGATTGGCCGAAATATGGTTTTCCGAAATGGCAGCAGCATCACCTTCACCTGGTGGATATAGCAGTTTGCAGCGGATGGGCCAGAATTTGTTTTTCTGGAGAGGCATCATCTTTGCCTAGCGTAGATAGCATTGTGCAGCGGATGAGCTGGAATCTATGAGCCAGATTGGCCAAAATATGGTTTCCAGAAATTGCAGTGGTAGCTCCATTGCCTGCTGGTTATAGCAGTGTTCAGTGGATGGTACTGGAATTTGTTTTTCTGCAGTGACATCATCATCATCTGGTGGATATAGCAGAGTGCAACGAATGGGTTGAAATTTGTTTTTCCGCAGTGACATCATCATCGCCTGGTGGATATAGCAGTGTACAAAATTTGAGCCATAATTTGTTTTTTTGGAGTGGCAGCGACATGATTTTGAACTGGTGGATATAGCAGTGTGCAGCAGATGGTGCCGAAATTTGTTTTTCCGCAGTGGCATCATCTTCACTTGGTGGGTATAGCAGTGTAAAGAGGATAGGCTGAAATAAGTTTTTCCGGAATGTCATCATTTTTGTATTGTGGATATACGTAGCAGTCAGGCCCGGACTGGCAATCTGTGGGTTCTGGCAAATGCCAGAGGGGCTGCTATATATACCATAGAAAGTTTTATTCTACCTGAAAAAGCTGTTTGGGCTTCTGTGTGGGCTGATTGGGCCTCTGTGTTCCTGAAATGCCAGGGCCTATTTTGATTCTCAGTCCAGTCCTGGTAGTAGTGTCCAGCGGATGGGCCATAATTTGCTTTTCTGGAGTGGCAAGGGCATGATCATCGCCTGGTGGATATATAGCAGTTTGCAGCCGATGGACCAGAATATATTTTACCGGAGTGGCATTGTCTTCGCCTGGTCGATACCATATTGTGCAGCGCATGAGCCAAAATATGGTTTTCTGGAATGGCAGCAGCATCACTTTCGCCCAGTGGATTCAGGGCCGGATTTACTGAGGCCTGCTGTCGTTTGTCACCCATGTCCCCTCCCTTTTATTTTCTCAAATTTTCATCAGGACATAGCAATGGAAATTGGCACACAGGTTAGGATGGCATCATCCTAACCTGGTGGATAGCAGTGTGTAGCTGATGGGCCAGAGTAGTGACATTTTCATAGTCTGGCGAATATGTATATAGGGGTAAATTTATCAAAAAGTGAAGTTCCGTCACTAGAGTGAAATTCCGCCACTCTCAATTCATTTCTATGGGACTTTGAAAGGTGTATTTATCAATGGGTGAAAGTGAAATGAATGGAGAGTGGCGGAATATCACTCTAGTGGCGGAAGTTAAGAGTGAAGTTCTGCCACTAGAGGGAAATTCCGCAGCTCTCCATTCATTTCAAAATCCCATAGAAATTAATGGAGAGCTGCGGAAATTCCCTCTAGTGGCAGAACTTCACTCTTTGATGAATTTACCCCTTAACTTCACTCTTTGATAAATATACCCCAATGTGTGCAGCTGATGGGCTGGAGTTTTATTCCAGAGGGGCAACATCATCTTAGCCTGGCGAATATAGCAGTTTGCAGTAGATGGGCTGGAGTTTTATTGCTGAGTATAAACAGAGCGGTAATGTTCCCTCAAATTTCTTTTGGAGTTTCTGGGTGAAAACCCAGTGCTGCTGTATGTATGAAGAATTGTGTATGTGCTTTGCTTAGGGTTGCTACTTGGGCTGTATTTTATGGTTCTGGCCAGTAAAAAGAATGTTTTATGTTAATGTAAATAATAAGGAAAATGCAAGCATATATATATGCAGGTCAGTTCATTAATGTATTATAAGGGATAATGTACCTCCTACTGTAAATGATAAGGATATTAGAAGTGGCTGAAGGGTTCTGTGACCATATAAAGACACAAGGCTGCAGGCTGAGTTATACAGGGAATTCTGAGTATCACTCCTGTATTATAAGGGATAATGTACCCCCTACTGTAAATAAGGATATTAGAAGTCACTGAGGGGTTTTCTGACCGTATAAAGGCATAAGGGACAGGTTTTTGGCCAGGACATAGGGACAGGGGGTCTGGTCTGGTGGGGGCCCATGAGGGCTGGGCCCACCAGGTTTTTTTCCTGATGCCTGCTGGATAGAGCAATGTGCAGAGGATGGGCCGGAGTTTTATTTTGGAGTGGTGACATCATCCTAGCTCACTGGATTGGATTTTTATTTATCTGGAGTGGCGACATCATCTTAGCCTGGTGGATAAAGCAGTGTGTGGTCTATGGGCCAGAATTTTGTTCCAGAGTTGTAATATAATTCTAGCCTGGTTGATATAGCAGTGTGCGATGTATGGGCCACATTCAGGGCCAGTCCTGCCATGAGGCAAGGTCAGTTACAAGGGGCGGCAAAAAGCTGAATTTCCGGGTTTTAACCTGGAAATTTGGCTCCGCTAGTGCAGAGAGCACAATTGCGCTCAATGCACTAGCGATACTGCACCCCTTTGACCCGCTCTGACGCTGATTTTTAAGCATGGAGCGGGAAGGGGGGTGGGCGGCATCGGGGCTTCTGCCTCAGGTCATAGCAGCCCCACTGGCCGCAGTGGCGACATTGTCTTAGCCTGGTGGATATAGCAGTGTGCAGCGAATTGGCTGCAGTATTATTCCAGAGTGGCTGCATCATCTTAGCCTCTCTGATATAGCAGTGTGCATTTAATGGGCTGAAGTTGCGAGATCATCTTAGCATGGTGGATATAGAAGTGTGTAGTGGATGGGCCAGAGTTTTGTTCTGGAGTGGTAACATCATCTTAGCCTGGTAGATATAGCAGTGTGCAGTGAATGTGGAGGAGTTTTACTATGGAATGGCATTATCATCGTAGTCTGGTAGATATAGCAGTGTGCATTGGTTGGGCTGGAGTTTTATTTATCCAGAGTGGCAACATCATCTTGGCCTGGCGAAACGAGTCGCGGGACGCTTTTGACGCGCGTCGCGTCAATTTTCGTCGCGTCAAGAAATGACGCGCGACTCGTTTTTTTTGGCGAATTCTCGCCAAGCGAAATTTCGCTGGTGATTCGCGAATTTATTCGCCAGCGGCGAATCGCGGGAATTCACCGCGAATTCGCCCCTGGCGAATAAATTCGCCCATCACTACTGGTGGATATAGCAGTGTGCAGTGTGCAGTGGTTTGACTGAAGTATTATTCCAGAGTGGCAACATCATCTTAGCCTGGTGGATATTGCAATGTGCAGTGGATGTGCCGGAGTTTTATTCCGGATTGGAGTCATCATCTTAGCCTGGTAAATATAGTAGTGTGCAGTGGATGTGCCGGAGTTTTATTACGGAATGGCATCCAGCATCTGTGTCTCCCATAGGCGCAGCTTGTTTTTAAAAGCCCTCACTGAAGCATAAATGTCTGTGATCACATGGCCCGCCCCTGAAGCTGCAGGTTGAGTGCATTAAGATGGCTCATGATGTCACACAGAAATGCCAACTCACACAGAAACTTTTTGTCCCGGAGCTCTCTTGTGTTTTTCCCTTTGATTTCCATAAACTCACAGATCTCCTAGCACAACTTGAAACATCTTTTCAGCACTTTTCCTTGGCTTAGCAACCGCAACTCTGTGTGAAAGGGTAAGTCAGCATATTCTAAACATAACTCCTCCAGAAAAGCCTTGAACTGGCAGTGATTTAAAGCTCTAGCTCTTATGAAGTTAACTGCTTGTGTTATGGTGGTCATAACGTTTCATTTTCAGGAATTTGCCTTATAATGATTCCTGGTGAATAATGCAGTGATAAGCTCACCTGTGATGTTTTCCTCCAGCATCTTCTGGATCCTGCCAACCAATCCACTGTTTTGACTGCACATTGCTATAATAAATGTATATTAAGTTGCTTCTGCCCTATTTTCAGAGCAGAAATAATAAAAAATGTGACCCTATGCAGGGTAGTAATTTGGGGCCATACTCGCTTGTTTTTGTTTGATGTGTTTATTTTAGTAATTTTGAAAAACTGTTTTATCGTTAGAGCAATGTGCAGGAAGCCATGGTGCTTCTTTTTCAGCTGGGGCCACTAACTGTGAAGGGACACAAGGCAGAAGGCAGTGGAAGAACTACCGGGGGAGCAGGGGCTGCAATTGAGCAAGGGCCTGCACCCCCTCAGGGCCCCCCGGCAGCTCACACACCACTGATTTCCATTCGGAAATCACGTACGGAGGGGGGTGGGGGGCCTGGCTGCGCATCACACACCAAGGCCCGCCCTCTAGTTACGTTACTGGCAGAAGGAGCCTAGGAAATATCTTCCACATACAAGGCAAAGTGCAAAACTTTCTGTCACGTTTTTGTTTCTTTGTGTCCTGCCTATCAGGGTAGATGAAGTGCCGCAGATCTCTGCACTACAATTAAGGTGGCCATACACGGGCCAATAAAAGCTGCTGTCAGACCAAGTCGGCTGCTTTTTGGTGTGCCAGATGTCGATCAGGCAGGGTAAATATCCAGCATGATTGCGGACCGCATCTGTTCATTGATGCAGTCCCACGATCCTGTATTCTTTACATTAGGATACAATTGTTGGGCCCTAGGACACATGATCGGATCAGCTGATATTGCCCATCTCATAGTGGGCATATCAGGGAGAGATCCGCTCATTTGGTGACATCTCCAAACGAGGGGATCTCTCTGTGTATGGCCATCTTTATTCTAGCTCATTCTTAATCCAGAGAAAAGACAATCAACCCCCAGATCATCAATTCAGCAGTAAACACTGGCCGATGTTCGGGTGCCATCAAAATTTGGTCGATAAATATGCCGACTGTTATCCAAGTCTTTTGCCAGTATCAGACAGTTTGTCTTCCTCCATACACACATTGAATAATGTATGAAACTCTGTATTGCAGAAAAGCGTTCTTATTTCACTCTAGTGGCAGAACTTCACTCTTTGATAAATTTACCCCTATGTAAATTTCCCAATATATTCCCTTATTCAGTCTCTAAGCATTTTATTGGTCTTTTCAATATACTTTAGGCCACAATAAACAAAGTTTTTGGTGTACATTTAAAGGAGAATTCAACCCTGTAAAAAATTTCATACACCCACCCCACGTAGACCTGGAAGATGACTGGGCAATTTCCGACCATTTCGGTGCATGCGCAGTTGTCGCAAACCGGCAAAATGCTCTAACTGTGCATGCGCCAATACGCCTCCTAGTCAGCTTACCGAAGCTGTTGAAGATGGCTGCATGGAACTCTGCTGCGTGATTCTCCCTTGAGGGGTAAGTATAAAGTTTGGGGCATTTCCCAGGGGGGGACAGTTAGGCTGGGGGGAGGAGGGTCTATGTGGGGTGGGGGGGGTACAGGTTTTATTTTACAGGGTTGAATTCTCCTTTAATACCATGTTTAATTTTTAACTGTGTTGCACTGGCACTTTTCCTTTTTGAGCCATATTTGCAGGCCTTGCATAAAGAGCAAGGATAGAAACCTGCCCAAGTGGTTTCTTTCTGCACAACTTTTATTTTGTAGGACAATATTTTTTTTAATATTTGTTTAAATTCATTGTCTTGTTTAAAAACTATTTTTGGTTCTCTAGGGATCATCTTTTTTTAATTCATCATCACATTATAGAATTCCCCAATGTTTTTTTATTATCTTCCCAATATCTTTGGCTAGGGAATTATATGTAGTGCAAAATATAGTTTATTGAAGTTAATCGAGAAATTCACACAGAGAGATGTTCACACAGAGAGGTGGAATTGAATAGATAAGTAAAAATATACTACACTATGTACTACACTATATTACTTTTTTTATATTTTTCTTGCTGTCTTTTCCTGAGCTTCCTTGAGAAGTGCTGTTTCAAAGTATTTGGATTTGCAAGATTTATACCAGTTTGAGTAAAGAAAAAAATGGCTACAGGACAGAACTTCCTGAATCCTTTTGATTTTTTTTTTTAGGCTAAAGTTGCCTATACAGATAACATATGATCTGATTTTCAGCACATAAATAGAACCTTTTTTGTCTGTGCTCCATTTTGTGATGATGGTCTTTCTGCTCCCATGGCTGGGACCTTCCCAGTCACCTGCCTGAGGGTTTCTTGTGGTGGAGGTGGGGACCCAGATGCCTCGGCCTAGTGGCTGGTTTTGTGCCTACAAGAGTGTGTCCTTATGACAAGATGCCATGTGGGTGCTATTGCTAGCTTGGCAATGGAAATATACATTCTCCCCTCACAACACAGATGAAGATATTATTTTTTTTAATGGAGCAGTAAAATATCAGCTGTGTGGCAAAACACATGTTACTGGGGCCATGACCACACTTGTTAGCTAGAAATACATCTCACTTAAGCCATAGGGAAATATTTTTATTTTGCATTTTAACAGATAAAACAATACATAATGCCAGCATTTAACTGTAGCAGTCAGTACAAGCAAATGCCCAGCCATAGTACATTGTAACATGTGATCATGATATAATCCACAGTTCTCAAGAACAATACCATGAGATCCTTAGCTAACACACTTGTCACATATACCGGATTAGCAGTATATATATAAACAGTAGGTATGCACCAGAGGACTGCCTGCCTCAAGTTTTACCGTGTGTCACTGGGTAAATTTAGAGTAATTTTTTCATCCAGCCAGGGGGTCCAAATTTTATAATTTTTTTTTTGGGGGGGGCTCCTCTAGTAATAAATGTCAGCTTGATCAGAACAGTTGAACAGTTGTATTTACCAGTGCTATCCAGTCCTCCAATCTAAAATGAGTTGGTCTCATTCATTTCATGATGATCACTTTCTTCGCATAAAACAAAAATGACCTCAGAAGGTTCTTAGATTGATTGTGGGGAATAAGTTCCTCAATCAATCCCAATAAACATACTTCTGGAGCATTAACCTTGGAGAAATCTAGTTTTTTGACTATATATGCCACCAAAGTTGACTATAATTGCCAATATGAGTACAATCCCACACCATGTGCAGAAAGCTGATATTTATGGCTTGACATTGGGAAAATTCTGCATTACCTGCCCATTGGTTTGACTCAACCTTTCCCTTGTGGCTATGAGGAAATTGTAGAGGTTCTCTGTTATTTCCTCCCATAGTTCATCATCTGTCTGTACAGGGACTAAATACCACTTAGTTTTGCTGAAGGGGCTGGGGGTTACCTTGAGAATAATTTTGTATAGTTGTGACAGAAGATATTTGGGATCTGGGTTCCACAGTTTAGCCTCCTAACACCTCTGGGTTTAGCTCTAGGGACTCAAACTAAGCTCAAAAGGCATGCCTTAATTGCATATATCTAAACAGTTGTAGAATCTGGTCCCCTAGTCTCATCTTGAGGCATTTCATTCCCTTATGAGTCCAATATTGTGCATCCTCCAACCCTCTAAAGAGTTGAGTTCCCCCATAAGGATATCTGGGATTGAGTTGCTGGTAGATCCTGTGTAGCTCTATATGGAGAGTTTCTCAATGTCTCAAGGGAACCTTTAATATTACCGTTAGGAGTTTATCATGATCTGCTTGCAACCAATTATGTATGTAGGACAATTGCCTGACAATGTAGTAAAGATACATATTTGGCAAAGCAAGTACACTAATATCATATGGTACCATGAGAGTGACCCAGATAAATTTTGACAAATCCCCTGCATCATTAGGGGCAGATTGACCGAATGTGCAGCATCCCTTCTGAATTTTGAGAGAATGGGGTGGGTCCTGGCATATTTCCCCTTTATTCAGGTACCTGGAAGGTGCACAGGAGGCCAAATTGCTGCAGCAGTGCAGGAAATAAGAGAGCCCTCAGAGTTCAAGAAGGGGGTTGGTAGACACTCGTGAGGTCTGCACAAGGAAAAGTATGTTGGAAAATGCTCTCCTGACTAACTGTGGATCAAAAGTTTTGCAAGGCTAGGTGAGCCTGATCCCTGTATGGGAAAATGAACTGTTTCAATTCCGCTGTGCATGAAAGTGGTTGTTACTATGCTGAAGACTATATTTAAGTATATTTACCTGCTGAAGATACAGCTTAAGTTATTTTTACCAGCTGAAGATGCAGATTGTTGAAGTTGTTATTGTTACCTTCTGAAGATACAGCTTGTTTGTTTGACTAAATAATAAAAGGACATTTATTCTACTACTGTGTTATGGCTTTAGTGCAGTGATCCCCAACCAGTAGCTTGTGAGCAATATGTTGCTCACCAACCCTTTGGATGTTGCTCCCAGTGGCCTCAAAGCAAGTGCTTATTTTTTAATTCCAGGCTTGGAGGCAAGTTTTGGTTGTACAAAAATCAGGTGTACCGCCAAACAGAGCCTCAATGAAGGTTGACAATACACATGGGGCTACCAAATGGCCAATCACAGCACTTATTTGTCACCCCAAGAACTTTTGTCATGCTTGTGTTGCTCTCCAAGTAATTCATTAAAAAAAAAAAATCTTCATTCATACATATAATGCTATTTTCTCCTCCACTCTACCGGCTATAAAACCATGTACTTCTGGGGTATGGTGTACCGCTATGGCTAATGGCTCAATTATGAGGACAAAAAGAATACATCTTGCTGTTTTTAATTACCAATCACTTCACATTGTGCTTCTGCTCAATAAGCTAGTTGGCAAATTCAACCCTTGTTGTTTGAGGGTAAGGAGAGATGGGGAACATTATAGTATAGAAGTGGCAGCAGAATAAAGTGCCAATGTGAGGAAAGGAACTTTGCTGGCTGCTGCATGCTGTAGGAGAATTTAGCGGCAGGGGCAGGAAAGCTACAACATGGGCAGTTGGCATGAGTCGGGGGAGGGGAGCGGGTGGAGGTGCTGCTGCTCCCTTTAACTTGGATGCTTGTGTGGTTGCTAGGTGGACAATTGCAATTACCATCATACGACTAAGTTAGACAAGTGTGCCCAGGATGGAAAGGATTTATTAGTGCCGGGCAGCCATTCTTCTGCCAAAGGCAGGGGTACATGGCACCTGTGACAAGTGATGGGCACAAATACAAGAGCATATTTTATTCTGGGGGCTGTGAGCCAGTGAATTGCAGCCTTTGCCAGGCACTCATTTATCTGTGACAGAGCTCTCCTGGCTCCACTGACCAAGGCTTGCCTGTTAGATGTGGGAGTGAATGGTTGCCCTCTGGATAGCTTGAGGGCCACATTCTGACATTCATTTCTATATAATACACAAAAAGCCTTGACTAGCTTGTAAATTATATCCTTATAAATGGTGAGTTCTGATGTCATTTCTATCACATGACTCACTGAAACTTGTGTATTATAATAAAGTACCCCCAGTTGCAAAATATGAGGATATTATAAGTTACCTCGGAGTTCCATAGCCTGTATAAAAACACTTGGCCTTCAGCCTCGTGTTTTCATATGGTCATGAAACTCTTACGGTAACTTATAATATCTTTATAATTTACAAGAGGGGGTACTTTATTCACTATATAATACACAAAAGCCGTAAATATCTTGTAAATTATATTCTTATAAACGGTGAGTTCTGATGTCATCAGTTATAAACGGTGAGTTCTGATGTCATTTCTATCACATGACTCACTGAAACTTGTGTATTATAATAAATAGGGATGGCGCGAACTGTTCGCCGGCGAACTTGTTCGCGCGAACATCCGCTGTTCGCGGCCGCCAAAAGTTCGCGAACGTCGCGCGACGTTCGCATTTTGGGTTCGCGTCAATTTGCCGCATTTTTTTTGCCGCGTTTTTTTTTGCCCTCTCACCCCAGACCAGCAGATACATGGCAGCCAATCAGGAAGATCTCCCTGGACCACCCCCACACACCCCCTGGACCACCCCCACACACCCCCTGGACCAAAAAAAAAAAAATGTGCATACCTCCCAACTGTCCCTTTTTTGGAGGGACAGTCCCTCTTTTGAGAGCTCAACCCTCTGTCCCTCATTTGTACTGGAAAGTCCCTCTTTTCTCTGCACTGAACAGCCAGAAAAAGAAGCAAAGATCTGAACTTAATTGGCTTTTGGCAGAGAGTCCAGAACAGCTAACAGGTGCAGATAAGATACTTTGTAACACTTTTGACATAAGAAAATAATGGATTTTTCTTTTCCCTTGATCCCCCTCTGGCATGCCACTGTCCAGGTCGTTGCACCCTTTAAACAACTTTAAAATAATTTTTCTGGCCAGAAATGTCTTTTTTAGCTTTAAAAGTTCGCCTTCCCATTGAAGTCTATGGGGTTCGCGAACCGTTCGCGATTTTGCGCAAGTTCGCGCCATCCCTAATAATAAATAAAGTACCCCCAGTTGCAAAATATGAGGATATTAGAAGTTACCTCGGAGTTCCATGACCTGTATAAAAACACTCGGCCTTCGGCCTCGTGTTTTTATATGGTCATGAAACTCCTCGGTAACTTATAATATCCTTATATTTTACAAGAGGGGGTACTTTATTCAATATATAATCTCCACAAGTTGGCCTCCTGTTTGTATTCCGGAGAAATCACAGTGAAAATTACATCTGGGTGCTCTGCCCACCCCCCATAGTCTACAGCCTCCTTGTGTCTTGTTATAAACAAGGCCATTCAGCAATGTTGCTACTCTATTCATTCTAATAGGCAATACTGACTGAAAGGAACACTGATTCACAGAATGGCCACACACATGTCACTCCACTCCTCTGTGTTGCCTGTTTCCCAGCTGGTTCCTACCCCCGAACCAGCCAACCCTCAGCAACTGGGTCTTCAGCGGACTTCACTGCCTTCAGCTCCAGAAGGGCTTCCCCAGCAGCCGCCGCTGCCTACAGCACCAGAATGCCTTCCCCAGCAGCGGTCGCTGCCTACAGCTCCAGAGGGGCTTCCCCAGCAGCCGCCGCTGCCTATTGCTCCTGAAGGCCTTCCCCAGCAGTCTCCACTACCTACTATTCCAGAGGGACTTCCCCTGCAGCCTTTGCAGCTGACAGCTCCAGTGGACTTTCCCCGACAGCATCCACTGTTTATAGTCTCTAAGGAGTCTCCTTTCCTGCATGTGCTGCCTATACCCTTTACTGTTTGTGTTCCTGCCTATGATACTATGTTTGGTTCTTGTTTTATTGTTATGCATTGTTCTATGTTTTTTCCACAGTTCCTATCCTAGTGGTCCTGGGGCCCCCCGTGAGGAGGGGGTACTGTCAGGATCGCGCTGCCTGGAGGCTTACCTTTAGCTCCGGGTGGCATGTCCTCCTTCTCCAGCGTCCTATCCACAATGGTGGCGCCCATAGCCGCCACGTGGATAGCGGCGCCGGCTAGTGACGTCATCACGTTGCGCCTGACGTGATGACGTCACGGCGCTCGTTTTCGTCGCCAAATTCAAATATTTAAAGAGCCATTGGACGCCATTATGGCGCCCAATTACAGGATCTTATAGGAATCAGTGCTTTTGATCCTGGGTTTGTTCTTTGATCCTGTTACTTGTATTTTTTGACTATTGCCTGGACTTTGTTTTATTTTTGTTCCTGCTAATACAACCATTTGCCTGGACTTTGTTTCGTTTCCTGCCTGTTCCTTGCTGGTGCAACGCCATTGGACCTTTTGACCCCTAAGCTTCCTCCTTGGTCCACTACTCCCCTAGGGCGCCTCATTAGGCCTACCCGTGACAGTGAAACACACGGCCCATTGCATTAAATGCAGTTCAAGATTATCACCAAGATAATCAATAAGATTTGCATCAGTCTGTGGATGCGCACTAGCACCTGCACTTTTTTTTGAGTGTGCGCGCGCACATGGACTTACAAGGGGGGGGGCGGGGGTAGTTGACCGGGCGCCTAGGGCACTTTGTCACCTTTGCCTGGCCCTGCTTTGCAGTAAGTAAATTTGGAGTAGAAAGACAGTTTTACCATATTTTTACTCGGCAGAATGTACGTTTTCCAAAAATATATGGTTTTGGGGGTCTTTTTACTGTTAGGGGGTCTTACGGCACATTACATGCAGTCAGTGTGCTATATTCACAGATGGCGAATTGACAGTCAAGAAAATTTTTATGCACTATTTTTATTTGGGGTCCGCACATGCCCACCTGCTTTGGTATATATATGCATGTTGGACATCAAACTGTTCAGTAGACCCTTGTTGTCAATATATAGGGTGTTTTCAAATTGTATGTAAGAAATTGGTAAATGCGACCAATTGCAATATTTTTTGACATTTTTCAGAAATGTCATAAAAACTGCTGCCTTTAGCGTCGCTTTGCAGTATGGTAATTTGGATTAGAAAGACATTTGTAGCATATTTTTATTCAGCAGAATGTCTACTTTCCAAAAATATATGGTTTTGGGGGTCTATCTGCTGTTAGGAGGGTCTTTTCCTAAATAATACGCAGTTCTGGGTCATTTTTCACTGAAGGCCAAAAGACAGCGGAGAAAATTCATATGTACTATTTGTATTTGGGGTGTGCACATGCCAGCTGTTTTGGTATATCTAGGGTGTTTTACAATTGTATGTAAGAAATTAGGTGAGACAAAGGTGGCCAATTGCAATATTTTTAGGTCAAAATGTATGGTTTTTTGGGGTTAACTTACTTTTTTATAGCTTTTTCCCCCTCAAAATAATGTAAATCTGTTGATTTTGCAGTACCTGAAATAACAGACCATATAGGGGACTTCGTTTTGGGGCTTCTATATGCCACGTGCTTGGGTACACCTATACATATTGGGCATCAAACTGTTCAGAGGACCCTAGGCTTTCATATTTGGGGTGATTTATCTTGATACCTAAAAGTCTGTGTGGAAATACGATGCTGCAGGGTGGAGCTTTTGAGATGATTTTTGTAAATCTCACCAAATTGCCAAATTTGGGAAAGGTTTGCGGCTTGTTGCTTTTGAGTAGAAAGACATGCATACCCATTTTGAATTCGGGGAAATGTGTACTTTCCAAAAATGTATGGTTTTGGGGGTGAACTTACTTTTTTCTAGCTTTGCCCCCCTCAAAATGATGTAAATCTGTTGATTTTGCAGTACCTGAAATTACAGACTATATGGGGCTCTTCGTTTTGGGGCTTCTATATGCCACATGCTTGGGTACACCTATACATATTGGGCATCAAACTGTTCGGGGGACCCTAGGCTTTCATATTTGGGGTGATTTATCTTGATACCTAAATGTATGTGTGGAAATACGATGCTGCAGGGTGGAAATTTTGAGATCATTTTTGGAAATGTCACCAAATTGCCAAATTTAGGAAAGGTTTGCAGTTTGGTGCTTTTTAATAGAAAGACATTCTTACCCATTTTGAATTCAGGGGAAATGTGTACTTTCCGAAAATGTATGGTTTTTGGGGGTGAACTTACTTTTTTCTAGATTTGTCCCCCTCAAAATGATGTAAATATGTTGATTTTGCAGTACCTGAAATGACAGACCATATAGGGCTCTTCGTTTTGGGGCTTCTATATGCCACGTGCTTGAGTACACCTATACAAGCATATATTATTATTATATTTTTATTACTTTAAAACAATTACATTTTTTGATGTTACTGGTCCTTTAAATAATATCCCACTGTTATGGTTACAATCGAACCCCCCTGTATTAGTATCTGTTAAGAGGTAGGGGAGGTAAAATCACGGCATAAGAAATCCCCTGGTGACACCTGCAAGTTGTAGGGATCTCAGTAAAAATGGAATGCAAGGGGGGGTGTGGCTGGCTACGCACGCGTGCAGTCGCACTTCTGTGTGCTCCTGGAGCTCAGTCTCAAACCTGGTAATTTTCCCTTAAAATCAGGAACCAGCGCACATTACCAGGGTGCAGGTTGAGAAGAGGAAGCAGCCGCTGAAGTTTGGGGCAAAAACGAGCCTTCTAGCTGCATCAGGGCCGGAGTTACAGTTGCGGCCTAGCAAGGCCTGAAGCCGGGGACTCGCGTAATTGCGGACCCGGCCGCGGGAGCCCGTCGGCGCGGTCCTAGCGGAGCACCACGGGAGTGCTGCCGAGAGTTCAGAGCTGCATTGTGAGGTATGCCAGAGAGGTGGGGGACTTCACAGATCCCACGGAGAGGCATCCGCATTATCTGCTTGTACAAGCTGCTCCATCTCTGTGGGCAAATAGTAAGCAGAACTTTAACATGCTGGAATTGAATTAATGCTACGCAGATAAGCACATGAGCTCTACTCCACTGTTATCCTGACACTCCTCACTACCAGCAACCAGAAGAAGCTGCCTTACCTATCCTGAATAACACACAGCTTTTAATAGCAAGATGGGCAAACACACTAACAGGGCCAAATCTGATGCGGTTGCCAAATTGGAACAATATGCCCGGTTGCAGCCCCGAGAAGACAGTAACTCGACACACTCCTCGCCTTGCCCATCACCTCCATCAGGGTCTGCACATAGCTTGGAGACTATTACTACACCCACTCCTCCAGCCCCCACAGCGGCTGAGCTAATGGCGGCAATCCTACAATGCCAATCCAGTCTAACGGCTACGTTTACCGCTAAAGTGGAGGAATTGAAGGTGGATCTATCACTGATTAAGCATGATTTGCAAAATCTTCGGGAGCGCACGGGCAACCTGGAGGAGAGGCTAGGAGGGGTCGAGGACCGTACCAGAGATGTTCCCAATGAGATACAGAACCTCAAACAACAATTGCAAACAGCCATGTCTCGCATAGAAGACCAAGA
>CM044441.1:64170090-64195549 GCA_024363595.1 Xenopus borealis
AAATCACAATGTAGATCATTCATCTGAGCAGGGCTGAGTGCACACTGGGAACCAATCAAAATTTTATTTAAGTTAATTAAAAAACAGGCCAACGTTTCGGTTCACATCTAGGACCTTTTTCAAGACATATATATATATATATATATATATATAATAGGGATGCACCCGGTGGCGTAACTACCAGGGGCGCAGAGGGTCCAATTGCACTAGGGCCACACCCCCTTGTTGCCCATCAAAGTCACAATAATGGTTATGGCAGGCGGTTATCTAGGGGGGAATTTTACAGCACACATGCTATCAACACTCCGGTGCCCGCCAGGGAGTAGTTACACCACTGGATGCACCAAATCCAGGATTTGGTTCAGAATTTGGCTTTTTTCAGCAGGATTTGGATTCAGCTTTGTGGATTTGCAGTGCCTGGTGCCTTTTAACATTCTGCAGGCTGAAATAGTTATGAAATAGTTGTACATTGGACAGAGTTACTTTATTGTGTTATGGCTTGCTGTCTTGCTTTAGTTGATTTGCTAGGATTTTGGCCAGGATTTGATCTACATTAAATAGAGATATCATACAGTATGCAGGACTATATGGACAGTATGAACTGTGTTTGTCTATAACTGCAAATTTTGCTTATTTAAAACATTATTTTAAAGAGTTTATGGAGTCTAATAGGGCTATTCTGGATTCAGTACCCAGCTTCTGCTGTAAGGAGGCAGCATGGATTATGAAACTGAAGAACTCTTTCCCCTTTAAGTCTCAGTAGAAACTTCTTAAGGAAACATAAAGTTTTTTAAAATTCTGTTTGATTGTATGGTTTTTTATGGACAGTAACTACTGTCTAGACATTGGATCTCACAAGTGGCTTTTGCATGAAGATTTATATAAATATTAGGTAGTTACATTATATGTCAAATGCAATTGTGATAGAAGTAATACCACAAGATGGCAGTGTATGTATAAATTCTCACATTGAGAGTAATAATTAAGCTTGATAAAGAGTTGGCATGTTGGCTGTAATGATTGTGTTTCCATATAGAAAATCAAAGTAAATTAAAATATACTAGCTATAAATATATACATACAGATGCAGCCACTTGGATTTGTGTGTTAAATGCGTTGTAACTCAGGGTTAATTGAAGAAACTGTGTAATCTAAAATCATCTTCATTTAACCTTTTCATTAGCATACCAAAGCACCATTGTTTTCAATGGTGAACTCTTTAATTGGATGTTAAATGGGAAGTCTGAGTTATGTTATTCTGTGTCAAACGCACAATCCAAAGTGGCTTCATCTGTATAATATTGCAAAGAGGAGCATCCCAAAATGAGTCCAAAACAACTGGCTGGGTGCAGCAATGTAATCAAACAAACCACCGCTTAGAGTTTTCTACTCACACACAAATATTTACAAGCACATACTTCATAGGCTTGCTACAATAATCTAGAAAATGTCAAGGTATATATTATATAAATGTACTTTACATAGGGCTTTGGTGTGGGGAAAGTAATGCCAAATAATTTGAATGGAAATTATTAGTATTTGTATGACACCTTTGTCGGTGCTACACTCCACGTGTGGCGCATACCTGATGGCACGGGACAAACCTGTGCCATTCCGCGGTTGTATTGGGAGAGACTGGGTACCTGGTACTTACTAGAGCAGTGCCTCCACTTAGTGGGATCCAGGAATGCACATACAGGTGGCCCCACTAAGATTACAGTAATAACACACAGCCAAAAAATGTTATCCCCAACCAAAGTTTGGGGCTGATAGAGTCCGCATTCCGGTTGGGGATAACAGTAGTATTTTTTATTAAAAATGCCCCCCACCAACGCTAGCCTACTTGCACCATATCAGATCAAGCACATGAACATAGTGAAAAGGCATCCCTGAAATCGTGGCCGCTTTTCATTATGATCATGCGTGTGACGTCACAATTTCATTGTGGGCATGCGCTTGATCTGACATGGCGGCTTGCTCCGTGAGCTCCCTCCTGGTGCGAGTAGGCTAGCGCTGGTAGATTCCCTACATTGAATTTCCATTAACTTCATATTACTGTTTATCTTTTACCCTTTTTTTTAACAACAATGTTTTAGTACAATTATCAGATGTAAATAGGGTTGCCACCTTTTCTTGAAATAAATAACAGCCTTCCTATATATTTATCTTTTTTTCCTATTAAATCGGGATCAACCATCAAAAATACCAGCCAGGCCGTTAAAATACCGGCCAGGTGGCAACCCTAGTCATGTACAGGTAGCATGTAAAGGAGCTGAGAGAGGGACATTTTAGCATTTTATTTATAAATATATCCCCACATTGTAATAGTACCCAATCTGAGTTGTCCATTGCAATCATACTTGTATTTATACAAATCTTAAAAAAAATTAAGAAAATACAAAAGAATAACAGAGCTATAAAGAAGAAACCATAACTAGATAAGGGGGGAGGGAATAAAAAAAAGGGGGGTAAGATATTCCTCTCGTAATATAATCAGTTTCTTTTAAGGGGAATTCAACCCCCCTGACGTTAACCCCCTCACTTTTTATGTTATGATTAAGGAGTGTCAATGTCATAGTTTAATTAACAAAGTTAGTTGTGACTGTAAGCTCCATTGCGTACAGAAAGCCATGAAGTAGCAATGCCTAAACATTCACATTCATTCATAGAGGAGATGCGCCAAAAAATATATAACTGACAAGCCAATAAAAGGAAGGAGAAATCTGAAAATAAACCATAATCCAAAATAGCAGTAAAAACAACAGCAAGAACCAAAACTGAACCTGTTAGTTTGAACAAAACTGAACCTGTTAGTTTGAACAGGGAAATAATCGAGTGGTTGTAGGACCATGAACCAGAATAATAATCAAATGGAAACCTTGAGGGGGAAACTCCCACTGGCTGGGCCATGAGTACAGATGTGGTCTCTTGCAGCCTTCAGTGGATTCCAGGTATTGCCCGTTTAGCAGTCTTCTGCCATATACAGTAGGTGATGGTTGAGAATGACGCCTAGATGGGGATGAGGATCCAGTCGCGGGTGCTTGGCACAGTGACGCAACATTAGTGATCTGTCGTGTTATTAGCGCTTGGCCTTTTGTGAGGGATGAACAGGAATGTTGTTTTCCTTGCCAGGTAAAGATTAGCTTAAATGGTAAAGCCCAGTCATAATGGACGCTGTGAGTGATCAATTCTGCTGTAACAGGTTTGAGTTGTCATCTCCTCTAAATAGTAGTAGGGGAGAGATCCATGAACGATTGGTAGGCAAAGCGCTTGTAGGAGAGTGTATTTGCCGCTGTAGCTGCAGCCATGATGGCTTCTTTAGTGGAGAAAAAATGTACCAGTGCAATGATGTCGTTGGGTGGACCTCCTTCTGCACTTTGGGCCAGGGCCCTATGAACCCTATCCATTTTTTCGGATGATATATTAGTGGCCAATAGAGAGAAGAGAGCTGGAATCTCTGTATGAAAAGGTCCCCATAGACGCAAAGATCTTTTTCTGCCGAACAACCAATCTTGGCGAAGTCCAACCAATCTGTCAAATTATCGTTCGGTTAGTGGGATTTGAACGATCATACATCTTGCGATTTTTCGTCTGACATCGGTCTGAAAATTGATTGGCCAGGTTATAAAATCTTTATCGATCCTCATACAATCTATCTATGTTTGCAGGGCCAAGCAGACAGCGACCCTTCAGTTTTGCTGGCAATTAAATGGTCTTTTTAGTTGATGGACACATCGGACATTTAAACCATTGTTTTGACTGTGGTCTCACGATAAACATTGAATCTTTTAAAAAATCTTTACGTCTATGGCCAGCTTAAGTCTTTAATATCATCTGGGAGACTTCAGATCATAATATTATTTTGGCGGGAATGATTTTCTGCATCTTCAACTTCTATCTTGTTGTTCCATAAGTTGAGTAGTTAGCAAGGAAATTAGATTATGATGGTAAGTCAATTTATTAATCAAATTGTCCATTTTAGTTTCAAGAATATCAGTGCACTGGGCCAGAACTTTTATCTCTGAAGAGAGTTGGGAGTTAATTTTAAGTTCCCTTTGGAGCAGCACCTAATTTTGCCGATTAATATAGTGTCCCCCGAATACCTAGGTGGTGTTTGTGTCTGCTGAGGTGTACTTGGTTGGAAAGCATTGTGTGATTCCTCAGAAGGTGAGCCCAGACTATTGTGAGGAGACTGCAATAGTTGGGATTCCGGCGATGCAGCAGCACCCGTCACCCTCTTGGATTCCAGATCAGAAATTTCAGCGTAGTAAAAGTAATCTTTTACAGAGCTCTGGGTGAATTTCTTTTTAGTTTTGCCGGTTCTTGTCATCCTCTTTCACAATAGCGTTTAGTTTTAGAATGATACTATTAGCAAAAGCGTGATTAATAAGAGCTTTATGACCCAGCCAGTGTGGAGCCACCAAGAAGCAGGTCTGCTCAAGTAGGCATCATGCCCTATTTCTTTTATTGTAATATCTTTTTAGACTGCATTATTTTGTCACATATTTAATATGCTTGATATGTAGCACTTAAATGTATTAATTGTAATTAATTAACTAATTTAATGAATTTTAATTACAAATTTAATTATGATTTCAAGGATAGCAATAGCAACTTTTGCTTTGGCCTAGGAGGAAACACATGCTTAAAGGGCACCTATTGCAAAAAAAGTTACCCCCAACCAAAGGTGCGGGCTGATAGAGCCCACATTCCGTTTGGGAATAACAGTCATTTTTTTTGATAAAAAAAAAAAATTCCCCCCTGCATGTACTAGCAAACTCACACCGGGAGGGAACTCCCCAAAACTTTCACTGTGCGCATGTGTGTGATGTCACATGCGCATAATGCGCATGCGCTTCCACTGTCATGGCTCCCTCCCGGTGCGAGTTTGCTAGTGCATGTAGGGGGCTTTTTTTTAAAAAGTACTGTAACTTTTTTGCAGTAGGTGCCCTTTAAATGCAGGCTTCATTCAATTAAGTCATTGCACTAAATTAATAATCTTTATGTAAAACTACAGCACAAGTATCAGTTCCCAAAGAAGGAAGGTAGCACAGTTGTGGGGAAGGTCAATTATCTTTCCAAAATGCTGTGTGTCATACATACAAGCATTGTCAAGTCTGCCACAAATTTGTTCATCCACAGAGACACAAGCTGTCAAAAGCAGTTCCATCTTTGGATACAACCCATACAGTAAAAATGCAAAATGATGCCAGGTTTTGAATGTTGTGGGCACATTCCATTATGGAAAGCAGAGAGAACGTTATGCCTCATCATTACTAAAGGACACAGAGCAAGTAAAATGGTTTTACCACCTGGGAATTCCATAAATTTTTGAGTGCAAATTGTCTAGTCTGTGAAGAATACATTCAAGTAAAAATGTCATTGTACAGTGTACACTGTACACATGACAATAAAACTTTGATTCTTGAACCAGTCATAGAACTGCAGTAAATCATGCAACAGAGGACTCAGCGAAATGTCATTTAATGTCAATTAAGCAGTGAATTTGAAGAAGGTCTTGGCAAATTAAAGGGTTCACCAGTATTATTCCTGTGAATCCAAAAATTGACCACATATGTATAAAGCCAAAACCTCTAGCATTTGCTCTCTGTCCAAAAGTAGATGGTGAAATTGATTGCTTAGAGTAGTGATCCACAACGAATGGCTCATGAGCAACCTGATGCTTTCTGACCCCTTGGATGTTGCAACCAATGTTTTTAAAGTAGGTACTTATTTTTGAAATCATGGCTTGGAGGCAGGTTGCATAAAATCTTGTCTACTGCCAAACAAAGCCTCCTTCCTACATGTTTCGGGCATTACGTGCCCTTTCTCAAGTTTGCTACTTGAGAAAGGGCAGGTAAGGCCCGAAACATGTTGTGTGAATTGTAGTCCACAATTCAAATCTAACCACAGCATTATTGCTTTGAATGCTCTCCTTAAATTACTAAATTAGATGTATAATATGTATATACACAGGATAGCGGTTCCCTGGATAAGGATTGATGCACTAGTGCTTGTACTTACCATAGGCAGAGTGTAAGAACATTTTCCAAAAGTACCCAGAGCACTATATTAGCTAGGAGGGGTATTGTATATTGACTATTGTGTAAGATCAGTAGATGGCACTGTTACACTTTTATTTAGTTTAGATGTTAGTTTGGGAGATTATAAAAACAAGTAGCCAGCCAGTACTTTGTTACATCATTTCAAATATTTCAACGTTTCTCAGACTTGCTATAGATATTCCAAGGTGTCCAGATTTCAATCTTTAAGATGTTGGAAACAAAATAATTTGTGTTGTATTAATTGTTTTGGTTACTATGTGAGTAATATCAGGTTGTAACCATTGCCTGGCCAGATTGATTCTAGTCACAGCTAATATTTGGCTCAGAAGTTTACTTTGCATCTTAGTTAGCTCTTTAGAGAAAAGAGCTAAAAGTTTTACATGATCAGATGTAATAGTTTTTTAAAAATGTCCCCTATGATCTAGAATGTGTCCTCCTAATATGCAACAGCCTTAAGGGGGGTCTACCAAATGTGTTTAATTTCTGCACACACCCAAAACAGTTTGGGTAAGCAGAAGGATCAAATTTCTGTTTACCAATTAATCATTACTTTGTAAGGTCTAGATCAGTTTTAACTGCATATTCTTGTGTTGTTGAGATCACTGGCAAAAGATCCTGAAGTGACACAAGGTGGTATCTGTCAACAACAATGGGGTAAGTTTTGGGAGTCCCCAGTGGTACAGTTTAGGATGGGTAGAAAGTCATTTAGAAGCTATAGTGTTTTAACCATTCTTCTTAAAAGGACAAGGAAAGTTAAACTAAAGAAGTAAGCTAGAAATGCTGAACATTATGTTTTTAGCTTCTGTAACAGCCTAAGGGAACCAAAGCCATTTAGCAGGGAAGATCTGTGTCTCCAAAGATGCCCCAGTAGCTCCCCATCTTCCTTTTTGCTGATTCATTGAGCATGCTCTGTGCTGCTGTTACTTACTGAGCTTAGGGACCCACTCACAATATACAGTGCACATAGAATAGAAATGTCACAGTATAAGGCTGATCAGTAATTAATATGGATAATTACTACATGGGAGCACATAAACTAGTGCAACTAGCACCAGAATGTGTCCACTGAGCATGTGAGTGTCGCAGACAATTTCCAAGATGGTGACCCCCTGTAACAAGTTTGAAGTCCTGGTATATTGCTGCTATTGAAAAGGAAAAAAGTGCAGTATATAAAACATGGCATTTTAAGTACTATTCATTTTTAGGGCTTACTTCTCCTTTAAAGTAAAGATGAAGGTAGACTGCTGTCAGCTCGTGTTTTCTCAAAGTGAACCTAATGCATCACTAGATGCATATCTTCAAAACATCCTTAACAATTGAGAGCCTGAGGGAATGTTGCTGATAGAAAAATGTCTTTAAAATGTTTTTATAACACAGGAATTGCTCACTACATTTTCTTCAGCCACAGACCAACTTGGAATGGAACACAGCTTTTTATAGTCCAAGGCCAGGCATCCTAGAAATGTGACTATACATTAATACAAGTCAACTTTGTATTCCAGGCAATTTGGGCCAACAATGAATGTTTTGATTAATTTCATGGTCCTGCCACCTCACATTAAAAATGGATCTACTGAACTTTATGTTGAGCTTGCCAATGTCTTAGTATCATTTTTTTAAGGACACGGTTTCTGATGTGTGCAGAAGAAGAAATATAAGCATTGCCTTAGAGAAAATGAGTTCTGTTTGTCAGACTGTGTTCCTTACTTCTGATTTAGCACAGACATCACCATTGTCTTCGCCTTCTTATGTAAGCTTCAAATGAAGACACATGTGTAGTATAGCTATGGGACTCATTATTACGGACAGGCCATCTCCCATAGACTCTATTTTATAAAAATAATACAAATTTTGATTTCCTTTTTCTCTGTAATAATAAAACAGTGCTTTGAACTTGATCCCAGATAAGATATAATTAATCCTTATTGGAAGCATAACCAGCCTATTGAGTTTGTTTAATGTTTAAATAATTTTCTAGTAGACTTAAGGTGTGAAGATCCAAATTATGGAAAGATCTGTTATCAAGAAAGCCCCTGGTCCTGAGCATTCTGGGTAACAGATCTCATACCCGTACCAGCTTTTCTGACGACACCCCTTGTGTGTGCTGTACAAGTGATGTGATACAAACCCCCAAATTTTACTGCAAAACAGGGTGTAACTATAGAGGACCAGACACTGCAATTGTTGAGGGCCCGGGAACTGTAGGTACCCATGAACTATAACCTAGAGGGACTCTGACTGATAAGCAGCCCTATCATCGAAACCAACGCCCGTAAAACACCTTTACTTGCTGCACCTGTCACTAAACAACACTTCCACATTAACACACACAGTACAGCTATCACATTTCATATCTATCCCTTTCTTTCTTTTCATCTTCTACACTTTTACACTTAAACCTGTACTCACATTTATATCCACACAATACACACACAAGTGTGCACCTATATACACAACTTTACTTTGCCTTTAGTCTTTTCATTTCACTTTTTTCAAAAAATGGGCGTTGGTTTGGGCAGCCTCTCCCTTAAAAGCTGCATAAGCAGGTGGCTGGGGAGGATCTAGCCCACAGATTGAAACCAAGTTTCAGGAGATTTATACTCCAAGTAATGCTGTTAAGCAGACCACTATTTGACCATTTATATTTCAACCACAGGTAAACAAGTTAGGGACCACCGTGTGGTGTTTACCTTGACGTGGTATGGTGGCTTATCAATTTTATGATCATAACCTTGTAACAAAAAACGCTGTTTTTCCTTTTTAAATATATGCACTTGCAAATTCATTGGAATATTTAGACAGGGGATTATTGTACTTAATTATATTTTTATATGGCCTTAGGAGTGCCACAACCCTCTTTTTTGTATTTGATAAGCAGCCACAATACATGTTTATGGCAAATGTCTTGTTTCCAAGACAGCTGATGTTACTCTATAATAACTATAATTAACTAATATACATAGTACAGTTAATTAATGCACTAATAAGTCAGTTAGTTCAATGGCAGTCAGTGGCATTTTCCCTGAGGTTAAACCCTACACATCTTCCTGCCCTGTCACACTGCTCTGCCTTGTCATTGCTTGGTGCCGAAGTTACAGTATGTAAGGTTCTATGAAATGAACGTAAGTTTTTGCATAGGGCCTTAGTTGATAATAATATATAATGGAGTAAATAGATCACAATATAAACAGATGATGGCACTCTACAATAAGTAGTTTATATAACTATTAAATAGCTCATAAGCCAGTTAATTGGGGTCAGTGGCATTTCATTTGCTGGGGGCAGGGGAGTTTGCCCTAAATTTAAACCCTAAACTTCTGGGTGTCCCTGTCATGGTGCTTTACATTGCTTGATTCATACCCATAAACTTCCATATAAGTTATGTATACACAAAACAAACCCTGTAAAATATGTGTAAAATAGGAGTGCAATTTGCCAGTACATGTTACTTTCCTTACTTCTCATTTCACACAAACAATCACCGTTGTCTTCTCCTGCAATTTCTGGAGCTTACATGGTTCAAATATTGTATTCAAACTAACACAATGCAAAGGTATTTTATGTTTTCTGTTTTTTCTGTCTGCGATGCAAGAGATTACATACTGATGACAAAATGTGCAACTTAAAATTGCCCATGGTACCAAAGTGAAATTCTTCGCGTAAAATGCCATTTATTATTTATTTTTGTTTCTATTTTGATTTACTTTGAAAATATTAACCATAATATTACTCCATCTCAGTTAAAAATCAATACCACAAGTTCAGGGTAAGAAAAAAATGATTGTGTACAATATGGTGTAGTTCTACACTCTTTTTCCCAAAGCTTTTCATACTAGAATTTTACATTCAAATTCACATTTATAAAACAGCTTCATAAATAAATATGATTTTACAGTGTGTAGCATAAAGTATTAAAGTGATGTGGTATACACTACCTTTTTACAAAGCTGTAAAAGTGAAAGCACTACTTGACTCGAAAAAAATCATACGCATCGAATGCTTCGAACGGTTTGAAGCATTCAATCGTAGGATTTCTATTGGATCACAAAACTTAGAAAAAAGCCTATGGGGCTTCCCACAGGGATATATAGCAATTCAGTAGGTTTAATCTGATAATTGGGGCATCAAGTAAAAATTTAAAGGGCAAGTACTTCGACCATCAAATGATCGAAAAGATTTTTATTCGATCTATTTGAATCATTTGATACAATCAAATTTCTAAAATTCGATGGTCGAAGTGGCCAGAAAAATTATTTGTCAATTCGAATTCAAATTTTTTTTTAAATTTCTAATCATTCACACGAACTTAGTAAATCTGGCCCTCGGTGTAGAACCAGTTATGGGCCTAATTTTATATACCATTGTATATCACAGAAAGAAATTATAAAAATAACATGTGGGGACCCATTTATGGATCCTGGATCAAAGTTTACAAAAAAGGAGAACATTTTTTTAATTATTTAGCTCTTTCTCCAGCAGTTCTGGAGTTTGCAAAACTGCCAACAGTTAGCAATCTGATTGCTAGGGTCCAGATTACCATAGCTGTTGTGTTTTGATAGCCAAGGATGAGCAGAGTATAACTGGGCTTTATTAGCAGGTTCATGCAGCCATTACACAACAGTAACTTCCAATCACTCTCAAGCTGTACAGAAAGCACTGTGTATATGCATAGTACAAGTAATGTGCACAGTGACACCCGCAGGCCATTTGTATAAACACAACATTCCCCCTATAGTAGGAAAGCATTTGGACAAGTATAATAAACAGTAACAATTAAACAGTATGTATCCTAATGCAATCATTTACATTCTTCACATCACATAGTCCTAGGTCCATGTACATAGTTTTCTGATTCTCTCAGTATGCCATCTAGGTTCACATTCTTCAGGCCTATTGCAGTTGGCATGAGGAGTAGGAAAATGTCCTTCATCAAATGGAACATCTGCAAAATCATATGTAGCAGGAGCAAGACGACTTGCATTCAATATGTGTCCATCAGATAGTTCATATGTGTATGGTCCCGCTGGCATCTCACTTTAAGTGGTGTAGTAAATTAAGATTGTACTTGTTTCAGTATTCCTGGTTTTCTTAATTAAACTAAAGATCCAAGCTGATCTTGCACCAGGTTTTCTGGTCTCATCTTAACTTTGTGTGCAAAGTTCTTTGCGCAACCCAATGAAGTATCACTTTGTGGTGAGGCAGACACTGGTGCTGTAGTAATGAGACCATCAACTAATTGTAGGTTTAATACAGCAAAGAGATCCCTTCCAAGTATAGCAGTGCCCTTATTCACAGTGTAAAAGTCACATTTTGCAGTATTTGATTAAAATTGTACAGTCAATGGCAAGCAACCCAGCACATTTATTGGATCCTTTAAGTAACTGACTTGTCTCAGGGCAGGTGCAACAAGCATATCGTTTGCAATGTATTTCAAGAAAATATGGTAGTATAGAAACAGCTGAAACTGTATCAAGCATCAGGTTATGGAGTGCCCCTTGTCAGTAGAAGCAGTGTTGACATTGACAGTGGATATAAACTTGTCTGTAATAAATGTACCAGCTTTATCCACACTGAATACTGTAACATTTGTAGTAGTGAGTTCATGAACATCTTTAGCAGAACTACAGCAGACCTTAGAAAAGTGACCTGACTGAGCATTTGCGGCACTGTACAGCTTTTGCAAGACATGTCGCATAGTTTGCAGTGTGTTGTGTTGAACCACAGCGGACGCAGCATTTTTTATTTGTATTTGCTGCACGGTTTTACAGTGAATCCATTTCCTTAGCACTGTATTTTGCCTTTGTCTGTGCATTATAAGGCCACAGTACTGGGTTCACAATCTGTACAATCCCAGCAGTTCCCTGACTGAAAAGCTGTAACAGCCTTTGCAAGGGTTAAATCCTGCTCTAGGAGCAGTCTCTCTCTAATGCGATGTGAGTTTGTTTTTCCCACTATTTGGTCTCTTAGCATTTCATCTGTTAGAGTCCCAAACTCACAGTTAACAACCAGCACTCTCAAAGCTGCTACAAAATGTTTGGATTCGCCATTACGCTGTCCACGTTTGCAGAATTTATATCTTACTGCAACCACATTTACTCTAGGCACAAAAAAGTTCTTTATAGCAGTAATAGCAGTTTCATAAGTCTCATCAGGTAATGGTAATGTATAGAATTTATGCTGTCTCTCTGCTCCCAGGCAGCGAATAAGTAAAGCACGTTTTCTAGCAGCAGAAATCTTCCCTTGGTCAGCAGCAATAATGTAATTTCCAAACATACGGACCCAAGCACTTAAAGGTATGGTAGGCTCACCAGGGTTTGGACAAAAAGCTGCAGGCTGCTGCAGAGGTAGAAGAAACATCTGCCACCAATCTGTTGTGTTTTGATAGCCAAGGATGAACAAAGTATAACAGTGCTTTAATAGCAGGTTCATGCAGCCATTACACAAAAATAACTTCCAACTCTATCAGTCTCAAGCTGTGCAGAAAGTACTTTGTATATTCATAGTAAAAGTAATGTGCACAGTGACACCTTCAGGCCATTTGTATAAACACCACAATAGCAACCAAGTAGAGACCTAATAATAGGAGCGGGTGTGAATAGAAAGATGTGTACTAGCACAAGTCCACCATAGCCCTTTAGCAGTGAAGATCGGTGCCTCAATATATGCCTCTAGTAGCTCCCGTCTTCTTTTCTGATTCACAGCTTATGCTCTGTGCTAACATACCAACTCATGATATAATGTATATAAAGCAGATCTGTCACAATACAAGGATTCATAATACTCAGTAATACCTTGTAGTAGCATCAGCTTTTATGGCAGACAAGCCTCTTTCTTGCTTGATGTTTTGTTATGATGTCCAGAGCACACTTAATATGTGTCACTGAAATGCTTAAAAAATATTGTGAGCTCATGTGCCCAGGGCCGGATTTACATAGCGGGCACCCCTAGGCCCTCTGCCGTTCATCACCCCCATACTCTGCCCTTTATTTGCAAATTTTAATAAACAGGACCTGAGCAATGAGGATTGGTGCGTGGGAAATTAAAAAAACTATCGTATCTCCTGCGTATCCCCAGAGTTTCTGAACCAATGTGGGTGTAGCTGGGCAGCATGCCGCGACCTAAAATCCTACCACCCTAGTCCCAGGCCTAGGTGGCCTTTCCACAAATGTGGGCCTGCATGTGCAAGCAAATGTTAAGCAACTTTCAATAAATATACTTTTTTTTTTTTATATTTCTTCTTTTTTTAAAAAAAAAAAATTGTAATGTTTGTAAATGTAGCTTCAATTAAAAGCAGCATTTTCCCATCCTGTTTTCTTCCCTGGTTCCGACTCTTGAAACTATCTAGCAGTCAAATATTTTTCAGGTTTTTTCAATTATTTCAAGAGTCAGAACCAGTGATGCAAAACACATGGCACTTAATTTATGTAACTATGCAGGTTTGTTTTTTGTAGTGTTTGTTCCCTTTGTACATGTATGGGACCTGTTATCCAGATTGCTCAGGACCTGGGGTTTTCCAGATAACAAATATTTTGTTAAATTTGATCTTCTTAATTAAGTCTACTAGGAAATAATTTAAACATTAAACCCAGTGGGCTGGGTTTATTATTACAGAGAAAAAGGAAATCATTTTTAAAAATGCAGATTATTTGGATAAAACTGAGCCTATGGAAAATGACCTACTTCTAATATGGGGATTTATGGATACCGCGTTTCCGGATAATAGATCCCATAACTATATATTTTGCTAATGTATTGTAAAGCTGTATAGCTCTGCAAATTCAAGTATTACTTTATCCATAATTACACCAATACAAATATTGGTGTTTCAGATTAGGGATGGCGCGAACTGTTCGCGCGCAAACTTGTTCGCGCGAACATCCGCTGTTCGCGCTCGCAGAATATTCGCGAACGTCGCGCGACGTTCGCCATTTTGGGTTCGCGTATAGTCGGCGCTTTTTTTTTGCCTCTCTCACTGGTCCAGCAGATACATGGCAGCCAATCAGGAAGCTCTCCCTCCTGGACCACCCCTACACCCCCTGGACCACTCCCCTTCCCTATAAAAACTGAAGCCCTGCAGCTTTTTTTCACTCTGCCTGTGTGTGCTTGGAAGAGCTAGTGTAGGGAGAGAGCTGCCTGTTAGTGATTTCAGGGACAGTTGAAAGTTAGCTGGCTAGTAATCTGATTGATACTGCTCTGTATTGGAGGGATTTTATATTTTACTATTTTCAGCATTTATATGGCATATTTTTTCTGTGCTTCAGTGGCTGCGACTATTTTCATCATTTATATGGCATATTTTTTCAGTGCTTCAGTGGCTGCGACTATTTTCAGCATTTATATGGCATATTTTTTCTGTGCTTCAGTGGCTGCGACTATTGGATTTTTCAGATACATTTTTGCCCTTGATCCCCCTCTGGCATGCCACTGTCCAGGTCGTTGCACCCTTTAAACAACTTTAAAATCATTTTTCTGGCCAGAAATGTCTTTTTTAGCTTTTAAAGTTCGCCTTCCCATTGAAGTCTATGGGGTTCGCGACGTTCGCGAACCGTTCGCGCGTTTTGTCGCAAGTTCGCGAATATGTTCGCGAACATTTTTGCCGCTGTTCGCGCCATCCCTATTTCAGATTATCTTCTAGTTTATTTGATGAAAGATTACATCCGAAAGCACTTTGCACCAATTTCCTGTCTTGTTATGAGCATTTCCACTTCGTTACACTATTTTTGACAAAATGAAGTCAGATGATTGTCTTATGTCATTGAGCCTCCCAGCCTTTTCTAATCATGTGCCTGTATTGCTTAACAACCTAATGCCAGATCTCAGTTGCCTGAAATCTTTAGAAATGTGTATGACCCTTAAAACTATACTTCAATCAATTTTTGGCGAAAATGTAATTTCAAATTAAACTTGCCTAATTCTCTTCTAAAAACCTTTTTCAAATAACTTTGTAATCCAATAAACACAATTCACTCTGCCATTTGTTATTGAGTGACATCCCTCTCTTTTGAACTTTAAACTATGAAACTAAGCTCATCATTTCCCTTCAATTAACTAATCTCTAAAACAACTTATTTTTCATTGACGCATCAAAAATGGCACAAGTTCACTAACATATTTTGTTGGGGGTACTTATGTATTCCATGATTCTCTGTACTCCACAGGCTGCAATCCCAAAGCTCAGGGGACTGTGGGAAGAATTTTGAAGATTTAGAAGGAAATAAATGCCCGTATTCAAACACTGACTGTTTGTTTGGGGCCCCAATCCCATATTATATTTGCCTCATTTCACTACAACTCAACTTTTAAAGGAGTTGTTCCCCTTTGAGGTAACTTTTGTCAAGGGTCGAATTTTGAGGTGAAAAAACGGCGAAATTCGAGCACCAAATTTTTTTAAAAGGGGTTTTTCGCATTAAAATGCTAAATAACTAGAAAACCACAAACAAATTATTGTTTGTGGTTTTCTAGTTATTTAGCTTTTTATTCAGCAGCTCTCTAGTTTGCAGTGTCAGCAATTTGGTTTCTAGGGTACAAATTACCCTAGCAACCCTGCATTGATTTGAATAAGAGACTGGAATATGAATAGGAGATGGACTGAATAGAATGATAAGTAATAAAAAGTGGCAATAACAATACATTTGTAGCCTTACAGAGCATTTGTTTTTAGATGGTGTCAGTGACCCCCATTTGAAAGCTGCAAAGAAACAGAAGAAAATTGCAAATCTTAAAAAAAACTATGAAAAATAAATAATGAAAACCAATTTGAAAGTTTTTTAGAACTGGCCCTTCTACAATATACTAAAAGTTAACTTGAAGGAGATCCACCCCTTTAATTGCTTTCAAAAAGGTAAAAGTTAAATATTTTAATAAGATATATCAATAAGTAGTGTTGGAAGAATACATTGCTGAAAGATGAAACTGCCTGTGCACCAGTGATCAAGAACTGCATTACATTTACAAAATCAATATATAGAGCATTCAGGGGCTTGTTCAGTAGGCGCATACACCAAACAGCTTCAACTGTGCATGCATGAAAAAGCTTAGTGTCGAAGTATCTGAAGATACTGAAGATGTGCCTGTGAGCTTCTCGGCATGAAGAGGTCTGTGTGATATTCAGCAACTTTTTTAAATAGTAGACTATGTGGTGAGGAAGTGGTGAGGGGAAAATGGGGGCTAGTAGATGGGGATTGTCCTTAGGAGGGGGTTTAGTTCTCCTTTAAAGGGGTTGTCCACCTTCAAACAACTAGTTGTTTTCAGATAGATCACCAGAAATAATGACTCTTTCCAATTACTGTCTATTTTCTATTTGTAACCGTTTTTCTAATATTGAAGTGTAAAGTGTCATTTTTCACCTTCTAAAGCAGCTCGGGGGGGGGGTCGCTGACCCCCCAACTTTTCTAAACTGATACATTTAATGGATACATTTCTTATCTTTTTCCCTGCTGAAGAGAATCTTTGGGTTTCATTACAGGCAGCTGTTAGAATTGATACAATAGTTGCTAATACTCCAGAGATGTTGCTGTGAAATGTATCAATTAAATGTTGCAAAATTGTATCAGTTTAGAGTCTGCCCTGAATTACTGAGCTGCCAGATTCAAACACCACAGACACCAACATTCAACTTTAAACTTAGATTTTGGAAAAACAGTAAAAAATAAATAATGGAAATTAATTGAAAAAAGTCTTTATTTATGGAGAACAATCTGAAAACCACTGAACAGAAAAAGTGTTTGGAAGGTGAACCAACCATTTTAAAACAAATCAGTATGTGCATTGAATAGCAGTTCAAAATTGGAATATATTGTATAAACCCTATGTTTACCGCTTACAGTACATTAAACATGAAATTTTCAACAAATACAACGTCTCACCTTTTGAGACCGGTATTTGTTTGAAGAAATCCTGTCGTAACACTGTCCTGCCACAGACTAAGCAGACTAATAGGGTCTTTCATCACTTCAGTGCAGACCTTGGTGTGGCTATCTTTCACCAAGTCCTTGTGTGTATGCAAACAGCAGGACTGAATTCAACTTTCAACTGCTAGTTTATTGTTCCAAGAGGTTTGGGGACCTTAGTGTTGAGAGCAGACTGACATTGCTGCTATGGACTTTCCTTTGATATTTTGGTTGGGCAAAGGAAAAGGGGCATTGAAATATGACCACTGGCCATTCCTCTGATGACAAATAGCAAGATAGAATCAAGCACTTTATTAAAGAACATATGTTCCTGTCTCATGGGTGATTGAACAAATGCTGAGACCTTCTACTGCATACTTCTTCTTTATAAAGGTGTAGTACCTTTTGTGTTATGTTTGACTGAGTAAAAATGTATCTAAATATATTTGCTCTGATACATTGGAGTGGGCAACTGTTTACCCATATAATAGCATAACCATGTATTTTGGTACCTGGACACAGTTGCCCAGGGTCACAGTTAGTTGTTATGTTGAACCAAGCCAGCTTTCCCTGTGTGGGTTCACTGTTTAAGTGAAAAAAATCATATTACTCCCAAACAATTGTCAGGCTATGACTATGTAGCTAATAGATGCAAAACAGATCCAATGCGGTTACAATTCTGAATTGAAGTTATATATTATTGTGTTTAGAATTTGACAGAACATTTGTACTTAGACAGTGGTTTAACTTTAAGGGACTTGGTCCTCTAACTCTTCACCTGTGCCCCCCTCACAGGATCTATTTTACTCTGGGCCCCCATAGGTGTGGGGTCTGCCCCTATATAGTTATGCCACGCTACTAAGACCAGTGTTATTAGTGGAGTACTTCAGGGGTCTGTCATTGCTTGTTTTCATTATAATTAGTTACAAAATGACCTTGAGGTTGTCCTTGTAAGTATTGTCTCTTATTGTGTAAAACCTATTTAATAATACAAGTACAGTGTGCAAATTGCATATTACCCTGCATAACTGCTGCATAATTGTGGCTGCAAGTGATTCACCTGATTTGCAGATAAGGTTCAGTGTTGACACATACAAGGTTATGCACTTGGATAAATATAATAAAAATCCTTAGAGGGCAATTTACTAAACTCGATTTTATCTGGTCGGGCTTTTAGGGACAAAAACTCAAATTGTTTGTGGAACAGAAATTTTTCAAGATTTATATAATTTTCTCTGTATATAAGTAGGCCTCACCTTGATTGTGCAGTACAGTTTTGAGAAGTTGATTTGATGGGCAACTGAACTATAAGGAAAACTATCAAACATGGATTTACTCTTTACAAGTACAGAAGAAGACATTACAGCCAGATATTGGGTGGGTATTTTTAGAAGAAGAGAACAAAGAACAAAATTCTTCTACTTTAGACATGAGTAACAGAACATTCATGGTGAGGGTAAGGAGCTTGTGATGGCAGATTCTATTGATGCCTTTAAAAGTTGGGATCACTTCATGGATCATCATAATATCAGCAGCACTGTAATATCAAGCTTTCCTTGCAGATGGTGCCCTGGCTAGAATAAAACTCTGGACCCCACTGAGTGCTATGCTGAGCCATGCTGCCCTAAAGTTGCTGAAAATCCACCATCTCTGCCTACACCTGGGCCGACTCAAGGGTTCCAGGTGCAGGCAATGTAAAGTGCAGATTGCAGTATAGGGGCTGATTCTAGGCAATTCTCAGCAGGCCAAGTTTCAGTCATGTGTGGTTTTTTAACCTTAGTCAATATGAATAAATTGAATATGTGGGAGACAGTGACAAGAAAGAGAAATAAACATAGGAGGAGCAGTTGCTGCCATTGCTGGCATTGATTGCTGAGCAGCAGAGTAACAAATTACCAAGCAATTTTTGAATATTCACAGTGTATATGTAGGAGAGCAAACTTTATACATTAAAACACTCAGCAAGATGCATATCTGCACTAACTGTGATCTGCAATTCTAATTTCATGGTCTTTGCTAAACAGCTGTTTGTTATTCAACCAGCATTCATTCAACATAATGGTTCCTACCTGCCAATGTGCTTTGAGGGATATTGTTAGCATTAAATTTGCCATTTACATTTTCATGTTTGACATAATTGAGGAATGGATGCTCTTATGAAAATTAAACTTGTGGTCCTTCTGGGCTACCGTAACCCTGTTAAAATGTAATGAGATTCCTGATGCATCTTCTTTGGCTTATTATTAAATAGAATATCAGTATGACTAATTTCTCTGGCCTAAATGCACGCTTTGAAGAAGCATTATTGATAGTTCGGAGTACAAATGGTCTTCTAGAGTCAGCCTCTAATGGCCTAATAATGCATTATACTTGAATCAGAAATACTTGGAGTTATAGTGCTTATTGTCATTATTGGAAACACCTGAATACATCATTCATCAAGGTTACATGGAAACAGCCCACTTGTTTATTATTCTGTCACTACACATCTCTATTTGCGTGCACCACTCATTTGCTTGGCTGTAAAAAGTCTTGGCCAGACAGAAAAAGCTTTGTGGTTTCTTTATCTGTTTTTGGTGCAGAATTTGAGGAAGACAATAAAACATGCAAAACTGTTCTAATGCAGATAATTACTTCTGCTAACCATGTTGCCTTAGGTATTAAAAAAAGTACAAAAACCGCATCAATTCTGTTTACTGATTTCTTTGATGTCAGTTGTTTTTACAAAATACTCTTGATGCTGATACTGGTGTTTTGTTAAGGAAGATAACCTTCATAAAAAAAAAAAAATATATATATATATATATATATATATATATCTATATGACGTCGTGCGATGTCGTTGGACTCCACAATTTTGAGATAACGTACCCTATCCAATCCTAATTGTTTTTTTCAAGCGAGTGTGCAATACATATGTTGGACTTTATACATATATATATATATATATATATATATCTATATATACACATGTATATATGTAAAATCAGCACTGACATGCAAGAGAAAAACTGTCTAGATGAAGATAACAAAAGTATTGCACTCCACAGTTAAAGTAATACATAATAATGTCTAGACACCTAACCTAGCTTGAAACATCCCTTATCTTAACAACAAAATAATGTAACAAGTGTACTTATTGTTACAGTCAGTAGCATAATTAGAGTGTGCCGGGCCCCCCTGCAAAAAAATCTTCAGAGGGGCACTGCACTCTCTGGTCCCCACTTCCTGCTAGGGTTGCCACCTCTTCTGAAAAAAATACTGGCCTTCCTGGACTCTGCCCACTCTCCACCTGGACCTCGTCCACTCCCAACTCTGCCCATTTTCTGTCCTGTGCTGACTTGCTCTGTGGTTCCCTGTTGCAGGTAAGAGAGTGGTGGGGAAGGGAGGTTTCTTGTTAGCTACATAGGAAGCAGACGCCACAGTCCAGGCCCCCCTTTTCCCCAGCCCCTTGCAACTGCAAGGTCTGCTTCCTCTATAGTTATGCCACTGGTTACAGTTATACAGCAGTAGGGCTCATTTACAAGTTCATTGTATAAAGTGCAATTTTGGAAGAAAGTCACCATGTTTTTTTCCCCCAATGCAGTGTTTTCCCCCATAATTTGTGTATATACAGCCATGCAGAAGGTTGGGCCTGCCACGATTGCCCCAGATGAGGCAAACAAATGCAATTGCTTATGCTTGAGGTACCAGATCAAATAAGAGTAGCAGTTAAATTGAGATTGTGTCAATGCTAGTGTTTGCTGTTAAAATTATTCTTATGCATGCTTCTTTTTTACACATCTGCTACCCCAATTGATGTAATATGGGAACTCTATATGCTATGGGAACCCTGGAAATAATCCCCATTCAAGATAGAGCTAATGCCAGGGTTCCATAGCATCAGTAAGCACACTTTCAGTAGAAGATTCAGTAGAAGATGCAGCATATCCACAACTTCATGGACGTCCAGGGGGCATGTTTATACCGTACAGAGAGCCTTTAAAGCATCTAAAGCATCAGTGTTCAGGACCAAAGGAAACCACCAAATATTTTCCCACTTTGATTAACCCCATAGCTGATGCTTAAATATAAAGCAGGTAGGGGAGTCCATGATTCTCTTGTTTTTGACCCCACATGCTTGTGTGGATGATACTAAAAAACCTGAGACAGAAGGCCTCAGTAGAAGAAGGTAAAGCTAGCTTGTGAGGGCTAGCTTCTATAAAGCTGGCCATAGAAGTTTAAATAGAAATGTCAGATTATCTGTCCATCAGGCCCGGACTGGCAATCTGTTGGTTCTGGCAAATGTCAGAGGGGCTGCTATAAGGTTCCATAGAAAGTCAGTATTTAGTGGGCTGGTGGGGGCTGTTTGGGCCTCTGTGTACCTGAAATGCCAGGGCCTATTTTAATTCTCAGTCCAGACCTGCTGTCCATTTATGGACACCCCCAGAATGCCTTCTGAATAGACACACGAGACATTGGTTGTGGAATGAAGTAGCAGCAATTCTAACCTACACTTAGATCTATTGTAGCAGTGAGGGTGCTGCCATTATATTCAGAGATAAACCTGCAACTGGCCTGTGATATATATATACAAGTGTATAAACATGTCAGATAGAAAGAATTAAATTTTAGTCAGAAAATCTAATCACTCTTTATGTAATTCATTTGGAATAAGAAGGCCACACTCCAATCCATATTTTCTGCAATCAGATAAAAAGGAAGTTGATTCTCAAAGACAAATTCCATATCTGTAATAAGATAGAAAGCATATTTAAAATGATGACGTTGATATACATCCTTGCTTTTCATTTGATAGTATTCAATATAGCTATTTTAAAGGGATACTGCCACAGCGAAATTTAGTTTGTATTTCTGCCAGAAAAAGTATTGGCGTAAAAACTCCTTTGTTTGATTACAAAACAGTATTCTAATAGTTCAATTTCTTTTATTTGTCTTACAAACTTGTTTTTTAATGCTTTTTAGGGACACAGTTCAGGATGCAGTATTGCACAGTTTTCTCAATAAAAAAGTCTCCATGACTAAATAGGAAACCAAAGGAAGTCCCATTACACACATGCATATAATCATTTTGGTCCTCTCAGAATGACACTTGGTAATCAAAAGGCTTGTTTCCATCAGAAGTCACATTTGTATACAGATGAAGTGTCCCATTAGCCTTAAGTTAAGGTCCATAACTGTTGTTCTTCCTGAGACAGCAGTTATTACTTTTTTCATCACTCTGTTGATAGAAGAGAGTGATGAAAAAAGTTATTAGCTCAAAGTGCCAGTTTGTCTGGGGCTGACTTCTTAGTTTAAGTGAGTTTAACATTCACACAAAGCTGGTGGGGTGCAGTGTCACATTTCCAAAGTTCTATGGAACTTAGAATATAAGATAAAAGGTTTTTAAAACCCTGCAATTAAATAAGTAATACTTTTATCAATGTGCATTCTGAATCACACACAACCTAGGGGGCATTTCAGGGGACCCTCGCATGCCATCCACTCACTTTATACAGTGCTTCTGCTGACACCACTCACTTACAGAGTGAGGCGCACCTTTGCTCTCAATTTACCAGTACAAGAGGTACTAGAGGTATCAAAATCCGAAAATATCTGAGGATTTTCTGAAAATTACTCTGACCAAATCTGCATGGGCTTTCTCTCTGTATTTATCAATACATTCTTCTGAAAAATTTCAAGTGCAGGAAAAAAGCAACAAAAATTGTGAAAAACTCAAAATCGTTCTAATTTTGTTCTAGTGGGACCCTATCAACTGAGGCCAAGTTTTTACATGCAACCAGGAAGGATGGAGAGTTACTGCCTTAAAGGGGTTGTTCAACCTTCCAAGCACTTTTTTCAGTTCAGTTGATTTAAGATCCCCAGAGATATTTTTTAATTCCTTTCCATTATTTATTTTTTACTGTTTTTCCAAAAATCTAAGTTTAAAGTTTAATGTTCACTTTAAGTATTAGCAACTATTAGCAACTGCCTGTAATAAAACTCAGGGATTCTGATCAGCAGGGACAAAGATAAGACATGTATTCATTGAGGGGCACATTTATTAAGCTCGGTGAAGGATTTGAATGATTTTCTAAATTTTTTTTTGGCTACTTCGACCATCGAATTTGCTAAATTCGTTTCATCATTCGACCATTCGGTGGTCGAAGTACTTGCCCTGTAAAAATTCCTTCGATTGCCTACTTTGCCAGATTAAACCTACCGAGTTTCTATATTTGCTTATGGGAAGCTCCCATAGGCTTTTTCTAAGTTTTTTGATCGAATAGAAATCATTCGATCGAATGCTTAAAATCGTTCGAAGCGTTCGATTTGTATGATTCGGATGATTGCTATTCCATCGTTCGATATATGTATACAAATTCGATATTCAAATTTGGAGGATTTTAATTCGGAAAAATTCGAGGGTCGAATTCCGAGGGTTTTTAACCCTCAAAATTCGACACTTGTTAAATCTGCCCCTAAATGTATCAATTTAGAACAGTTTACAGGGTCGGCGAGCCCCCTCCCAGAGCTGCTTTAGAAGGTGAAAAATGACACTTTACACTAGATTACAGTGATCCATCTGAAAACAACTAATTATTTGAAGGTGAACAAACCTTTTAATCTACATTGGCTCTAAGCTACCGGTGCAACAAGCTTATCAAGACCAATGGTGGGCGCTTGCAGCTATGGCTGAGCCCAACAGCCTGCTTCAGGATCAATTTGTTATGCATTCAGAGTATCAGCTTAAGGATAAAAAGGTCCCCAGTTGGGACTGAAACATGGAATTAAGATGGTGTATCATCATGTGAAATGAAAAAACATTTTCAAAAGAGAAGCTGATCTGATATATATAAATTAAAAAAGAGACCAGCACTATTTTTCAGCGATCAGTTCATCTGTATTCAGTTCATTCAAACCACTGTTTCAGGTCTCCTTGAGAGTTTTATCAAGGTGCAACTACAACCTTTTCCCCAACTGAATTACCTTTATGAGGTACAAACTTCAGGACTGGGTCACCCTCAAGACATGGAGTTGGTTGAGTGCATAAAGTGTTATTTTTAGAAGGTGTTCTGGGGACACAAGGCACTAGGGAGCCCCAACCATACTGCCTGCTTATGTACAGGGCACCATACCACCACTTGTGATTCCTTTAGTTCAGATAGTGGTCTTACAAAGTCTATGGAAGCAATCTTAATGTGCTGGGAGTGCTACTAATAGGGCTATTACTATGAAGCCTGGAACCTTTGTAGCAATGCCATTTTAATGTACAGGTATGGGATCCATTATCTGGAAACCTGGAAGCCATCTTCTGTAGACTCCATTTTATCTGAATAAATAAAAATTAAAAAAATGATTTCCCTTTTCTCTGTAAGAATAAAACACTATCTTGTACTTGATCCAAACTAAAATATAATTACTCCCTATCGGTAGCAAAACAAGCCTATTTGATTTATTTAATGTTTAAATGATTTTGTAATAGGAATATTCAAATTACGGAAAGATCCATTATTTGGAAGACCCCTGGTCCTGAGCATTCTGGATAACAGGTCCCATACCTGTATGCGGATTGTTTCTGTTTCCACTCTGTCCATGTAGTGGCAATATAAATAATAATAAATATTGACTCTGACACTGTAATTTGCCAATTAGGTAAAAAAATATACAAATGGATAGAAATGACTAAACAACATAAATTACTTGTGAAGAGAAAACATTATCACCACTGAAGAGACATTGCATTTAAGGTAATTAAATAGTTATAGTATATATATATATATAATTGCAAATGTTTCTACACATATTTTAGGGTACTGTGTACTGCGCTAGTGAAAAAGCTTGCCCAATGACTTATCTTATGTTTGTTGTAAACTGTAAAGCCTGCCAAAGAGAGTTTTAAGCTTTTAATTTGCTTACACATGAGTAGTGTAGCCTGCAATGCGTACATTAAAAGATCAATGTAAATCATTTTATCCGAGACCAGTTTAATTTTAAAAGAATTCCATTAACTAGCAATAAAAGACTCACTTTAAAATGATTACTATTGAGTTCTTAGTGAGCAGGAAAAACAGTAACTTTGGCTTTGTACTGATCTGTACTAGATATGTGGATTTTGTGAGAGAGTGAAAGGTTCAAAGAAACTGTGATTACTACAGCCTTTTTTAAAAATATGACACTGGCTTTGATTCATCAATGCCAGAAAATAATATCTGATTATTTTGTGCATACTTAGGGGCAAAATTACGAAATTCACGAGAAATGATCGAAGTTCGATCGAATTCGATAGAATACTGATCGTACGAATTTTTCGTGAAATCGTATATTCAAAATTTGGCCTCTTCGATCATTGAATAGATTGAATGATCGAATATTCGATAATTTGACCATTCGATGATTGAAAGAATCAAAATTTGAAAGTTATTCGACTGCCTACTTCGCCACGCCAGATTGAACCTACCGAATTGCAATAGAAGCCTTTGGGAAGCTCCCCATAGGCTTCTGAGGCTAAGTCCTGCTCGAATACCA
>CM044441.1:64197387-64266777 GCA_024363595.1 Xenopus borealis
TATATATATATATAATTACAGGAATGGGAACTGCTATCCAGAATGTTTGGGACCTGGGGCTTGCTTCTAAATTCCCATAGGAGTAAATAGAAAGTATTTTTGAATTTCAAGGTCAAAATTTTTAACTGAATATTTGGCTTATGATTTATAAACAATGTTACATATAAGTAGTGAGGCTGGAGTAAAAGGAAGGATAATAAATTACAAATGGAAAAAAATCATAAACTGAAAGGGGTGGTTTGTTATTAAAGTGAACTTTTAGTATGTTAGAATATGGCCTTATGCTAGCAATGTCCTGTTCTTATTTTTGAGTTAATTGCTTTCTCTTCTATCTCGAAAGGGGTCACTAACCCCAACAGCCAAAAAAGATTGCTCCCTAATGCTACAATCTTATTGTTATTGTTACTTTGTATTACTTGTGTTCCTATTCAGTTCCAAACCTATAACTGTACTGTGATGTTGCCAGTGGTTTCTGCCATGGATTCGCACCACCGACAGAGGCTGCCCGGCAAAGTTCTATGTGAGGGGGAGTGTGCTAGGAGACCAGCAGCCCGAGAGATCACTCCTGAGCAAGAGCCCACCAGACCTGTACCGCAGCAGCAGCGAGAGGAGACCAGCCGGGACCAGGCAACAACTGACAGGGGGGTCGGAACACAAGTACATGGTGTCCCCCAAGCACCGGCTTATCAAGATAGACTGCTGTGACTGTAGCTGCAGTGCACCTTTGGGGTATCAGAGGGGGCTACAGCGGCCATGAAAGGGTTAAAAGGTGCCGTGTTTATTGGAGTGATGTTACTGTTCCTTTAAACACAATCCAGAGCTGGAATCATAACATGTGTACATACTGGATTCAGTTTGGAATTCAAAATATGAAAATTTTAAATTTTATATTTATAATTATTGAAAAATGATTGAGAAAAAGGAGCAGGGGTTAGGTTTTGTAATTGCACATTTAGGTAAGTTTTTAATAACTCAAACATTAAGTAAGAAAACATTAATGGGGTTATGTAATAAAATATACAAAGTTTTCCCAGGATTAGTAACCCATAGCAAACAGCAGGCAGCATTTACTGGGCACCTATTTAAAAACAAACATTGTATGGCTTGCTATGGGTTACTGCTCTTGGCCACATTTACTGCCTTTTATTAAATATGGGGATAAGAATCATATCTCAACCATAAAAAATTAATTTGAAACAGCTAAGGCCGGGCCAATGCGTACCAGTGCCCTAGGCACTCCCGCCTGTTGTGGCGCCAGCTTAGCGCTCCTGCACATGTGCAAGGTGGCGCTCATGTGTGCATGCGCCAATTGGCACTCACGGGCACGCACAAGTTGGCGTCTGCACACACACAAAAATAGTAAATGGAGAGCATCGGCCGTAGACCGGCCCTGAGAGCGGAGCGGACTGGGGGTAGGTGACAGAGGAGGTACATGCCTGGCGTCCCCCCAGATTTCTGCCTACTCTAGGCACGTGCCTACTCTGTCTACCCCTTGGCCCATTCCTGGAAGCAGCTATATGGTAAAAAGAAAATTTTAAAGATATTTCAAAACTTTCAGTTACACTATTTTCATCAGGATTCTAACGATGAATTTAGATGAATTACTATTAATAAATAACATATTTAAGGTTTCTGTTTTTGCAGATGGCATGTTTAGTTATTCAAAAATATTTGGGAATATTTAATTCAGCAGAATTACTCCGGTCAAAGGGTTTTTTTTCTCTGTTGTAAATTGATTAGCGTTATGATAAATCTTAATTTTTCTACCAGTTAAGGGAAACATTACTGAAACTTGGAAAGAACTCGGTAAATTGTTCTAATTTCATCAGCTGTGACCTACACTGTACCGCAAGACCAGTGAATATTTGTTTTCAATATTGTGATGAGAAAGAGTTCAAACCAAACCATACTGTTTTAATGAAGGGGTTTCACTACTTCCCCCTCTATGCATGCTGGATTAGCAATTGATTTATGATACTGGGCTATTTAAGGTAACTTTGCTGCCTAGTAATACCCAGCTGTTGTGTTTGGTAGCCGAGGATGAGGAGGGTATAACAGTGCTTTATTAGCAGGTCATGCAGCCATTACATAACAGCAGAAAGTCTTACTTTCACTTTCAAGCTGTACAGAAAGTCCTGTGTATGCACAGTGCCACCTGCAGGCCATTTGTATAAACACCACACCAGCTAAATATGGTACTGGCATTATATATTACAGATTCATGATTACTTATAATAGTAATGCTTTATTTTTGGCCTCGTTGCATATCAAACAAGTTTCATATTTTGGTTTGGAAGCTTTACCAGCAAACAGTTATCCATTGCACTACACAGGAGCTGTACCATCTCAGGTTTAGGACATTTTGGATTGATATACTCAAATTAGGGCAAGTGTTTCTTGAAACATTCTTTAGTTTTCCTCATTAATATATTAATTAGAGTGGGGTCACTTAATTACTCTATTTCATTCACATATTTGCACATATACTTAACTAGATAGTAGATAATAATAAAAATGCTTGCATTTTCCAACTCTTGTATGAGACTGATCAATTTGTGGATATGGGTAGGATGAAGAAAATTTAAGGCATTTATCTTTTTTCTAGTTCCCCTTTAAACCTAATAAAGGTTCTAATTCTGATTATGAGCACATGTACTAATGAGTAAATAATCCTAATTGCGTGGAAATTTTATATATTCTGTATCCATTTTCAATAAGATGTTTTCCCCTCTCATCTAGAAGCTTCACTTAATTTGGTTTCAACTTAAATGTATTTTTCCTATATCATCAAGCTTCATCTCATTTGTGTTTTTAACCAATATATTAAAGTGCATCTTTCTAATTGGCACTGTATGGGGATTACATTTATCCCTACACCATTTCTCTACTTAAAATATAAGATCCATGTGGGAATTCATTCTGCTGTGTCTCCGACCACATGCCACTTAATATCTGTATATTTTTACTTATTTTTTTATAATGCTTGTCCTCTTTGTGTGCACATATCTATATTGTAATATTGCACAGTACTGTGCTTCCTGGTACAGCTTTATATGCTAAGTTATATACATACATACATCCCGCAGAGGATCGTTAGGAAAATACAGGTCTCAATTTGAAATTTTCTAGCTTTCCCATTACTCTTAGCAAAAATAGATTTACCATGTATTGGGACATACATGTTTGCCAGTGTTTAGATATTATCAAGAAAACCTTTATTCCTGGATTGAAAGTTTCTGTAGGATACAAGAAATAGTGTAGACATTGTCAATTCACTATTACATAACCTAGGTCATCTATTAAAGGGCAAGGCTAAAATAGAATAAGGCTAGACATGCTGTGTTTTGTATACTAAACATAAACATGAGCTTACTGCACCACAAGCCTAATCAAACTAATTATTTATGCTTTCAAAGTTGGCCACAGGGGGCTGTCATCTTGTAACTTTGTTATACATCTTTGCCTGACCCTGACCCTGCACATGTGGTCTGGGCTGCTTAGGGATCGCCATAAATGATCAAAAAACTAAGCTGCTTGAGTTGTGCATGGCTGGTAAGTAAGGCAGGGGCTCCCCCTGCTGTTCATAAGTATGATTGCTTCCCTGCCAGAAGTTAGGGACCATCTGACAATTCCTATCCACAGCAGTAAATGAAGGGAGAAATTCACTGCATACAGTCAGGTTTCTTATAAAAACGGTACACATTTTTTAATTTAAGTATATTGGAGATAGATTACTTTTTCATTAGAAAAAGTAAAAATTGGATTTTATTTCTTTGCATTTCCTTGCCCATTAAAATATGAGTACTGAACATCAGGCAAAGTGAGTTTCATGCAAGAACAAAAACTTGTTTTTAAAGGAGAAGGAATGGTTGAAATGAAGTAAGCTTTATCAGAAAGGTCTATAAAAATATACCAGTAAACCATCAAAGTAATACTTCTCTGTCAAAAGAAACAAGAGATTTTGTATAAGAGGCCTGGGCAAATCCTGTAGGGGGATTTTGTATAGCAGAACATTAAAACCTAGCCTCCCTTGGCAGCACTGCACCAGATGTGACTAAAAGAGCCAAATTTATTTTATGGAATTATAGCTCTTCTATAGAAAGCACAACTGTTCAGTATAAAAATAAAAACTGGGTAAATAGACTGTGCCAGATAGAAAATGTTTTCAATATAGTTAGCCAAAATGTAATGTATAAAGGCTGGAGTGACTGGATGTCTAACATAATAATCTGCTTTGCACTGATTACCAGGCAGTAACCAATCATTGGCATAACTGTTTGTTTTTTTAATCTGAGCTGAGTGCTAAGGATCAATGGCATACTCACTGAACAGTTATGTATGTATAAAAATAGGGACATGTTAGTATCAGTGAAGAGAAGCTGCACACGATATATAAGCAGCTGAAAGATGCCCCCAGTGAACCTTAGTCATGGCGACCCTCTGACACCATTAAATAATCTTGCTGAGTTGTTTCAGTCATGCTGGTCTGGGGGCGGTGCGATCCCTGCATAGGCTGGGGTCTGTTTCCATTTGTAATTAGCCTATGGAGGGATGGCTCCGCCCCCAGACCAGCGTAACTGAAAGACTCAGCAAAATGATTTAATGGTGTCAGAGGATCACCATCACTAAGGTTCATTGGGCTGGGGGCGGCTTTGGGAGGTTTTCAGGTTTTCAGATGCAGCTTCTCTTCACTGGTACCAACACATTCCTATTTTTATATATAGTATCAGTATCACTTTAAAGTTACTGAAAAGCACAATGTTGTGTTTTGTTATGTTAGACATATGGATTACATTTTTGGCTAAATAACTAAATTAGAAAAAAAAATGTTTATTTTGCACAGCTATTTCTATTTACTCAATTTTTATTTTTACACTGAACTGTTCCTTTAAGAGCACATCCTGGTAGGTGCTCATTAGCTTTTCTGCTAGCAGCATTGAAAGGAGTAACACGGACCAGCTTTATATTTTAAGCTGCATGTGTGTACCCCCCACTGGGAATAAAAAAAACTTTATTATTGAATGTTTAAGAATACAAATAAAATAGTCTCTGTACCACTAAAAACTAAAAGTTTTCTTCCACAAACATTTAATTTGTTTTACACTAACCCCAGTATGACCATTTTTGTCAATAATTATCAAACATTTAAAATATTTTGAAAGCCGTATAATTGTTATGAATTCCTTTAACAGTGCTGAATATGTAATCTTTTTGAAAGTTGTTGGTACAGTCCAGTAGTGAAAAAAAGTAAAAAAAATTTAAATTAATGGGCTGTGATATACAATATTGTATATTTTATCAATAAAAATTATACGGCTACATGTTTGCTAAATACTAGTGTTTGAAATGCCAGTAAACAATTATAGTACCTGCAAAAACAAATGTAGTTTTTAAGGTCTTGAGGTTCCTAAGGGATACGTAGCCAACAACAAAGCAACTTGCTTATTCCATTGCTTTTTATTGCTTTTAGAAGAAAGAATAACTTTTCCTCTTAGTGCACTCTTCCTGATTTTTTTCTGTAGAGTCTTAGAGTCATCCTGAAACAGGAAATGTGTATGATAGGAAACCATTAATGATACTCATTGTGCTTCAGTGGTGGCAGTGTGGGAAACTGTTCTACATAAATCAAACACTATATAAAAATGTCTTCTAGAAAATGAGTATGGTGTGAAAACAGTAGTATTGTTTAAGTATTATGTTTATGACATGCACCTTTCCAGTAACAGACACATAAAAGAGTGGAATTTCTGACCTGAAGTGAAAGTATGTAGAGATACAGTATATTAGTTATAATGTTACATGCATACTAAAGATACTAGAGTAATATACCTCTTTGTGAGAGAATAAATAATATATGTATAATGTAAGGCCAAAAACCTTCAATGATGTACAACTTTGCATGGTAAATCCCCTGTAATATTCACAATACACATAAACTTTTAACGAAATTGACACACTGTAGTTAATATAAAGATAGGGAAGGAAGTAAAGGAAATCTTGAAGATACATTGTCAATTTCATTGTAATCAGAAAAAAAAATAAAAGACAATGAGATGCATCTACTGGATAATGCATTATTGCTGATCCATTGAGTTTGAAACATGAACTGCATTGATAGATTTTCGATACAGACCAGTCCAGTGCATACTGCCGGCCCCTGTTGTATAGTGGTATGGTTAGGACAATAATCCGAGTTCAAGCCAGTTGCAGGCTGCCCATTACAATAACAAAACTCCACTGTTTTGTCTGCTGTAAAAATAATGAACCACACAAGCGTCTGAGAAAAAATCAACAAAATGTAATCCTTATGCTATCACTTTAGTTTGCCCCCAGTTTCAAGGATCGCTTTCCTGAATTTGATTATATTGTTTTACAAACATAATTCTTCCCTTGTTACTGTTCAATAGAGAAGCCCAAGCCCAATAAACATCTTGTTTGACCATTAATTTCTCTGGAAATTGGTTAATGCTCTTAGAAAGTACTATACAGTGCGCATTATATTGTTTATCATGCTCTTTAGAGTGCATGTAAAAAAAGTGCTGCACCCCATCTAGGATAATGTGTCACTTATATTGTAAACTGTACTGGGCAGTGACCTCTTTCGGTCTTTGCCTTTCAGAACATTGTGGTGCTAGAGTTTATGTTACTGTTGTGTAATGGCTGCATGAACCTGCTCATCCTCGGCTATCAAAACACAACAAATTGGCAACGAAATGTCTCTTCTACCTCTGCAGCTGCCTGCAGCTTTTCTTCCAAACCCTGGTGAGCCTACCATACCTTTTACTACTTGAATCTGTATGTTTGAAAATTACATTATTGCTGCTGACCAAGGTGATTTCTGCTGCTAGAAAGCGTGTTTTACTTATTCACTGCCCGGGAGCAGAGGGACAGTGTATATTCTGTACATTACCATTACCCGATGAGAAAGAGGAATATTCTGCATACAAAATCTTCAGTGTATTACCCACAAGCAAATGGAGAAATCAAGTGGTTCAACATAAGCCTGAAAGAAGCACTACAGATAGCAAACCTTACTGGGAAATCTTTGAAAGTATTTACAACACAGCTCCTACATAACTACAGAGCAACATGCCATGCAACAACCCAAGCATCTCTAGCTGAATTACTACATGGCAGACAGATGCACACTAAGTTACATGTTGCAGAGATCAAACTTCCACCAAATACTATTTCTACAAAATCATCTACTGCTGACATTGTCGAATGTCAACAAGTCAAATGCAAGGCTTATACTGACAGAAAACGTGGTGCAAGAGAAGTGCACTTTCAGCCTGGATCTTTAGTCAGAATTAAGAAACCAGGACTACTGAATCAAGGACAATCTAAATACTGTATAGTACACCACTTGGAGAGAGATGCCAGCGAGGACCATACACATATGAACTATCTGATGGACGCATATGGAATGCAAGTTGTCTTGCGCCTGCTAGATATGACTTTGGAGAAGCTCCATTTGATGAAGGATATTTTCCTACTCCTGATACCAACTGCAATAGGCCTGAAGAAAGTGAACCTATAAGGTGTACTTAGAGAATCAGAAAACTACCTGCATGGACCACAGACTATATCATGTGAAGAATGTATATTATTGCCTTAAGATGCATTGTTGTTGTTCATTTAATTTCCTCAAATGCTTTCCTACTAGGAGGAATATGTGGTCTTTATACAAATGGTCTGTAGATGTCACTGTGCAAATGAGTTATACTGTGCATATACTGTACCTTCTATACTGCTTAAGGTGCTAGAGTTCATGTTACTGTTGTGTAATGGCTGCATGAACCTGCTAATAAAGCACTGTTTTATGCTGCTTATCCTTGGCTATCAAAACACAACAAACATGGCACTTAATACCTATATATTAATTTCTGCTTATGCTTGTTATTTATAATATTATTATTTCTGTAAAATTGTACAAAAAATTGTGTTGCGTATATAAATAAAATGATACATACATGCAAACAATTTGACACTGGCATAAGACATGACAGGAAAATATATACACAGCAACATCCACAGATGATTACATTTTTTTTTTTTTTTACAGTTGCCATGTACAGTGGAATTTCATAAACCTGAAATAGTTCAAAACATTTTAAAATTTCTGGCCACAGTTAAACAAGCATGAATAAACATTCCTCTTTCTCCAGAAAGCTTGGTGTTCCATGCAAGAGATTATTTTTCTTTTTTCTTAAATGAATTTGAAATGGGAATCTTTACAGAAGATAGATATGCTTACGAAGTCTTACAGTAGTGATTATCTGTGATGATTGATGACTGCGCGCTTACAGTGTTTTGAGTGTATCAGCTAGAATGGAAAGTCATCATTCATATCAAATTATAAACTAGCATCTGCTAATCTGACAGAGCATGCTCTTCCCTTGAATGGCACCAAGACTGCTACATATATAGCAGCCTTCTTTCCATTTTATTATGACAGTGAGCAATCAAAGATAATAAATAAATACTATATTGTAATGGGGATGCAGAATTCTGTTTCAAAACCACTGAACTTGAACCAGTAACCCTCTCCATATATATTTATATCAATGCTTTATTAAGTGTGATATACAGATCAGTTGTTAGTTCTTATTTCAATATTCTTAATTTAATTTAGCTAAGAAAATATAATTTATGCTTGTGTCCCACACCCTATAATGTCATTACTTTTGAGCCTACCTGGACAAACAGGGAGGGAAGTGCAAATACTGCATGTATCCAGGGTATAAGGCCTGAAGATTCACCAGCAAAGTCAACCTCATTTAAGCATTTACCCTCATGTTTGTGACATTATGCATGAATGCCATGTATACAGTTAGAGGCTACTCTGTCATAAGATAGTTAAAAGGGGAAGTAGTTGCAAAATCCATAAGAGGCATTTGTAAAGTATTTGGAAGCAGTAATACTTCAATTCTATACAATAAGTGGGATTCTGCTTTTTACCCAAGCTGCATAGATCCATAATGGTTGCAAAACTATCCTATTGGGTTCAGTGGTGTAACTAGACACCTCAGGGCCCTGCTCCACCCTTCTCACTTCAAGCTGGACCTCAACCATTACTGACCCAATATCATAGGACTGAATTTTAAACACAGAATAATAAAATAGAATAGAATAAAATACAGTTAATAGTGCTGTTCCAGAAGAATTCTGCACTGAAATCCATTTCTCAACTGGACATTTTGTCAATTTCCCAGCTGCCCCAAGTCATGTGACTTGTGCTCTGATAAACTTCAATTACTCTTTACTGCTGCAGTGATACCACCCCCTCCCTTTCCCCCACCCAGCAGCCTAACAAAAGAACAATGGGAAGGTAACCAGATAACAGCTCCCTAACACAAGATAACAGCTGCCTGGTAGATCTAAGAACAGCTCTCAGTAGTAAAACCTGTGTCCCACTGCGTACTATTCAGTTACATTGAGAAGGAAAAACAACAGCCTGCCAGAAAGCAGTTCCCTCCTAAAGTGCTGGCACAAGTCAAATGACCAGGACAGCTGGGAAATTGACAAAATGGCTAGCCCCATGTCAGATTTCAAAACTGAATATAAAAAAATCTGTTTGTTCTTTTGAGAAATGGATTTCAGTGCAGAAGTCTAGTGGAGCAGCACTATTAACTGATGCATTTAGAAAAAAAAAAATGTTTTCCCATGACAGTTTCCCTTTAAGACTTAGGGGCAGATTTACTAAGGGTCGAAGTGAATATTTGAATAAAATTCGAATTTAAAGCTGCCGCATTGTCATTTTAGCCTATGGGGGACCTCCTAGAACGTGTGCTGAAAATTTTTCTAAGTCCTAGGAATTCGAAGGATATTGTGCAAAATCGTTCGATTCGAACGATGCGATTGAACGATTCGATCGAAAAAGCCCTTTAAAAAAACTTTGATGGTTGAATTTTGAAGTTTTTTCACTTTGAAAATTCGACCATTAGTAAATCTGCCCCTAAGTCCTAGGAATTCTAAGGATTTTGTGCAAAATGAATTGGAAAATACATATCCCAAAAGTGTTTAAAAGGATTCGCCATTTTATCCTGGTCAAACTTAGGTTTTAGTTTAGATGCCTAGATACATATTGCTCTTTGCACGACCTGTGTTCCAATACTATCTTGATCTTTGCTGTTGGCTGGGCCTGGCCTGTTCAAGGTATATTCAAAATCTAGTTTGGCAAACTCGTGGCAAATTCCCACGATTCGCCACCGGTGAATAAATTCACGAAACGCCAGCAAAAATTCGCCAGCCGAAAATTTGATGGAGCCAAAAAAAAAACCGTGCCGCGACTCGTTTCGCCAATTTTTCACCAAGCTCAGAATATTGAATTTTGATGGGGCTCCAAGGCAAGATCGAAAAGAAAGGGGGAGAGGGGGCACCCGTGGCGAGTCCCTCTTCTAATTTAGTATGTGGAAGAGACATAAGGGCCAATTTGTATCTTTGCTGTCAGGGTATCATAAAGTGCTTGTTCCCATTTTAGGAAATTTGTGCCCGTCCCCCATTTTTCCAGGGCGTAATAGAGATACAGCCATGCTAAAAAATCGAAAGCCTTTTTAATATCAAGTTTGTGGAGCATAGAGGGGGTGGAAGTTTTTTGAGCACCTTATATTAATAAAAGAAGCTTCCTGATAGCATCTGAGGACTGACTGCCTCTTACAAACCCCACCTGGTCTTTGTGTATCAAGTGTGGTAAAATGTTGCTAAGATAGGTGGCCAGGATTTTGGCCATTATTTTAATGTCTAAATTTAATATAGAGATTGGGCGATAGTTTTTACATTTTAGTCGGTCTGTATCTGGTTTAGGGATTGGGATGATTGTAGCCATTAGTGTTTGGTTTGGGAGTTTATCTTCCTTTAACAATTGGTTAAACACCCTGACTGGCAATCTGTGGGTTCGGGCAAATGCCTGATGGGCCGTTTGGTTTAATATGTAAATGTGTTTAATATGTAAATGAGCCTCTCACTTTAGAAATGTAAATGAGCTATCTGTGATAGCTAACCACAGCTAAGCCTGCATTTGTTAGTGCACATGCATATAGGTGGAACCAGGAATTCTGACCAACTTCAGTTAGTAATTAGTGATGGGCGAATTTATTCGCCAGGGGCAAATTCGTGGCGAATTCCCGCGATTCGCCGCAGGCGAATAAATTCACGAAATGCCAGCGAAAATTCGCACGTCGCTTCCACGCGACGCACGTCAAAAATGACACGACGCGCATCAAAAACGTGTCGCTACTCGTTTCGCAAATTTTTTCGCCAATTAGCGAATTTCGCTGGAAATTCGCAAATTTTTCGGCGAAGCGAAAAGGGGTAGATTCACCCATCACTATTAGTAATATTAGAGTTGCTCGCTTTGTAACTAGTGATGGGCGACGCGTGCCGAAAACGACGCGACTCGTTTCGCTTATTCGCTTATTTCTCTGGAAATTTTTCGGCAAAGCGAATCTCGGGAGATTCGCCATCACTATTTGTAACCAATCCTTATGCTAATTATAGGTATTGGCAACACTGATATATAGCATTAATTGCATGCTCCAGCCTTAGTCTCTTCACGTATTTTACATTTTGGCCCTGTGACACACATGGTAATTAAAGTTCTCTTATCTGCCGGGGTGCATGGTCTAGCTGGGGACACACAAAGGAAAATTTAGAATATACTGTAAGTATAGGGCCACTTATCCATCAGATAGAATAGCTGTGATATGGTAAGATATTTCTTGCATGGACCTGTTCCAGCACATAGGGTGTATAAAATTCCTGGGGATTATATGGTAATGGACTCTTAAAATATCGGTTAATAAACACTAGTTCTAGTTAACCTTGGGGTTGGAAATATATACCATGCTTTACATGCACGTGAATAAATGGGCTGGTTCGATGCTTTTTCTTCTCAGTCCGGCCCTGAACACCATAGTTAGCTGGGGTCTGAGAATATGTGTAAATTTTTGTAATACAGGGCTGGGAAGCCATCTGGCCCTGGTGTTTTAGGGAGTTTCAAGAGTTTAATGGCATCGGCAACTTCTTCTGTGATTTCCGCATTTAAGGATTGGTGTTGGGTTAAGCTCCCCATAGACGCAACGATCTTTCCCTGCCGCACGACCAATCTTAGGGAAGTCCGACCAATCTGTCAAATTATCTTGCGGTTAGTGGGATACAAACGATCGTTCATCTTACGATTTTTCGTCCGACATTGGTCTGATGATTGATCGGCCAGGTTAGAAAATCTTTATCGGTCCCCACGCAATCTACCTATGTTTGCAGGGCAAAGCAGGCTGCGATACTTCAGTTTTGCTGGCAATATCGCCTGAAATGGTCTTTTTAGTCGATGCACACATCAGGCATTTAAACGATCGTTTTGAGACAATTGTGGTCTCACGATAACAATTGGATCTTTCAAAAATCTTTACGTCTATGGCCAGCTTTAAAGACGGTAATACAATAGCTCAGAGAAATGCGTCTAATTTATGGGTTTGTAGGGGTAGTGTAGTCTTGTAGAGGTGTTTATAAAATTAATGGAATTCTCGAAGGATAGCCTGTAAAGCGCTGGTCGTGAACCCACCGGAGGTTTTAATTTTAGTGATTGGGGTGAAATCTAAGCGGTTTCTGAGCTTTCTAGCAAACAGGCGGCTCGGTTTATTTGTATGGTAGTATAACCTCTGCTGGGTCCACTTCCACGCCTTTTCCATCTTGTGGGTTAGGGCCAGGCCTAACTTTGTTCGAGTTTGGTTGATCTGAGTTCTCAGGTCAACCCTTGGATTATCTCCTTGTTGTGATAGTAGGCTACTTAGTTGTGAGGTCAAGTAGGCGATTGCCATATTTTGATCTTTTTTCCGTTGTGAACCCCATTGGATTAGCAGACCTCGAATGACTGCTTTATGGGCTTCCCAGACTATAGCAGAAGAGGACACTGTCAAGCTGTTTTCTTGAAAGTATGATGGTATTCAGGTATTTTTAGTAGGGATTCATTCATTTGCCATTTCGCTGCACTTGTGGGAAGATGAAGCATTCAATTTATATATTATGGGGGAGTGGTCCGACCAAGGTATATTTAAAATTCTGGAGGATTGGGGCATTGTCAACAGGCCATGTGAGGTCCATAAATGGTCAATTCTGTTATATAGATAGAGAAAGCCCACTAAAGATTCAAAGAATTTTAGCTGGCCTGAATTTGGAGCGTAGTGCGAGATCAGTGTTAATTTCACCTCTGCCAGCAAAATTTTTAGTGTTATATATCTACTCTCTGGGTCCTCTACTTTTTCCAGTACTCGGACTTGTAGTCCTTTCCTCATGTATATCGCAACCCCTTTAGTTTTCGTTGGGCTGTTAGCCATACACATAATTGGGTAGTTTGTGTGTACATAAATGGGTTTCTTGGAGGAATAAAACATCTATATGTAGAGAATTATAGTACCGGAAAGCTTTCCGCCTCTTTCCCGGGGAGTTAAAGCCTTGGACATTATGAGATAGAATTTTCAGTTCCATTGGGGCTGTATAGAAGCAAATGTATACATATGATTCTAGGGATATTCAGTACAGGGAGGAGAGCATCAAATCAGTTGTATTAACCTATTTCTCGAGCATGCAACAGATTTTAACCAATAAAAAAACATATAACTTGTAATAAAAACATAATTTAAATGATAACTTACAAAGTGTGGTTACTGTTTAGTAAGTTCCACCTCTCAGACCCAGTAACGATCTAAGGGTAGGAGGGTAAAACTACTGGGGGGGAAGCCAGTTAAACCCGTGGGGCTAACCTCAAAGCAGATATAGTACAGTGGGCAAGTTTAGGGAAACTAATGTAGGTTGTTTTCATCTCGTACTTAAATCTTGACTCAGGCTTTGGCGTTACTATACCATATGGTCCACATATATAAACAATAAAGGCTATACTCTTTTGACGTTCATTGAAGCGGGACAGTTTTAAACTTTAACTATCTAGGTAGAGAGTTCATGCTCGAGTATTCCAGTATAGCAAGTTAGTAGAAATTGTAAACGTCAATAGGTTCATCCTGCAGCCTAATAAGGGGAGAGCATTTATGTAGGTAAATGTAACAAGTATTTTGATCTCACCAACCATCACAAGTATCATCCCAAGACAGGACTATAGCTATAAATGGATAGCATGGTTCTTCAGGTGACTGCTGATTTCCGCCTTGGTGATCCTGTTGCTTTTTCCCAGATGGGGTTGACTCATCGGGATTGGGATTGTTGGGGTCGAGGTGATTTAGTGGGGCTTTCAGCTTGTTTCAAGAGGAGGCCAAGTTGCGTGAGAAGATCTGTACCGAACTGCACGGAGCCAGCTTGATGGATCTGGCCATTGTAGGACAAGGAGATCTACAGTATACTGGGAACAACCACCTATATCTGATCTTTTGTTGTTGTAGGACTTTGGTTATAGGTGCTAGCGCTTTCCGCTTTTGGAGCATTAGTGGTGCCAAGTCCGAGTATATTTCAAGTTGGGTGCCTTGGAATTCCAGCTGGTCTTTCTGTCTTGTGGCCTGTAGTGTCGCCGCCACTTGCGTCTGGTGGTAATGGTGACGTAGTATAATGTCTCTAGGTGGGTTGCTTTCCCACAATGGACGCATTGCTCAGTGTATTCAGTCGCATTCTAGGCGTTCTTGTGACAGATTGGGGACAAGCAAGTGGAAGATAGTGTCCATGGCGGCAGGGAGATCCGTTACCACTTCTGGGATGCCCCTGATGCGCAGATTGTTGCACCTGGATCTGTTATCTGCGTCTTCGATTTTGTCCCAGATGTCTTGTACTTGTCCCTGGAGCTCCTGGATATCCATTTTGTGGGCATCTAGGACAGTTGGGATAATGTCCACCTTATGTTCAATGACGTCCATTCTGTGCCCCAGGTCCTGCAGCTGTTTAACGATATCTGCTGTTATTGTAACCTCCACAGTTGTCAGTCCTAGTTAGGTATGATGCAACACTCCGCTTGGCGTGGAGAGGTTTGCGGGCTCGGTTTTACTCCCTTTTTTCATCTTCTATTTGCCATCCGAGGTTCCCGCAGGTGATAGGATTCTTTTCCGTTGTTTTCTTGCCCAGCTAGGGGTAAAAGCCAGGGTGATTGAGGTTTTGTCTTGCCCCTTGGTACGAGCACAATAAAGATGTGGCCATCTTGGATCCCTACTCAATAGCGCCCCCCCTCCCCTTGCATCAGCTTTTAATGAAATGTAATATGTAATTGGCAGTTTTCCAAGACCTACAAACACATCCTTAAATTCACTTAGCAGTATATCTATGTTTCTTTGTGGTGATTCTTCCACAACAAATAATTTTTTTACCAGTACCAACTTCTCACATGTTTGTGCACCTTATAGAGGACAGTTATTACCACAGACTACTGCAAATTCATGCTTGCTTACCTTGCCTTATAAATAAGAGTGAGTGTTCATTTTACTACTGATGGGATTTCAGACTCATTGTATGCCTTAAGCATTGATGTTTTATTTTTAGATTTGCTTTCATTTGTAGTTTTTCCATAATTTTTCTGTAATAATGTTTTTTTCTGCCCCGTGTCCAGAACCATTTGTATCAATGTCTATAGTCCATCTTTTTTCACTTCCATTCCTTTTACTGACAACACTCACACAGATCTCCTCCTGACTCTCCTCACTGCTGCTCTCCATTACTGCATTTAGTTTGCTTTTACTATAACGCTGCTTGGCAAAGTGATTATATTTACCACATAACTTGTATTGTTTACTAAAAACTAGGCAGTTGTTAAATAAATGAGTGTTGCCATAATTATTACAGACTTTGTATCTTGCATCAGTTTTCCCTTTGCTTTTCTTAAAAACAGATTTACTTATGTGAGCCCTTGTTGTGACTGAGGATGTGGCCACTCTGCTCCCTTGAGAAACATTCTCTTCAGTTCCCATTCCTGTTAGCACTTTGAGCTGCTGTTTTGTGAGTCCAGCTGCTTGACAAATTCATAAAGCTTTTTGTAATGTAAGATCCTGTTCCCTTAACAATCATTCCTGCACTTTTTGATCATTATATCCAATTACAACTCTGTCTCTGATTAATGAATCTCTCAGCTGACCAAAGTTACATGTTCTACTTTTCAGCTTCAAGTCTGTTATGTATTCCTCTATGCTTTCAATTGGAGACGCTGGAGTTAAAGATAAATCTCTCATATGTCTCATTCACCTTAGGGGTGCAGTAATTTTCCCATAATCACTTCAAAATCATCACTGTCATGTTCCTCAAGTTAAAATTAATTAAAGATTTGCAAGGCTTCTTCCCTTGCTATTGTTAGCAAAAGGGCCACTTTTTGCGCACTGGGAAGTGTTATAGTGTTAGTAGCGTTCATGTATAGTAAGTAACAGTCTCTGCTTAAAGATTTCCCAGTTTCCCCGACATTTCCCACAAACTTAACTGGAACAGGTGGCTGTAGACTGTCTGTTCTTATCTGTGCAGTGACTGCTACAGTCACAGGCTGACATGGGCTAATAATGAAAGAAGAATTTGGGTTTCATGCTCAGTTTGAAACTGAAAGGCTTTTATTATACAGCTTTTTATGTCTAGGTGACAGGTCCCCTTTACGGTATGGTAATTTTTGGATCCCTTATCTGGAAAACTCCAAGTCCTATACCTGTATGTGTTAGCCTGCATATGATTTTATCATGTGTGCTAGCTATTATTTTCTTACTTGGTATTTTTTGTGTATCTGCAGAACCCTGGTGAGGTGGAGGAGCTTCACTCATTTGAGTCCATGGGATCCTATATCTGGCCATTTAAAGGAATACTTTCACGATTTTGATGCTATGGCAAATTATTGATATTAAAAATGCATTTTCAAATAATACATGTGTAGGGGACTGGTAAATTAACCTCCCAGTATATTTAGCAGGCAGTCCCCAAATGAAATGGACACCTAAGTGGGTCCTAAAATATAGTTAGGAGGGGGAACTGTTTCCTATTCCTGCTCTAATCCATGCCCCTTGCTGTTACTCACAGTGACCAGTAGATGGCACTGTGATAAAGTATAAAAGCACTGTAAGCCATGCTTTCAGTGTCCATCTTGTGCCAGCTCTGGCCTGAGCAGGCAGGCAGAGTTTCAAGTGGAACCTAAGCAGGTCAGGCTCAGTAAGGATAGGCTACTCACAGTTATAGGTCGCTCTAGGAGTGACAGATAGATAGGATTATTTAGCTGAGCAGTTTGAGGCTCCTACGAGGATTGTAAGTGGGATTAAGATCCCGGGAACTAATTGCCCAGAGTAGGGACTAATTGTACAGACCTAGGATTGACTCCTCAGGTTTCACTTAGGGAAAAGGCTGAAAGCTGGGTGTACCTACTCAATGCTGCATATACTTTGTCTCCCATGTGTGAAGGGGACAGTCTCTGACCAAAGGTGCTGTGAGTATTGCCTATCCACTGTTGATCCTGCATGTGCTATTGTGATTGCTGTACACTCCAATGTGGATTGTCTGTTCAATAAACATGTTCTTTAGTTAAGTTATAAGAACCACTGGCGCCCAATTATTTGCACCCTGAATTCAGTTACAGTTGCACTACACCCTGCCTCCACCTCGCTGCAAGGGCTTACTCCCTAAGATTTAAGGTCTCATCCGGAGCAATATATTGGGAGTGAAGCCTATAGATAGAGAAAGGTGCACTCAAGTTTACTATAGCGCTACACATGTTTTGAGTTTTCCTAATGGTGACATGGGCAATCATTTCAGTTCCCGAGCTTGCAGACTCAGCCAGCACAGCACTATGCAAGTTTTTTTAGGCAACTACTACCTCAGCTATTTGATTCTTATTTCCCTGTGGTTTACACAAAATGTTCCTTTCTATTTCTCCAGTTGGTACTACCTTTAGGATCTTGAAGCCTACTTAAGCATTCATGGGGTTCTTGTGATAACACACATAGTGTGATAACATAAGCTATTGGCATATAGTGTTTCTTTTTAACAGACCTGAAAACTTCCTTGCTGCTTCTTATTGACGTAGGACTTGGCCAGGAAACATGCATTAAAACATTTTAAAGGGCCAGTAACACCTTTCTAACTAGGCACAGCTAAGCCAATGCCTGAATTTTTTAGTGCACTTGCCAGTACTGGCATATGGGTGGAGCCAGGAATTCCGACCAACTTCAGTTGCCTGCCTGTAATATTAGAGTTGCCTGCTATATACCCAATCCATTATGCTTATGATAGGTATGTTGCCAACACAATGATCCATGATTAGAACAATCACTTCAGACTGTATATGAAACACTGTGATATGTGGCATTAATTGCATGAGACAGCCTAGTCTATTCAAGTATGCCACACTTTGGCCTTGTGACACACATTGAATTAAAGTCCTCTCATCTGCCAGGGTGCATGATCTAGCTGGGGACACACAAAGAAACAGTTAGAATACATTATAAGTATAGGGCCACAAACCCAACTGATAGAATAGCTGTGATTAATGATGGGCAAATTTGTCCCATTTCGCTGCGCCGACAAATTAACAAAACAGTGCCGGCCTCTCGTTTTTGTATGCTGGCCTTGGTTTCTAACCTCCTGCATTTACAATTACCATACCCTATTATCAGGTCCGGACTGAGAATCAAAACTGGCCCTGGAATTTTAGGTTCACAAAGGCCCGAACAGTCCCCACCAGCCCACCATATACTGACTTTCTATGGCACCTTATAGCAGCCCCTCTAGCATTTGCCAGAACCCACAGGTTGCCAGTCCGGGCCTGCCTATTATGTTCATATGTGTAGGCTCTCTATGAGAGAGGTGAGAAGAGCATTACCCACTATTCCAGGCATCTCCACAACATTCAATGGCTCTCCAACCCAGTTTGTGTGATTATTAAGCAAGCTGCTCCAGGTGTTTTTGTAGTTAGCTGGTAACATTTTAAGTAGATGGTTGTAGATTTGACCACCACAGAGTTTCCTTGTCATCAACCCCTGTCAAAATCCACCATGTGCTGTAGCTTTTATAGAGAATGAGAGACAGCACAAACAGTTTTGATGGTTTCTCTACTCAATAGAATATGTTGGGTTTATTTTGGTTTTTGCTAATAGCACAAAGAAGTGGTGGCAGCCTAGAAACATGGAACCTCCACAAGTACCTCCACAATTGAACAGAAACCAGTTTTCACTTTCATAAAACAACCTTAATTTGCAATTAAGAGGTCATTCCAACAGTCAGCACACCAACATTTGGGCTCCACCTGGCACTTTGGAAATTTGAAAAAGGGCCAGATGGAGCCGGAAATGTTGTTGCAAAAAAACACTGTAAGATGTCCTTAATTTCAAATAAAGGTAGTTTCATGAAAGTACAATTTATTTGGTTGTCTGATGGGATGTGACCAGTGAGGAATGTGCATCTTTAAAAGGTTGGCTGTGATGGCTACTACAGTGCATTTACTTCCTGAGAAGTGTCAAGTAAAACTATAATTTTGTTATGTTTACATTGTTGTGAGGCCAAGCTTAACAGAAAGTATGCATTTTGCAAACCAAATCCACAACAAAGAGTATATGGGAGCAGCTCCGTTTGGATTGGCCATTCCTATGTACATTCCTAAGCTAGAAAGTACATGACTTATGAGTTCATGAAAATATTATTAACTAATAATTATTATATTTAAAAAAGCAACTGCTCCACTTGGTTTAATACTACACAGGGAGAATCCTCTGAAATACATAAAACGACGATGTCCACTCATTCATTTTTTTAAATTGGGGATGGGGTGGTAAAGAATTCCTGCTACCTGTGTACTGAAATAAGCTTTATTTCCCCAGTCAGATTGTTCTTATATGGCCAAGTAAAATTATAATCGCACATTGGCTATGCTTGGGCTCAAACTCACTCTCACAGACCCTTTTACAATATCCTGTACACAACACTGCTCACATGTGCAGACCCAGACAGACAGTTCATTCATTAAACACAGACTCCAGTTTCTACTTTGATAGCTGCAATACTTTTTTTGAAATTATTTAATTAATGAACTAATCTAATATCAGAAAGTAAATTGCTTAGAACATTTATCAAAGAGGTTAAACTGAAAACAGATAGCTGCAGCATGTATTCCTAGTTGAATTATTCTTTCTCTCCTAAATGATGATAAGCTATCACTTGAGGAAGTAGAGGGCAGCACAGAACCAAGAATTTATTTTATTTTCTTCCATATTCTCACAGCAGCTCCTAAAATCAGTATTTAGAAACATATCAACTAGAGCTTTAACTTTTTTTTTTTAAATATGAGGAAAACAATCGTCACTTTCGTATCTGACTCCTATCGCCAGCTGCTGAATTAACAAATTGAATGTCGTCAGCGAACAGGAGTTGTAGATGATATGAAGTTCATTACTAGCTGCCCTGGGCTGTGTTCAAAGCTCACTTTAAACAACTTTGCTGATTAAATTCCTTGCAGGAGCCTCTGCCAGAGACTGTTACAAAATACTAACATCTAACGACCCTTTTTTATGTTCTATGCTCCAATTATTTTCCTCCTATCTGCAGGTGCTGGCAAATGTCAGTGCCTTTGGCCCCACTGTCTACAGCCTTATCCACTTGGCGCCTTATCCAGCACTCTCATATTACCAGAAGTAGATTCTGGATAAAACTGTGAAAAGCTGAGAGAATTAGCCTTACTTTCCCCTTTTTATTTGCTTGCCAGAGAGCCCATTGAATGCCTTGTCAAAAGTAAATGTTCCTTAGCCTGCACTTATGAGAAGGAGACATTAATAACCTTGTCTTTCCTTACACTGAAGCAGGTCCATGCTGTGTTCCAAAAGTGCTAATTTGACGATTGTTGACTGTTTCACAGAGACAATATATTTAACAGTTTCCAAGTAATACCACTTTAGGTGCAGGCAGGCCCGGACTGGCAATCTGTGGGTTAGGGCAAATCCCAGATCGGCTGCTTAAAATGTAAATGGGCTGCTCAACTAAAAATGCTAATTAGGTCTGTCTTTAATATGTAAATGAGCTAATTACTTTAGAAATGTAAATGAGCTGTCCATAATAGCCAGCCACAGCTAAGCCAATGCCTGCATTTGTTAGTGCACTTGCCAGTACTGACATATGGGAGGAACCAGGAATTCTGACCAACTTCAGTTAGTAATATTAGAGTTGCCTGCTATATACCCAATCCATTATGCTTAAGATAGGTATGTTGGCAACAGGATGATCCATGCTTAGAACAATCACTTCAGACTGTATATGGAACACTGTGATATGTAGCATTAATTGCATGAGACAGCATAGGCTCTGCAAGCATGCCACACTTTGGCCTTGCGATGCACATTGTATTAAAGTTCTCTCATCTGCCGGGGTGCATGGCCTCGGTTTTTGTACACCAGTGCAAATACGTAGGTGAAAATGCGCCAGTGTCCAAAAAATGTACACCAGCGTCTGATTTTATTGACGCCAGCAAATTTTCACTGGTGAATTTTCGCTGGTAATCCACAAATTTATTCGCCAGTGGAGAAACGCGGGAATTCGCTGTGAATTTGCTCTTGGCGATAAATTCGCCCATCACTATTTGTGATAGAAACTAGGGTGAGATATGTGTTGCAAGGACCAGTACCAGCACATGGACTCTTAAAATATCTATTAATAAACACTAGTTCTAGTTAACCTTGGGGTTAGAAATATATATCATGTTTTACATGCGCGGGTATACATGGGCTGGTTTGATCCTTTTGCCAGGGCTGCTTTTTCCTCCCAGTCCGGCCCTGGGTGCATTTACTTGGGAAGTGTTGGTGCGCCAATGAAGGGTTATATTAAATAGCATGCATAATAACTTCAGGCATGGGGTCTGTTATCCAGAATTTTTTGAATATTTTTACCTTACGCAAACCATTTTTAAGGAAAAAACTTGATAGAATATTCTCAGTTGCATTTTTTTCACAGAAAAAAACTTGTACACAAGTGCGTATAACTATTCCATTCAGTGAGGCCAAATATCTTGCATTTTTTACTAAGCTAGGAAAAGCAATAAATAATAAAGTTGCATGTGATATTTTCCATTGACTTCTACGGAAACTAGACAGCTTTTACTCTTAAATAAATCTTGACTAAAGCTGACCATAGATGAAAAGATCAAACGAGCGGATCTTTCCCCGATATGCCACTAACTGGCAGGGCTATATCGGGGTAATCCAAACATTCGGCCCTATGGCCAAACGATCGGATTACAAGAAGTGCAATGGACTTCCGACGGGTTGGTCAGAAGAAAATCCGACCTTTGTGATCGATATCATGTCCAGATATCTTTTGGGAAGACTCGTCGGAAGCTGTCAAATCAGTCTAAATGACCGATATCGGCAGCTTTATCTGCCTGTGTATGGCCACCTTAAGGTTTTAGAAAATGCTCATGTGTATGTTCGCAGCTGCATTTATTTTCAAATAAAGAAAAAATGCCATCTAAAATTTTGATAAATATGCCCCTTACTGTGTTTATAATGACAGCATTGATGAGTCCCGCAAGAGAAAATCGCTATGTTAATAATTAATCCTCCGTACTTAACTTTGGATTTTTACCCAAGAAATAATTTAGGTTGGTTTAAAAACAATTGAAGTCTGAATTGCTAATTCGGCAAAACCCTACTCCCTTTCACAAATGACTCTGGGAGGCATGTTGCCCCTATAATCTTGCCTTCCTAGGCCCAGATCTTTGTGGCTGTCCCACAAATCCAGGTCTGTCTGGATTGCAGGGATGTCTGCAAGGTGCAATATGGCATGTAAATACGGAGAAAAAAAGGAGAATGGATTTAGAGGGTAACTAAACTATTCTTATATTAACAACTAATCTATCAAATAATCAAATTGGCCCTTTTACATATTTAACATTGACTCACCAATTTGTGGTTTCAGTGTGCTCGCTGAATGAATAATAGAAAGGAATAAAATAGGATGTGTGGGAGTAGAAGAAAGAAGCCTGTCCATTCACTGACTGATATGTCCTAGCATGTAGGTGTGTTCTTCATTTGTGCCTCAGCACAGTGCTTCATAAAAGCTAGAGGGACTTCAGTACTTATAATGTCAGTATCCAATGACGCATATTAGTATTTGTTTTTATTTGTTATCACTAGGTGAAGCTATATTACTTTGCTAAAACATTATTACTGGTTTCTGAGATATTAGCCATTATAATCCATTTTATACTACTATTTGTTATGACTAGGTGAAGCCATATAACTTTGCTTAAACATACTGTTTTTTCTATTATTACTGGTTTCTGCGATATTAGGCATTATAATCCATTTTATACTACTAGGCAGGCCTCAGCTAAGCAGCTCTCTTTGAAAGTACAAAGCTTTAGCAAGCTTAACTGTCTATGCATTTTCTAAGCAATTCCTGGATTTAGTTAACCCTAGAAAAGTCTTACACCTATATGTAATATAAGGCACTAAGTTTGCCCAGGAGCAGTAACCCAGGGCAACCAATAAGATGCTTGCATTTAAACAGGTGACTAGTACATTCTATCTGCTGACTGGTTGCTATGGGTTTTACATAGCCCCATTAAAATTCAAATATATCAGAAACTGGTAAAAATAGAAAATAAATTTAAATTGCAAAAGTGCTCAGAGAAACAACCAAATTAATTTTACTTAACTTCATTATTTTTTTTTTTTTGAGATTAGATCCCCTTTAATATAAACGTGTTTTCATAGAAGTGAGCACACAGAAACACAAAATGAAGCAGGTTGCTGTTGCTGAATTTATGGTTGATGCAGGAGACTGAATTCTAACATTTGAATGGAGAGTTCAAGCAGCAATTCCAACTTTTATACTAGGGCTAACTTTTATATTCAGCTGTCCAGATGCTGAACACTTAAACATCAGTCAACAATGGGCATTCAATAATGTTTCATCAATATTTGGTCTGCTTTGTATAGTGGACACCATCTTACTAAATAAAATTGTGAAATACAAGGGAATCAACAGGCCTTTATTTATTACCCATTATCTGTATATTGAATCCATTATATACTGACCTATGTTTGTAGAAGTAATTTCCATGAGAAAGGGATGCAGTTGTGCTGAAACTCTTTGGCTTTCGGATTTTGTCACGTTGTAATCTGAATTCATGGGCGTTCATTGCGCATCGACTGCAGGCAAATTTGTGTAACCACAACTGGGTTTTTTTTTTTTTTTGTAAATAAACCCTTTAGTGTAATAATGGCCATAATATAATCTGAATTAATGTTGTTGCAGAAAAACAAACATAGAGTGGGATGTAAGATATTAAACTAAAACATGTAACACAAATGGAGGTCCTTTAAAATGAATTTTGAATGTTTCACTTTGTAAACAAGTGTAAAAGCAGCAAGGGGCGCTCTGTGTGGTTACAAAGGCTGTGTTGCTTCTCTTACAAAGACTAATCCTTAAAAAGGCTTTAAATCTATTTATGCTGTAATGGCACAGATGGCTTGGTTCATATAAATTATCAGCTGACACGGAATATAGTACATACATTTTTAAGAAATGTTAATGTGTTTAAAGGAAAACTATACCCCGAAAATGAATTTTTGAGCAACAGATAGTTTATATCAAATCAAGTGACATATTAAAGAATCTTACCTACCTGGTATATATATTTAAGTAAATATTGCCCCTTTACATCTCTTATCTTGAACCACCATTTCATGATGGTCTGTGTGCTGCCTCAGAGATCACCTGACCAGAAATATTTAAACTCTAACTGTAAAGGGAAGAAGTATTGAAGCAAAATACAGAACTCTGTCTGTTAATTGGCTCGTGCGACCTAACTTTATAGTTTGTTTGGTAAGTTTGTGTGCACTGTTGGATCCTAGGATCCCAGTAGGCTGTCCTTATTTTTTAAAATGGCTATTTTCTATTTATGATTACCCAATGGCACATGCTACTAAAAAGTATATTATTATGAAAATGGTTTATTTACATGAAGCAGGGTTTTACATACGAGTTCTTTTATGCAATATCTGTTTATAGAGACCTATATTGTTCGGGGGGTATAGTTTTCCTTTAAGGCCCCAGAGGTCTAATGGAATACACCCTTGAGTATTGGGGACTTAGTAACCGATAAAAGATATGGAAAGTCTCTTTTATGAATAGATAGACAACAAACTCTTTGATACTTTATTAATCAGTAGATCCTTCCATTGGACACAGGGGCAATAACTTAGATAAGAGGAAATAATACAACATACAAAAAGCATTGTTTTACAGTGAGAGCTGTGGACTTTTCTCCATGAAATGATTGTACAGTCTTTTGGACAAAGAGGTTAAACTTGATCAGTCTCAACTACTTATTTTCCATATCCCAATCAAAAGGTGGTTTAGATTTTTTTACAATAATCAGTTAGAAATGCTTATACCCTAAGATTTACATTGCAGCCTTCAATGGCAGCAGACACAATGTGCATGATTTAGTCAACTGATTTCTGCTCCCACTCCAAATGCAAAATGTTTTCCAAGTAATAAATAATTGTCATTAGAATTACACAGCGCAAGGGAATCAAAAAGAGTCAGACAGCTGCATCCATCATGTAACCTAGCTGATGCATGTTTATTGTGATGCATATGGATTGTATAGTGAGCTGTTCTCTCTTTCATATACTGTATAGTAAAAATAGCTCAAAGAGAAGCTTATATAAGATATTATTTTCTATAAGAAATTGATCTATATATCCAGTGGTAATTAAAAAATATCTTTTTTTATATTTTGACATTTTAAGAGACAATTTGAAAATGTGGAGAAGGAAATCAGTGAAGAAAAAACACAAACATTTAAAAGAGACAAACTTTGATTATGAACAAAATAAGGTGTATAATGTGTCCTGGTTTATTGAAAACCAAAAAGTTTCAGAATTAAGCAAAGTAGTGGCCATACATACAGGTATATTTTAAAATCTACCAGTAATAAACCTTTGAATTTTTTGGGTACTGACTTTGATAGCAATGAAAGTTAAAAACAATTGGATACTGGTCCTTGTCTATTTGTCTCCTCAGATCACCAGAGTCAAAAGTTGCTGCAGCATCATACAATGCATACAAGTACAATATAAATAAAAGTACAATATATAAAAGTATACACCAGGAGGAAAAGTCAGTCAAAAAATAAATACACAGTAAATATACACAGAGCTCATATAAGGAGACAGAGCATAAGTGCTATGTGATAAGAGCCACAGTAGGAAGTTACAGCTTACAGTCTAAGTATAATGGATATTTACCTTAACACAAGACAACCTGAAAGAATGAATCTAATGCAGTATTTGCTATGTCGGGTTTCACTTGAATGCCATATGATTATAATCGATTGTTGTAGCTATCATATTTGTAAATATAAAATTTTCTGTGTATCCTTAACTATGTGCATATTTGATATTTATATATTAGTATATATTATATTGATTCATTTTTTGTAATCTTAGCTTCTATTGGCTGTATTATATGTGTTCTGTGATTGGATAGAGTTCATTTAAATTTTGGGCGTTACTTGACTGCAGTTAGCCTAGGACTAGGTGTCCATATAGGCAAGAAAAACTAAGGCTTTATTTGCACAATGTTAAAGGGCGAACCTTTCAAAAGATTACTAATCAACAACGATTGATTGTGGTAAAGTCTGTGCCTGCCTGTTCTTGTGAGTTTTGATCAAGTGATGCTCCCTGAGCTGAAGGACTGGGGCATGAACACCTGGGTCCACCAAGTGTTGTGGTGAGTCTACTTTAAGCTATCCAAGTGACCTAATTCATATTTCTTCAAGTTCTTATAAACCAGATAACGTTGTCAAAGATTTTAGGGGCAGGGGTACAAAGTGTCAAACATAATAAAGCAAATCTATGGCTTTATTTACAAAGTGCAGGGCAGGGTGAAAAGTGCACAAAACAGATGCAAACTTACGCATTTTGGATTTTTGAGCACAAAGACCTGCTTCTCATTGGAATTCATATTTTTCATTGTTACCCTTACATTAGAGAATGGGACACTTTTCATTTAACAGATTTTGGTCCTAATCAGTGCAGCTGAATCTGGATCTGAAATTATTCACATATGTTTGAGTAGAGTGCCAAAGAGTAAGCACTAAGATGGAAAACTCGCTGACTTATTACGAATCTTAAATTCCTAGAGTTGTTTCCAGTTGTGGGAATTTCCAAGAGCATTGTAGTGCATCTGGAGGTAATGTTGTGACAGTGAGTGGCAGACCTCACAAAATGTAGTGTTTTTGAAGAAATAATGAATCTCTTTGTTGGAGGGTATTCCCTTTTGTATTAAGAGTAATATAAACAGTTTAATTGTTGGAGGAGGAAGTACCACAACTTTTATATGGAAGAAGTACACCTATATAAAGGCAAGTGCCTTTTAATTCATTTGTTTCATCAGAAGATGTAGCACAAGCTTTTGTGGAACACCCTCTTCCTCATGTGTTCCGAGAAAGACTGTTCCTAATGCCCCTACCAACATTTGTTGTTTTATCTGTCATTTCTGCTTGCTGCTAGGTGATAGAGAAACTATGACAATTCTCTGGAGCCACCACAGACAGGAGAAAATTAGTGGTAGGCTAGGACCATGAAAGTGTGGGAAGCTGCCACAAAATGTGTTGCTTTATATGCAATGAGGGTGATCTGACAGATGCAAAATCATTGGACCTCAAAGCTAACATAATGGTGATGAGGCTGAAGTGCAAGAGGCAGAGAGTTTTTTAGGGTAAGATGGGAAGATTCGGGGGTGACAATTCTCCCTGAACCGCTTCTCCCTGCCTTCCAGCTGATTAATGAATAATCGCCTGTGCCTATTTACACGCAGTGCTGGCTTTTCTGAAGTCACTCGAAGTTGCCTCCTTAGGCACTGGAAGGCAGAGGGAATCGGTTCGGGGAGATTCGTTACCAGGCCTTACCCTTAATCTGATGAAATCAATCACCTCATTTTGAGCGGAAGAAACTCATCAAGTAATTAAATTCCATGGTATTAAAGAGATTCTGACACCTGAAGTCAAACTCTTTTTTACCTCTATTATAATAACTGGCTTTGAAAGCTACTTCTAACTTTGCCATAAGGTATTTGTATGATGCTTTTGCATTACCTGTCTGATCCCCCGTGTTCCTGTATGAGGGGGCTGCCATATTTGTGCACCCGGCATCTGTTATCATTACAAACTGTAACTAACAGACTGAGATGGGACTGTTAGGTTGGCAAAGTAAGAGTGTCAGGGTGTCAGAGAGTCAGGCTTAGAAATTTCAGCTAACAGTTATATACAAAAACAAACCTCTCAGCAAAAAATGATCAACATGACCTATAGGTAACAATTAATGTACATTCATATGTTAAATTTCATTTTTTAGTGTCAGTATCACTTTAAACTGTGGTAAAATCTGCGGTATGAGCCCTTAGAGCATGTCAGGAAAAAGGCTGAGAAAGGCAGGAAATATTCCCTGACCCTTTTTACATTTTAATGTTTCTAATGAAGGGATCTTATAATTTGATGTTGGTCAATACATTTTATGTACTTGTTATTCTTATTTTCATAATTTTCATTTTCACTATTGTGTAAACAATAATATGCAGTAATGAAGGATGGGACAGTTATTCTTAATTGATTTCCCTTTTATTGAAGGCAACTCTAAGAAACTTTACTTCTTTCTTTCTAAAGCTCATTTGCTGAAATATCCTTCACGTTGCCACCTATTGATTAGAGAAACTAATAAATTCATTTGTGTGCTTATCGAATTTTCAATAACACAGTGTAAAACAGGGATTATCTCTTGAAATCAATACAAGGAAGTCTTTCAATCACAGAGATCAAGTGTGTTCAGTGTAATACATTAGCAGTACAGTTGTTATCATTAAACTTGTGACAAATGCACTTCTGAACGGGATCATTTTACGCAAAAAGCATACATATTTAATGTAATTCAATAATCACTTAACATGGTCAATATTCTATTAACATAAGATTTAGAAACAGTGAATAGTCAATTACAGATGCAATATTTTGTCAGGCAGTGATGACTGACACTTTGTATTTTTTTTTCTACTTCATTATATTAATCACATTTTGTTTATGATTTATATTTAAATCCCTACATTAGTATATAATGTATTTACATATGCATATACAGGCATAGTATGTATAAAAAATATGTATGCATTTTTTTAATTGAAGCCTTTCTTCCAACTGCCATATTGGTTGCTTTTGCATAATAGAAAGTCAAATTAAAAGAAAGTATTTTCTGTTAGATTTATTTATAAACATAACTATGTTTGGAGCAAACCGCTGTGAAACATATATTGAGAGACAATCTGATTTCACATTTAGAATGTGGGAAGCTGGTTAGTTTAAAGGAGCTGAAGAGATCCACAGCTTAGAGGAGAAAAATCATCCATTCTGAAAGATGGCAAAAACTGGGCTTTTTGGAAGAGTGTCTACAAGAAAGCCATTTATGAAAAAGCCAAATGAAAGCCATTTAAAGCCATATGAAAGGAATTTGAAGTTTTCCAAAAGGCATGGGGAGACACAGCACATGTGGGAAAAGGGTCTTTTGACACTTAACTTGGCAATCACCAAGGGAATACGGCCTTTATTGTGAAGAATTTGTGATGGGAGGATTATGTTGTATGAGTGTTTTACAGGGAGGGATTGGGAAACTGGTTAGGATTGAGGCCAAGAAAAAAGAAGCCAAAAATAGAGCAGTACAGGAAAACCCTGTTTAAATTCCCTAAAGACATAAAACGCAGACAGAGGTTCACCGTTCAGCAGGACAACAGCCTGTATAACAATAACAGCCAAAGTTACAATGGATCAGTTTAACAAGAACCTGGATGACTCAGTTAAAATCCAAACCTCAGTGAAATGGAAAACTGCTGTGCATCAGCAATCCTTATCCACACTGACAGATCTTCAGCAACTTTGTCAAGAACAATAGAAAACAAGTACAGGATGTGAAAAGCTGGTAATGATTTACCCTTAAAATGCAAAGCTGTAATTGCAGCCAGTAGTGGTTCTACCAATTGTTTATTGTGCGAATAAAATGATAAAAATTCCATATATATGTTCCAGGATGTAACACAAGAAAATCTGGACATTCCAAGGTGCTTTAGACATATGAAGGCACTGTAGCCTGACTATGCAGGAATCAATAAGAACCAATTTGAGATGGAATTGTTGTTTATATTAGCCTGTCCAGGAAGAAGGGTTGTAGAGGTAATGCTTGGTTTAATTGTTTACTGTATATAACTGGTACTTTTGGAGCTCACTTCTACTGGGAATCTACATAAACATATGCTAGTTTTGATGTCCTGAGAGTCAGCCCAGGTGTCATTAATAAAAGCATAGTTAATCTTGCCTCCTCCTACTTCTCTTTGCTGGATCATTGAGGTAAATCTATGTGGTTTTGCTACCTTTTATCATAAGTTCATAGGCGAGTTCCTGTCCTAGTCTTGTACCCTTCTTCTGTGTTTTTGACCCTTGGCCTGGTATATCTACAGCCCATGTAGGATCAATGTGTTGTAGTTTGAGGTCTGTGTTGACCAAAAGTTTCCAGGGGGGCAATTATATTGACTATATACATATATATATATAGAAATACTATAGGGGGCAGTTATACTGACTAATAAGAAGGAAAACAGGGGCAGCTTCAATGTCCATGTATTCCATACAATATTTGCCATAACCACCAAGGACAACTAAACAGGGGCCTTTACCCTTGCCAAGAATCCTGATGTAGAAAGTTTGGAGACTTTTGGTCTGGAACTGCCATAGCTATGTCTCATTCAGTTTTCGCCGCTCAGATCTGTCCCTCTCAGCTTGCACTTAGCTGCTAATAGTCTGTTCATCTGCAGCCAACTGCCCCATTTTAACAAAACCTGCCAAAAGCGACACAGCTCCCACAAAGGGACCGACAGCTCCCAGGTCCTTCAAACTGGCTGAAAGGTTCTGCCAGTGATTTAGAGCCCTCTATAGGTAGACACACGATAATGATATTCTGCTGTAGTTCAATAATGAGTTTCAGCCCCTATCTGTGGACCCCCATGCTTTCAATAAACATGTAATGTATACAGTTACTTATGTTTTGTCAAAGCACTTGCTCCTCTTGCCTGCAGCCTGTCCTCCCTTCTCAGCCGTGCCTGTAGCCCTCCCTCCTGTGTCCTTCCCATCCATCCCTGCAGCCTGCTCTCTTTCCATTCCTTCGTGATGCTCTCGTCTCCCTGCCTTCCCTTAGTGCTGTGTCTCCCCTCCACCCTGTGCCTCCTCTACGTGCTGTGCCCCCCCCTCTCTGTGCTACTTTTGCCTCCCTGCCTCCCCTCCATGCTGTGCTACTTTTGCCTCCCTGCCAGGGCTGGACTGGGAGGAAAAGGCAGCTCTGGCAAAAGTATCAAAGCAGCCCATGTATTCATGCGCTTGCAAAGCATGATATATATTTCCAACCCCAAGGTAAACTAGAACTAGTGTTTATTAATAGATATATTAAGAATCCATTACATATAATCCCCAGCAATATTATACACCCTATGTGTTTGAACTGGTCCTTGCAACAAATATCTCACCCTAGTTTCTATCACAACTATTCGATCAGATGGATTAGTAGCCTTGTACTTACAGTATATTCTAAATATTCCTTTGTGTGCCACCAGCTAGACCATGAACCCTGGCAGATAAGAGGACTTTAATTACCATGTGTGTCACAGGGTCAAAGTGTGGCAAAACTGAAGAGACTAGGCTGTCTCATACAATTAATGTTACATATCACAGTGTAACATATACAGGCTGAAGCAGGGTTGCCACCTGTCCGGTTTTGACCGGGACAGCCCGGTATTTTGAAGGGCTGCCCGGGTCAATGCTTCCTGGCCGGTTTTCCAAATAAGGAAACCTGGGCGGGATTAGCTTGATTGAAGCCGCGATCGGGCAATCGGCGATCGCTGCGTCATAGCTCCGCCCCGTGATGTCACAGACCCGCCCACCGACGTCACAGACCCGCCCCCCCTGTCCGGCCACAGCCACAGGGAAAGGTGGCACCCTAGGCTGAAGCGATTGTTCTGAGCATGGATCATCCTGTTGCCAACATACCTATCATTTACATATTAAAGACAGACCTCATTTGCATTTTTAGGTTAGCAGCCCATTTACATTTTAAAGCAAAAGGCCCGTTGGGCATTTGCCTGAACCCACAGATTGCCAGTCCAGGCCTGCTCCCCTCCATGCTGTGCTTCCCTTCCATGCTGTGCTTCCCCTCCATGCTGTGCCACCATCCATTCTGTCCTACTTTTCCTCCCTTCCTCCCCTCCATGCTGTGCCTTCCTGCCTCCCTCCATGCTGTGCCACCCTCTGTGCTGTGCTATTTTTGCCTCCCTTCCATGATGTGCCTCCCCTCCATGCTGAGCCTCCCCTCTGTGCTGTGCTACTTTTGCCTCCCCCCATGCTGTGCCACCCTCTATGTTGTGCTACTTTTGCCTCCATGCTGTGCCTCCCTTCCTCCCCCCTGTGCTGCTTGTCTCCCTGCCTTTCCTCCATGCTGCTTGTCTCCCTGCCCTTCGTCCGTGTTGCTTATCTCCCTGCCTTTTGTCCTTGTTGCTTGTCTCCCTGCCTTTCCTCCTTGTTGCTAGTCTCCCTGCCTTTCCTTCATGCTGCTCGTCTCCCCGCCTTCTCTCCCTTTCCTTCGAGCTGTTCTTGTGTAGACGCCCCCTCCCTCCTTGCTGTGCCGCTCTTGTCTCCCTCTCCCTTCCTCCCCTACGTGCCTCTCACTTCTTCAGCCAAGCCAGAATGCCCACCCTTCCTCCCTCACTGCCGATGCTGAGCCCCAGATTGAAGATTGACATACTGGGCAAACCTGATCTAGAATATGCTGTACTTTGTTTTTCTCCTGTACTAAACTGGGATATTAGTGAGTTAGAGAAGGGCAACTAAGCGTGAAAGTGAAAGAAAGACTGGTCATGTTGGGGTTGGTTTCACTTAAAAGATACACTTAAGGGGGAGTATGATAATTATGTATAAAAATATTAGGGGTCCATATAAAAATTCTCTAATGCTTAACACATCGGCCCTGCCCACCCAGGCACCAAACCCCACCCCTGATCCCGCCCACTCCACATCACAGTTGAAAGACCACACAGACATCAGCGCTAAAAAAGTAACCCCTCCCCTCACACACAAGTTATAAAAAGTTATTGATGGTCAGGGCCCCCTTATAAGTAAAAAAAAACATAGGTACTAAACATTGACGCCAGGGCCCCTTTTACAATTTAAAAAAAATTGGGGCCCCATAAAATATATTTTTTTAAAACATTGGTGGAAGGGGCCTATAGAATATTAAAATAATACATAGGTGGCCAGGGGATTTAAAAAAACCAAAAAAAAAAACACACAAATTAGTGTTCAGTAGAACTCATGGCTTCAGGACTTCAACTTCGCCCCCTTTCGTGACTTCAGGTCTTTGCACCCCTGCACCCCTTCAGGACTTCAATCTCGACTGTTTTTCGTGAGTTTGGTCTTTTTGCCGATTCAGGACTTCAATCTCGGCTTTTTTCATGATTTCGGGTTTTTTCGCTGCTTTGGGACTTCACTTTCGGCATTTTCGTGACTTCAGGTGTCTTTGGCGCTTCTGGACTTTGTCTGAGTTCGGCACTTCCCCATTTTGAATACACGTCGTCTTCGACGCTGTCAAGGGGGTCTGGCTCTTTCTAAAATGCAGCACTGCTGGGCCCCCCTTCAGGCCCCATGGTGGCCATGCCTCTGAATCATCTAGCAGTTAGGCAGGTTTGATGTTGACATAAAGGGGTCTATTTATTAAAGGTGACTTAAAAATGAGAGAAAAAAAACGAGTTTTAGTAAAGAACTCCCAAGAGGTTAAACTTAAGGGACATGTGTCAACCCAAGTTAAAATGTTGATATTTAATTAGCATTAGGGGACATTAATTTAATATAGTCAAGTGAGAGTGACTGTAGGTAGTTAAGCAATATACAGCATGGAAAAGCACCCAGATTATATGCTGCACTGTTTTACGTAATATAATTGAAAACTGTAGTTGTTATTTTAGCACAAATCACTCAGCTTTTCACTAAGCAAATAAGTCCATTTTACTGCTTTAATATATTGCTTATCATTTAAAGTTAATAAAACAGTCAGGAGAAAAAGACATGTTCTCGAATACAGAAAACAAAAGTCAGGACAACTAATAAAGAAATACAGACACCTGGATTTTTCAGATCTTGAGGATTACTGGGCTTCATCATTCAGAATTTTTTTCAACACAGAATTATGAAAGAAAAACAACACTCATATTTTATACACATATTAAAATTTGAGTTAACCCATTTACAGAAATGTGTGATTTAAATGGGACATAAAGCGCATACTGTCTGGTTTTACTCAATATAGTGAAGCAAAGTGTAAAAGTCCTATTATGTTCTTGACCCTACAATGTTTGTTGGTCTAGTGGCTAATAAAAACAAATGGGGAACTCAAAACGTATGTCAATCAGACAGCCCCTTTCTCTACCGTAGATATGGCAGGGTAGGCAATAAAAGCATATAACTCTGGGGGGGGGGGGGTCAATCATGCAGTGCACAAACGATTTTTGTGCTTTGATCGACCTGATATGAATAGGGTAGATATGATAATCCTGAAGGCAAAAATGTATACAATCTATACAGTTCTGAGAACTAATATTTATTATCTTGCTGTTGATACACATGCCCTAAGAAAGTCACTAGTGTTATAGCTATGTTCTGATCATATAACCTAAAACTGTGAAGGATCCCTCCGAGTAAAAGAGGTTTGAATGTAATCCATTATTTATTTATTGCTGGCCTGAGGGGATTTTAGATCACCTCTTCCCATTTAGGATGGGTGCAGCCAGGGAGATTCGGGGAGATTCTATCGCCTGGCGATTAATCGAGGCGACAATCTCCCCGAACTGCCTTGTCTAGAAATAAATCTGATGCTGTCCCATTATACAACGTAGTACAATGTAGCCTATTTATGCTTTCACCTTATTTCCAATTGTAAGGAAAAAATATGCCATATTCTTACCTGAGAGCCCTAATTGTATTTACTTATTGATGTGTGACCTGTTAAAGTTCATGTACACATGTTCCTTGTGTCCCCAGACCTAATTTAAAGCATCGAATGCAGACATGACAATACTGTACCATTGTTTTACAACAGTTAGGCATGCTGCATCAATGAGGGGAGATGAGAAATTCACCTCAGGAAGCAGTACCCCACTGATTACCATATGACGCTCCTAGTAACTTTGTGAGTCGAATTTCCTGTTTTCAACTAAGAAGTTTGGCTAGTGCAGAGAATAGCGGACCCCCCTGGACCCCCTTTGGCTCCAAAAGAGGTGAGTGGGGAGACAGCAGCAATGAGCCACCTCAGGTGGTAAACAGTCCAGGATCGCCCCTGACAACAGTAACCTACAATCAGGGCCGGGTCAAGGGTAGGCAGAGAAGGCACATGCCTAGGGCGCAAAGCTGTGGGGGCACCAGGCACATACCTTCTCTGTTGCCTACCCCTTGTCCGATTCTCTCTCTTTGTGACTGCCAGTAGATTTCCTTCATCGCATGCATTCCTGCGCATGCGCACGCTCAATTTTTGTGCATGCACGCATGAGTGTGCTACATTTCACGCGCTACATTTCACATGCTCAGAGGTGCCGGGCAGAATGCCTAGGGCGCCTGCCTGGCCTGGCCCGGCTCTGCCCACAATTTACCAGTCAAATTCTTCTTCTGCTATTGTATACTATTGTTTGCTATTGGTATCTTCACTTCCAGCTCAGCTCTTGCCACAATGTCCCTATATATGAAAATATGTAAAAAACAAACACAGTGTTGCCATGCACAATAGTTTGAGTGTAATAAGATGCAATAACATAGTGCATTAAAATGTCAAAAATAGTCCTTTAACTGGGCAGTCGTCAAAAGAAAATGAGTTTAAAAAAAGGCATTTGCTTAAATTTTGAAAAAAGTTATAGTTATCCATACCTATTTGTGAATATATATATACTGTAATGTGCTTCATATTTCAGTTCAGTTACCCAATAGCAGCTCGGTCCCTCTTCATTTTAGCACCCTTGTTGGACATTTATCATTTTATAAAAACTGTGTCCTTTATTGAAGATAAATACTTAGTAGCCCCAGGCTGTAACCTATTATTTATTATGCAGCAGAATTTTATGTAAAAAAAACATGTTTTAAAAATTGTCAGAATGAAAGACCAGCAAATTGCCTAATGGTTTCATCTCTTACAGGATTAGGCAAGACCTACTCCTTTAACCACTGCCCCTTCCCCCTTGCGATTGCAGCACTAATTTCAGTAATGGAGCATTAATAGAGTAATGGGTTAGTGAAGCTAGCCTGAAGGAACTGTAGAGCTCAGCAGAAATTGAGTAAATAAACCATATATTAGATTTCTAAACAATACTTTTAGCCTAAGCCCTGGGGAATTGAGAGCTAGTGCGATTTACTTAACTTAGTCCTATGAAATGTATGCAAGATTGGAAAAACATCTTTTACTCCCATTTCAGTAGAAATGCATGCTCGAATCATTATTATACAAATATGATAGATACAAAGAATATGTTATAAATGTCCATATCAATTCTTCAGCTTTGTAAGATTTAGTAGGCGTGTGTGCATTTGTGACTACATTTATGTCCCTTAATCAATTCTTCACTAAAATCCAGGGATGCTCACTGCATCATTAACTTGTTTTCTGGAATCATGATAAGTGGAACTGCCCAACACAAAGCCTGAGAAATCAGGACTAAAATACATCAGGGAACTATGATCATTTAAAAATAAAGAAACATTTTAGAAAGGATAATTGAAATAACATGATATACATATATTTTATTTCATTTTTGATTACACACTGATGTAAATAGGATTAACTTGCTAAAAATGTTGTATTATGAATGGTTTGTGTAATCAGGTTGGATGATAAAATAAAGTACAATTTAAATGTTTCTTTACAATGTACAGTACCTGTATAAACATCTTCTGCTGCTTAATACTAGCCTTGCCATGGGAAGACAAACTGCTTTCCTTTTCATTATGGTTAATGAATCATTGCTTTTCTAAGTAAAGGTGGCCATACAGTATAAGATCTGCTTGTCTGGCAAGATCACTAAACAAGTAGATTTTTCCCCCAATATGCCCACCAAAACTGGACGATATCTGGTTAATCCAATCATTTTGCCCTAGGGCCAAACAATCAGATTACAACGACTGGAACAGGTGCTGGCAGGCCAAGGACCACATCAAAAAGTTGACGTGATTCTTGATCAAAAGTGAAAATGTAGATAAGCTGCAGTCAAAAGGACTCAAATCTTCCCATGTATGGCCACCTTAACTTGCCAGTGTCCTGAAATGCATTGTCATCAGTCAGATTGGGGAGTTTTGTTTTTTTTTGTATTTGTGAACATTAAAAAGAACTGTTTATCTGAAGAATTTACCTATCTGGCCATGATAATAGCATAGTAAATTATGTTTAGAAAAGATACATGTCCTTTGAGACAAACGTTTTGTATCTATATGAAACCTGACAAACTGCTACAGGTAGTTTGTTCCCTTATATATTTATACATAGTTATCATATCCCCCCCCCCCTTAACCTCCTCTTCTCCAGCATAAACAACACAGCTTAGTTAGTCTTTCTTAATAACAGACTTTCCACACCTTTTACCGGCTTAGTTTCCCTTGGACTCTCCCTAATTCAATAATATCCTTTAGTACTGGAGAGCAAAGTATATTCTAGATGGTGCCTTAATAGTACTATATAAAGTGGAAGTATGACCCTCTTCTCTCAGGAATCTATACCCCTTTTAAGATAGCTCAAATTGTTTGACATTGCAGCTGCTGATTGGCATTTCTTGCTACAGCCAGGTTTATTGTCTATAAGGATTCCAAGGTCATTTTCATTACGGATTTGCCTAGTGCAGTCCCATTAAGGGTATAAGTGGTGTGCATATCTTTACACCCCAGGTGCATGAATTTACATTTATCAACACTGAATCTCATTTGCCACTTAGCTGCCCAGATTGCTAGTTTGACAAGATCCTGTTGCAAGGATGCCACATCCTGGATGGAATTAATTTAGCTTGATAGTTCTTTGTCATCTGCAGACATTGATGCATTACTAACAATACCCTCCCCTAATTCATTAATAAACAAGTTAAATAAAATTGTAACCCTATCAAAACCTTTTGGGACCCCTTACTCCAAGTAGAGGATGTACCATTGATAACCACCTTCTTTATTAAACACAACAGCCCTTAGGGCTGTGACACACTAGGCTATTTGGGGAGATTGAGTCGCCTGGCGACTAATCGCTTCGACTTTGCAGTGACCAATCTCCCCAAACGCCTTCCCTCACTCTGCGCTGGCTTAAATGAAAAATCGCCAGCGCTAATCACACGCAACTTCGCAACTTCGGAAAACGAATCGCCGCATGTGATTAGCACTTTGGCAAAATAAATCAAATACATCTACTGCAACCCCACCACCCAATTCTTACTAACTTCATCATAAAAAGCAATCATATTTACCTGATATGTCAAGCCATCAATGAAGCTAGGCTTAGACCCTGATAAAAACAATTACGTATAGAATTTATAAATATATATATATATATATTTATTTTTTTTTTAAATGGGGGTTGTTCACATTTGAGTTAACTTTTAGTATAATGTAGAGAGAGATATTCTGAGACAATTTGCTATTGGTTTTCATTTTTTATTATTTTTGGTTTTTGAGGTTTTTTTTACATTTTTGTTCATCAGCCCTCCAGTTTACAATTCCTGTAATCTGGTTGCTATGGTCCAAATTACCCTGGCAACCATGCACTAATTTGAATAAGAGACTGGAATATGAATATTAGAGGACCCGAATAGCAAGATGAGTAATAAAAAGTAGCAATATCAATAAATGTATAGCCTTAAAGAGCATTTGTTTTTACATGGAGTCAGAAGAAGGCAAATAATTCAAAACTATAAAAATAACGAAGGCAAACTGAAAAATTGCTTAGAATTTAGAATAACATACCAAAATTTAAATTAAAGAACTTATAGAACTTACAGGACTCACTTCTTTTCATTTACCACATGTACTGCACATAAGTAGTGATGAGCGAATAAATTCGCCCTAGGCGAATTCTCAGCGAATTTCCTTTTTTTCTTTTGAAAAGATAAGAGTCCACTAACAATGCAGGGCATGTGTGTATACTAAGTGAAATACGTGTGTAAATTGCTCTTCTCATTGACTCCAACGCTATTCAGCACATTCACACACAAAGCAAAATATGCCATTTTTTACAATTTTTTTTTCACATTTCCATACCGCCCAACATTTTGGAAGTAAAAAGAGGGACAGAAATTTTTTTCCCCATACTGCAACATTTTGACCACACCCATTTTTGTGGCCACACCCACTAAATAACATGTTCGTTTTACCAAATTTGGCAGGTTATGAAAGTTTGAAAATATTTCTCCTTATCTAAACTGTTACAAATACAATCAATTGCTTATTTTATTATATCAAAATTGTTAAAAAGCATCTTTTTTGCACCTGTTAGCTGTTCTTATAGGCTCTCTGCCAAAAGTCAATGAAGTTAGAAACTTCTTTCTTTTTCTGGCTATTCCGTGCAGAGAAAAGAGGGACTTTCCAATACAAATGAAATGAGAGACTGCAGGTTGCGTTGTCAAAAGAGGGAATGTCCCTCCAAAAAAAGGGACCGTTGGGGGTATGCATTTCACCTGGCAGTTTTATTACATTGCACTGTGCGTCAAAACTATTCTGATGCGAGTCAAAATAAGCGCGCGCCAACACATCAGCGCTTCTCGTTTCGCCACAGATTGGCCCATCACTACACATAAGCATTTCTGAACAATGAGACAGGCAGCCACCAGAAAGACATTAGGAGGCAAATTTACTATTATTCCCCCCCAAAAAAAAGACTTTGATCGTAAGAATCCTATTTGATCAGGACTTAGCCTCAGAAGCCTATGGGAGCACTCCCATAGGCTTCTATTGCAATTCGGTAGGTCCAATCTGCCGAAGTAGGCAATTGAATCAACTTTAAAAATAAAATCCTTCTCTGGTCAAATTATCGAATATTCCTTCATTCGACTTTATTCGAATTTATTCGATCGTTCGACCATTCCCTATTCGATGATCGAATATGCCAAAAACATATTCGACCAAACGAATAAATCCTACAATCAAATTCGATCGCATTCGATCGAACTTCAATCTATTCACGTGAATTTAGTACATCGGCCCCTAGGTCTTATTTGCAAATCCAGAAGCAGCATGCAAATTGCAAAACAGTCCACATCTGACATTGTTTTGCACTTTTCGTGAGTGGGCTGTGCATTTTAGAGCCCAGAGACCTGCAGCATGCCTCAGATCTAGCAATTACTGTGTTAGCACAAGGTCCAAGAGAGGCAATTATCATGATTTTATGCAAAATTCCCCATATTACATCCCTTAAACTTTTACCAGACTTGAGTTTGTTTTACTATACAACAATAAAGTTTTCATGACTATGACAGAATAGTTTAGCTTGTGGGCTTTTGTTTTTTAAAACTATATAAGCTTTCTACGAATCTATTCCTAGTGCTCCCTAGCTATCTGAGGTATATAATAAATACCTGAAAGAGTAAGGAAATACATTTATATATCACAGAACCGCTGAAAAGCCCCCCCTTACTACAATACAGCTATGCTCCCCCATACTGGATAATAGAATAGAATAAATAGCAGCACAATGTTGTCACCCCATTTGTGTCCCTGGATTTCTGGCATCATAAAAGATTATGAGCATGTGTTGTTAAAGCAGGGACCAGATTGGTTCACTCTGCATGCCTTTAATTGTTGATTCGTGCTACAGTGCATGGAGGCCCCATTGAGGATTGCTCCGTTCAACACCAGTGGGGCTCATTTATCAACAGTGGGCAAATTTGCACTTGGGCAGTAACTCATGGCAACCAATCAAAAGAAGTTAAAAAGACCCAATTTACCCTAGTAAACAGGCAGTGGTTTCAATTACAGAATGCAAGATAATTAGGAGAGGGCCTAAATTAAAACATAAGTAATAAAACGTAACTATAACAATAAAACTGTACCCTCACTGAGTATTTTTTGGGCTGCCGAGGACCCCCGACAATCAGTTGCAAGCTGGAAAGAGGCAGAAGTAGAAGGCAAATAATTACAACACTATTACACTATTAAAAATATTGTCTGTTTATTCAACTGAACTGAACAAAGCAAAATAAAACCTTGTAAACTACTTGTGAGGATGCTTTTAGTGTTTTTTAACATTACAAAAGAGCAACTCTTGTTGGTAAGTAAAATACAATTTAAGCATTTATAAAAGATTTAAAGACTCATGGCAATATTTATATGAAAAATGAGTCTCTAAAGCAATGCTGACCACCTGGAATATTAGCTAATATTCACTTTTGTTTATGCACTGCACTTTTATGAGCTTGTGATATGAATGCCTCCCATTTAAGTATTCTGTTATCTTGTCTAATATGTAGGTTTCTAGAATGGTATTGAAAGGCTTTGCTGATAGGCAAATGCTAAATGACAACCTCCTGATAAAAAGGATTATGCATCTTCTCTTTGCAGGTTCTGCTCCTGTGGGCTGTTCATTGGGTGCCTTACCCTTAGATAAAGTAATGACTAACTACGTTCCAACATGAGCTGGTCTTAACAGTTACAAGGAAGAAAAAAAAACAATCCAACGCCAAGCCTAATCTTCAGTCTGGCTCCACAAACACTGACACACAGACCTAGTAGACTATTACATATGTATCACCAGGTCAGTGTTTACAACACATTTTTGCAGGGGAGATGTGAAAGGAAGTGATTCAGGTTCAAAAAATAAAAACAAGCAGTTTCTTTACTATGAAGTAATTCTCCCAGTGGATTGTCCCTGATAAAAAAAAAATATATAATCTTCACCCATGGTTCCACACCCACAACAAATGCACATTATTATTTTAGACAATATTTGTCAAACAGTGAAACATTGTGTTTCAGTTTGCCAATATTCTGTAATATCTGTATTTATTAACAGGATACAATTAACAGTAGAAAATTATTGCAAAATAAGGTTTATTCTGACAAGATAGAGATTTTATTTAATTTCAGAGAACGCACCCTTAGAGAGAAACCAAGCAGCACTTCTAAGCAATTATATATTATAAAAATATAAAAAGTTAGTATTATAAAACTCAGTAGCGTCCATGTTCTAAAATCTGCACAGTGACAATTTAGCTGAGAATGTAGGACGGTCTGCAGTAACTGCCCCTGTATTGCCCACATATTGCGACTCTGAAAGAGACATTAGGCTGGGTGAACCGTGAAAATCTAAATCTAAATAGTACTGCAGTTGAGACAATTTTCTGATTTCTGAAATTTCTCACTTCATGGGACCTATACAGTTACAGTGAACAAGATAAACCTCTCCAGTTGCTGTTTTATTTCATTCTCAAATACAGACGTGCAGACATGCTAGCACTTGGTGCACAGACAACCAAACACTTGCGGGTTAATGCAATAAAATGTACAATGTTTGCTACTGGTCTAGCAACCCATAGCAATCATTCATCAGGCACCATTTTCTTGTCATCTGTTTAAAAAAGAAATCGGTTGCTATATGTTGATAAACTTAGTCATATGTTTCATTTTTCTCATGGGGAATAATGGGCAAATTGTCCCATAGAAAACAAAGGTAGTTCTTTCTATTTACAAATAGTAGCTACTTATCTTACTGTGCATTATACACCTATACAAAACAGTAGTTTAGGTTGAAAAAAAAACACATGTTCAGCCACTTCAATACTTCAATACTGCTGTGAATGACTTCTGCCTAACTGACAGTTGTGCTAGAGCAATGATCCCCAACCAATGGCTCGCAAGCAAGATTTTGCTCACCAACTCCTTGGAGTTGCTCTTAGTGGCCTCAAAGCACGTGCTTCTTTTTAAATTACTGCCAAATATAACCTTGTGTAGTCCTTGCCAGTCCTCATAGATGCTACGCAATAGCCAATCACAATCCCTTATTTGGCTACCTCAGGCACTTTTTTCAAGTTTGTGTTTCTCCCCAAATATTTTTTATTTTTGAATGTGGCTCATAGGGTAAAACGGTTGGGAACTCCAGATCTGGATTAAAGCTAAAAACGGACTAGACATTGGTTCAGCTTTGTGCTAAGAGTTAATTTCAGTATCTCTATATTGACTCCCTTACTAAAAGGCATTCAACCCTTCCTTGAAGCTATCTAATGTATCTGCCACTTTAACTACTTCAAGGAGGGATGTTTACAGCTTCAGAGTTCTTAATGTAATAAATGTTTTTTTGCATCCTAGGATGGAATTTCTTCTTAGTGAATGCTTACATGTCTTCTGGAAGGCTCTACTGGTGCATAAAACATCAGACAGTGATCCCCTTATATTTTTACAGTTAAAATATCCCCTGTTATTATGCTCTTCTCCAATGTAAACTATCCCATCTTGATAAGCTGTTCTTAATAACAGAGTACTTCCATAACCTTTACAAGCTTAGTCATTCTTTGAACTTAATCTGTTTTATTAATATCCCTTTCAAGTACTAGAGTCCAATACCACACTGCATTTTCTATCTAGATGAAGCCTTACCAGTGCTTTTAAAAGGGAATAATTGTTCCAAAGTTTTTGCACCACAAAGGACAAATACAGTATGTGAAGTGTATTCCATCTTAGTGCATAAGATGAAATGCTTGTGAGCCTTCATCTTCCTCATACAATGTTCACAATCAGGGCCAAAGGGTTGGTTCATATGCATTAGCAAACATATATGCTGTGTCCAACATTTTGTAAGTCTATTGTTGTTTTGCACCCATATGACTCTTGATGTCTTTCTCTAAAGCATTTTTTTTTTATTTTTCTGTCCTTCGTCTTACCAGTTTGCAGTAGGGTTGCCACTTTTTCTAGAAAACAAAATACCATCCAGGTGGGAACCCTAGTTTGCAGATGAACATTCTGTCAAGCTGTCAATGCTTTTAACTTATCTTTCTCTTCAGGCCCTCTATATTTAAACTTCCAATCTGGTTTCTTGTTTGCTTGGATAATAAAGCTCTAGCAGTCATACATCAGTAAAGTGTAAATTATCAGGAAAATGAAACAATAAAAGCAACTGACAATCTGCATCATACCACAAAGGTAATTTAAAAGTAATGTACCCTTTTAAGACTTAGTTTGTTGGATATAAAAGTTAAAAAAAAGTTTTATACGTTTCATTAAACATATAATTCCAGGAAATGTTTAGTGTGTGTGAACAAATTGTATGTTTTTTATTCAAATAATAACACTTAAGTTTCAGTACCCATAATAATAACAATAATAATAATAATGAAAACAAGTTTCACAAAGTAAATCCTTCAAAAGGAAAATTGTGGTTTCTTTATTATATACTTGTAAATGTTACTTTTATGTAATAAAACATTTAGTTGTTTTAAGACAGAAAATATCAGATACATAGTGGAGTAAAGGCTGAAAAGGCAGGTCTGATACATGTTGTTGGTAAAGAAGAAATAAAGGCCACAGTTATTCGGCTACTATTCAGTGTCACTGTTTCTAGTTACTTGGTTGATAGAGCTCTCATCTGTCTCTGCCCTTAAATAAATACCCTCTGGGCTACAATTTCCCATATTTGATAAATGAAATTTGGACAGTGACTGAGACATGAGATCATGGCTTTTTGCAGGGTGACAGGAAAACTGTCTCTTCCATTCATCTGATTCCCTTTTCCCATGATCTAGCTTTATGATAGTTCTGTCCAAAGGAACATGAGCAGACAGTGTCTTCCAGTCCTGTTAAAACCTCAAGTGCTGATAAGTGCCTGAGTAGCGGAGCCATCAATGCCTAGTTTTTTACATCTTGTCTTTTCAAGCTTGCATTTAATCATGTCAAGTTATAGCTATGAATCAGTGTCTCAACAATTTTTTTTTGCTTCTGTTCACAGATTTAAGGTACCGCAAAAAGAAAGCAACACTCCATATCTGTGCTCCAAAGTAACTGTATAACAAAATAACTCATGGTGAAGGATATCTCTTCTCTATCTGCATTATAGCTAATATATGGGCAATCTGCACTTTGCTGCAGTGAGTTGCACATAAAACCCCTTTCATTATACCTACGTGCATCAAAATGTGCTCTTCTCACTTCCATACAGTTGAGCTTGGAGTTGCTTAGTCCTTTCTGACTTCTGTTCTGCTGTTGTGCCTACTCACTCACACACACGCAAAGCCAGAAATGATCCCAGATGAAAATATTTTGCACAACTGCACCTGATTTGCTTACATGCTATTATGTTAATTTTGGTATACTTCAATTCCATTAGATTCAACACCCCTTTGCATCTGCAACAATGCTGGATTGTGGAAAAAAACATGCTGATTGTGCTTGAAAATTATTTGCTTAATGCATGCTTGAGATGTGCATATGAATGTTATAAGACCCTACTAGAGCCAACATCTAACTTTTTGGCTTCTCCCTGATATACCTACATACATTTGGAATGAAATGAAAACTACCTTCAAATACCCTGAGTCCTATTAATAGAATTAATTATATTAATTAACACTTTGATATTGACTGCACAAACTGCTAGTTGCCTTTGAATATATTTACAACCCCATCTTGTATAGAACATAACTAGAAATAATATTCCAAATATAGGTACTAGTCATCAATGATGGTTTTGTTGTGGTGAACTAAAAAAATACAGCATTTTCCCAGAATATTCCAGAATATGAATAAGGGCAGTGTCCTAAAATACTAAAGTCCTGAAAAGATATTGAATGGGTATTTCCCATCTTCGTAAGACGAAAATAACTGGATATTGTAATTTCCTTACTAAAACATAGCATCCCTCAGGAATATAAACTAATTGACTACAGTGCCTATAAAAAAGTATTTACCCCCTTGTAGCTGGTCATGTTTTATTATCAAAGAACATTGAATGGCAGTGGACTTCTTGCATAACTGCATGAAAAATGCTTCTGCCTTTTTCACAGTTAAGTAAGAAGTCCATTTAACCCACAGTTATTCATATAGGGAACAATTAAATGTCATTTTGTCTGCAGGGATAGATATTTCTTGAGGGAATCAAAGAACCATGTATGTCATTGCCCTTAAAGTGAACAGGAAACAGTGTGGTGAGTTTTTCCCCATTTCCCACTGACTAAAATATTGGAGGGGTGACAGCATGTGAACATGGGGGTGCTGGCCATAAACCAAAAAGATATGTTAGTTCTAGGAGGTCACTGCCACCCCGGACTACTTGCCTGTATTAGACCACAATTCTAATTAACCCTAGTCTGTACCGTATCCTTGGTCACGTTCTCGTCTGCAGCAGAAATTTCCAGGTACCCAAAAGTGAAGACTGGTCCGGCTCTTCTGCTCACAAAAGAGTGTGATCTAAGTAGTCATGGCTTTCCTCTCTCACAAATGTTGATACTCTATGGTTAGCAATTTCAGTTAGTCTTAGTATAAGTGAGATGAATAAGGTCCAGCTACTATTACAAATGGGAAAAGCATTTAAGTAGGTCACAGGTGGGTGAATATGCTAAATGAATATGCTTAGAACAGGCCAAAAAGTAGTCATCCTTACGGTCTGCTGGCAAATGCAGGGGTCTTGTCAGACAAAGTGGGAAAGCAAATGATATTTATAGAGAAGTATGATATAATTGGTAATTTGCAAAGGTCTATCACAATTGCAAAGAAAGTTTTCAGACCAACTGATACCTATCCATTTAGCAATGCAATACATGGTAACCAAATTAAAACCAACTTCTTATAGAATATGTATGTGTAACAAATATAGGGGTTATATCTCCCAAATAACAAGGCAGCAAGTGTACCCAGCACAAGTGCAGCTTGCCCAAAATACACATATGCAAAATGTATACTAAAAGACTTTGTGTTTGAAGCCAGCTTAACTGATATGGATTTGGTGGATTTTGTGGACAGCAGACTAAAGCTAATAAAGTACTCTAGTGTATATAATATGGAACTGAAGCAGGGCTTGGATGATTTTTTGGTTAAACATAATATCCAAGGCTATAGTGGTATTAGAATCTATAATCAATATAGATATTGGTATATATAGTTTCAGTGGGTGTGTGTAGGTATGTGCGCTGGGATTCATTTGGAGGGGTTGAACTTGATGGACTTTTTTCAAACAAACTTAACTATGTAATTGTGTAATTTTTCCTCCTTGTAAATCATGGGCAAGAAATAATTTTTGGGATCAATCCTTAAAATGGATATGAGGATGAGACCAGCAAATAACTGGTAAAAGGAAAGGAATAATTAAACTATAAGGAAAGGCGCACCTTTGGGGTTAAGAAATAATTAGAATTCCTATTTTAGGATGTTAGTCGAGTAAAATAAACTTCCCTTACACTATTTGCAATATTTCATTATTGTTTCTTTAGTCTTGGAAATCGAAAAACTCATCAACTAGGCAGCAGTCATTTTGTGGTCACTGTTATTAAGGCAAGCCTTGAATCATGCCAAAACCTTGTTTAAGTTCCATGATGGAGCACCTCATGCTCATGCAATGCCCTGGCTACACAATTAGATGTTGAAGGAAGAGGGGGAATGTAAGGGGAACACTGACATCTAGGAAGTGCAGAATGGAAAGTGAAGTAACTGCCTGCCTTGCATCTATGCCTAAGGTATAGAGGAGGGGTAGGCAATATATAATGGACAGTTGAGTGTTTTAAACAAGTTTAAAACTAGTATGTATGTTTTAGTAAAAACCTCTATGGGTTTAATATTTAATTGTATTATACAGCTTTTTATGTCTGGATAACAGGTCCCCTTTAAAGGAACAGAATTTTCACTTGAAGCAAAGGAATTCTTCATAGTAAGAGGAAATGTCCAATGTTGGTTGATATTGTGCTGGCAGATTTCCTTAATGCTTTTGGACAGGCATCATATAAATTGTTCAGTAATCTCAAGGAGTACAACACAGTATGTATATACGCTGGTTATCATTTGGAGGGGTTAAACTTGACAGTTGTCTTTTGTCTCAAATTAATGATGTACCTATAACATATTTAACAATGCAGCAATACATAACAATTAAAGGTTTAGATTGAATTCAGTGAGAAAAAGTTATCTCATGGTTTATCACACAAAAACTCATGGACGAGATTCAATTCAGTTCCAGTTTTTTCCCATAGACTTCAATAAAGTTTTTACATGATAAACAGTAAGATATGTTGAATTGCATCTCAAATTGAATCTCATCCATGAGTTTTCACATGATAATCCTTTTTCTCACTAAAATGATTCTGGCTCAAATTTCTAACATTATTCATATGAAAAAATTAATTGAGAAAATTGTGTGGTCAGAATTTTGATCAACTGTTGATTGACAGCAATTGCAATTGATAGTATGTACTGTATGTGTTTATAATTGTGCATGCAAAGTATGTTTTATTAATTCATATGATTGTAGGGTTTTGGTGCTTTAGCATGATATTACTAATTATATTTCTGGTTTCAGAAGCAGAGACATCAGTTTAGGATTTCATTTGCTGTGGTACAACCCAAAACTGCTGCCACTTGAAATACAAAGAAATCATCGTAACCAAGTGAAATGCTACATAGTTATAAAAATAATAATTATTATTATGATTATTTTTTATTGGAAAATCTGTAGTAGAGCTGTGGGATAATTCAACTGTGTTTATTACTTGAAATACTTTTGCTATGAAAGCAAATCAAATCTTTCCATAAATCACATGAAATAATACAAAAACTATATTGTATGACTGGGCCATGTGCATGTCTTCACAACAAATTTCACTTAGACTTAATAATAATGTGATATGGTTATTCAATTTGTAATCCATCACCTTCCGTTAGTGGTATGCGTAAATCAGCTTAATACTGTAATATAGGTTTTACTGTAACATGGATAATATTTGCTGTGATGTCTAAACAGAATGGACAAGTTTTACTTTACTGAGGCCATCCATTTTATTGTAGTGGTTTCCAGAAACAAAAAACAGAATTTAAAAGATGTCTGGAAGCAATGTATAAGACACATTATGGCTTGGATACATAGTGAATGAAAAATACAAGATATCATTTTTAAAGGCAATTCACTAGCTTGAGAGTGTTGCTGCATTAAATAATGGTACCAGTATTGTTGTAATAGATACAGAAAAGGCAAATGTGCTAAATCCGTTCTTTTCTTCAGTGTATACAATAGAGGAGTCTGAGTTCCCAGGCACAATTAGGGTTGCCACCTGACCGGTATTTTACCGGCCTGGACGGTATTTTTGATGGTTGATCCCAATGTTATTAATAGGAAAAAATATATAAATATATAGGAAGGCCGGTATTTTTTTCAAGAAAAGGTGGCAACCCTAGGCACACTTCATAGCTGCACTGATGGCTCAGCTCAATCTAGCCAGTGGCTGACTCAGGATATGATTCATAAAGCTTTAATATAAATTAATGTAAACAATGCTCCAGGGCCTGATGGCATACACCTCCGGGTTCTAGAAGAGCTTAGTTCAGTTTTAGACCAGCCCCTATTTCTGATTTTCTCAGATTCACTTTCATCTGGTATGGTGCCAATGGATTGGAGAAAAGCTGGTGTCATTCCAATATTTAAAAAGGTATTATGATCTCAGCCTGGCCATTATAGGCAAATTATAAATTTGAAATCTGTGGTGGGAAAATTATTTGAAGGCTTGTTAAGGGATCACATTCAAAATTTTGTCCCAGTGAATGGCATTATGAGCAACAGTCAGCATGGCTTTATGAAGGATAGGTCATGTCAGATAAATTTGATTTTTATGATGAGGTAAGTAAGATGCTGGACTGTGGGGGGCAGTAGATGTGATCTATTTGGATTTTGATACCGTGCCCAACAGACGACTACTTTCTAAACTAAGGTCTGTTGGGCTTAATGAAGTTGTTTGCACATGGATAGGAAACTGACTACAGGATCCGGTAAAGAGGGTGGTTGTTAATGGTACATTCTCTACTTGGAGTGAGGTTCTTAGTGGGGTCCCTCAGGGCTTGGTATTGGGTCCACTTTTATTTAACTTGTTCATTAATGACTTAGGGGAAGGTATTGTAAGTAATGTATCAGTGTTTGCAGATGACACAAAAATATCCAGCCCAATTAATTCCATCCAGGATGTTGCATCCTTGCAACAGGATCTTGACAAACTGGCAATCTGGGCAGCTAAGTGGCAAATTAGATTTAATGTTGATAAATGTAAAGACATGCACCTGGGATGTAAAAATATCCAAGCCACTTATATCCTTAATGTGACTACACTAGGCAAATCCATTATGGAGAAGGACCTTGGAGTCCTTGTAGATGAAAATGCCAGTCTGAACTATCAAGGGAAAATAAGGTTTTGAGCTGTATTAAAAGGGACATAGAGTCACAGGAGGAGGGGGTCATTCTTCCACTTTATTGAGCACTTGTAAGGCCCCATCTAGAATATGCAGTACAGTTTTGGACTCCATCACTCACAGGACATTATTGTATTAGAGAAGGTACAGAAAAGGGCAACTAAGCTGGTAAAAGGTATAGAAATCTTAGCTTTTGTCAAGGATTGGGTAGGGGGCACTGTAGAGACAGCAGGAGGAAGGCAAGTCTTTTAGGCAGGGACTGGTTGTGCCCACAGGATACAAAGGGAAAATGCAGGAACAGGATGGAGAGCGTGAAGATCAGAACTAGACTAAACAAGATGAAAAGGGCGAAGATCAGGACTAGACTAAACAGGATGAAGAGGGCGAAGATCAGGACTAGACTAAACAAGATGAAGAGGGCGAAGATCAGGACTAGACTAAACAGGATGAAGAGGGCAATGACTCAGGACAGGTACAGACTGGGTGGAGCAGGAGTGGAACAGGAACAGATTGAATGGGACAAGACGGCGTGGGTGTAGATCAGGAGACAGGAGCAGACTGGAAGTGAGACTGGAACAGATAGCAGGAAAGGACTGGAGAGCAAGAGAGGACTGGAGAGCAAGAGAGGACTGGAGAGCAACAGAGGACTGGAGAGCAACAGAGGACTGGAGAGCAACAGAGGACTGGAGCAGAGAGCAGGAGATGGCTGGAGCAGAGAGCAGGAGACGGCTGGAGCAGAGAGCAGGAGGTGAAATGCAAGGCAGAACAAGAATCAGGAACAAGCAAGGTTGGTACAAGGTCAAGGCAAGGCAAAAAAGGACAAAGCAAGGCAAGGCAGGGCAAGGACAAAGCAAGGCGAGGCAGGACAGGACAAGGTAGGGAAAACAGGGCTAGAGCAGGAACAGCTTAGTCAAGGGTGCTGCCGCAGTACTAAGATTGCCATGTAATGCTCCAGCAAGGAGTGCTCGGAGAGCTGGCCTTAAATAGGGCAGAGTGAGCCCTGATTGGTTGACTGCAACCAATCAGGCTGCTACTGGGCTGTGGCTGCAGAGGCCAGGAAATATGATAACTGTATAAATATATAAGGGGATCATTAAATAATCTGCCCAATGCTTTATTTACCTGTAGGTCACCCAATTAGAAGAAAAGCCAGACTGTACAGACTGACATTAGTTTTAAGAAGGGTTGGATGGCTTTTTCGCAAGTGAGGGAATACAGGTTTATGGCAGGTAGCTCATAGTACAAGTTGATCTAGGGACAAGTCCGATTCTGGCATGTGGCATTAATAATTTACTCATTGGAAGTCAGGTTATGGCTACTGACACATCCTTTTAAACAGACCATCTGATGAGTAGGTGCATTGGTGCTCACCACAAGTTGCTAGGAGCACAAGTACCTACTTGCATGTTCAGTTTTGTAATTAACATGTCATGTCAGATATGGCGAGGTGAAAATGTGGGGGGGTCGACACATCCTTACATTCTTTGAACCATTAACTGTTAGGAGATGGACGCGTACATGGTATTTAGGTTGTGAAGAAGTGGAGTCTGTTTGGACTTATTCTCCACCCTCAGTTAAACACTGAAATGCATAGCCATAGCAGTAATATTTGGGCACATTAGTGAAATGATCTGCGACTAGGTCTATACTACTGCCTGTGTGCTGAAGGTGTTAGCAACAGACACGTACTGGCACATAGTGAGACGCCACTTTTGCATACTTCTTTAGTTTACTGTATTGGCACATCAGTGGATCTAGTGTACCTTCAGCCCTAAAGAAGTATGCGCGTCACTACGTGCCAGTACGCGTCTATTTCCAACACCTTCAGCACACAGGCAGCAGTATAGCCCAAATATTATTGCTGTGGCTATGTGATTCATGATCGGCTGGTGTAAATTTGAAAAAGGGCCACAATTGGCCTGAGAGCCGGACTTTGGATCCTTGTGTAGCAGAAATACAAAAGCCCCAAATGTTGTAAAGAGTGATGACCATAACATTTCTCCATGTACAGATTTGCCATGAACTTACGCGTGGGCTCGTTACACGCACAATGCCCAAGACACACAGCAAACAACAGGTCATTTTATCTTTCCCCTTTCCTTCCATATCAACCAAAGGAATCTGAACCATCTCACTGTCTACTGTATATAGTGAATAAAGTACCTCCTCTTGTAAAATATAAGGATATTATAAGTTACCGAGGAGCTTCATGACCATATAAAAACACGAGGCCGAAGGTAACTTCTAATATCCTCATATTTTGCAACTGGGGGTACTTTATTTATTATAATACACAAGTTTCAGTGAGTCCTGTGACAGAAATGACATCAGAACTCACCGTTTATAAGGATATAATTTACAAGATATTTACGGCTTTTGTGTATTATATAGTGGATAATGTACCCCCTACTGTAATTTATAAAGATATTATGTTACCGAGGAGTTATGTGACCATATAAAAGCACGAGGCCGCAGGCCGAGTGCTTTTATACAGGTCACATAACTCTGAGGTGACTATTAATATCTTTATAAATTTAAGTAGGGGGTACATTATTCATTATAATCTACACTTTCTGTCTGCAGCATATTAATTGCTAATGATCTCTGGCTTTGCTCATGTATTAGAAAATTACACTTTTTATTTATGATTTTGTCCCTCTTGCTGATTTTAGTTTTGTCCATGTATTTTCCTGTTGTTCTATGTTTTGGGCTTAGTACCTGTATTTGAATATCTTCTGGTTTTTTTTGCCCCATTCATGCTGTATTTGACATCTTGGGAGACCAGAGAGTTAAGGTGGGAGGGAGGGAGTCTTGAGAGAGAAATTGTGAAACTTCATGTCCTGGATGGTAGGGATGGGGAGCGACATCAGAGGCAGCAGGCAGGCCTTGCAAGCAGGAGAGGAGACAAGAGACGCTTCATGGGAGGCTGGGGAGTCAGAAGAGTGACACAGAGCGGCAGGGAATGTAACTTGAGACGTAGAAGGGAGGGCGAACATTGAGCACTGGTGACTCTGGAGGGAAGAACGGAAAGACGTCATGCAAGGGGCGGGGGAGCGTGAAACAAGGCAGACAGGCAGCTGCAGAGAAATATCGCAGCAAAGCTAAGAGGGAGCGAGACAGGAGAAACGCGCTGTTCTGCATACAGCTGAGACTCGAGTGAGTTGGGAGGGGTACAATAGTGGAGGGAGCGCTGTTGGGAGAGACCAGCAGTGTCGGCAAAGGTCTATCTTATAAACGGCGCGTTCTGACATCAGAACGCGCCGTTTATAAGGAAATAATTTACAGTCTGGTCCCACAGAGAAATGACCAGACTGTAGATTATATAAGGATATACACAAATGTATGGTTTATTCATCTTAGTGTGGGATTATTATTAGAGTTAGCTGTGCCTCTGTTTGCAAGTAGGGTTGCCACCTGTCCGTTTTTTTACCGGCCTGACTGGCATTTTTGATGGCTGATCCCAATGTTATTAATAGGAAAAAAAGCTAAATAGATAGGAAAACTATAGATGGTACGCTTTGCTTACGCAGCCACAGAGTTACTAAGTGTAGTAGTAGATACTATTACCAGTCAAAGATGTTTTTTTAGAAATCTTCAACATGGGAGCTTTTTTTTCAACTGAAACAGTAATTGGATAGAAGGCCCTCTAACATTGTATGGCACGTGTGTAACAGTATACCAAGCCAAAATGCATGTGATTTTGCCTTTCCATTGACTCCAATACAATTCAACAAAATTTAAACTCCAGTTTGTGAATTGTGACATAAAACAAACACGACAGATTCTCTCAACACAGTCAACAAGACTTGAATGTAAGGACAATATTTTGTCCTTCTGCTCCAAAGCAGAAATGAGGTGCCCCCAAAACAACTCCCATAGACTCTAATGTGTTCCACAATAATGTTGTGCAACAAAAAATATTGTTATACCACAAAATAATTACAACAAAATAATTACCACAAAAACATTCTGCTAATTTTTGGCAGTTTTGCAAATTTTTCAGCAAAGCAAAATGACATCATTCACTCTTCACTAGTTTCAAGCTACCACAGTTTCTTGGTGGGGGAATCCAACTGTAGCACCCAATGATTTACTCTATCCACACCTATTTACTGACAAAGATGCTAGAACTAAAATGGCCAAATTTAGATACTACCTTCCGCTATAAGTAAGATAGGAAGTGAGTAGACCTGCAATTGCAACAAGGTTCTAAAAACTCTGCCATAGGTACAGAACATCCCTGTCCCAGAGAAGAATGTTCCAGGCTATGGTAAGCCAACTCAGGGCATAAGTGGACAGTGTAATGAGAAGGTTTTTAAACTCTGCCTAAAAATAGAGAACTCATTGGCTGAAGTCCCAGGGACTATCTAGCTATGCTAGGAAGTTTTAGGTTGTGAATTTGATAAAGAGGTTAAAAAGTTCAGTTACTGTTAAATTATATGGTGTACCATATGGAAAGTTTAAAACAAATGACTGAGTCTGATTCTGAGAATGAATTCCACCATGAGTATCTGCTTCAGTAATTGTTTGTAGGTGTACAATATAGGGACAGATTCAATTCAATGCAAACGTATCTCCTAATTCAATTCTGTAAAAAGCCGCAGTAGGTGATGGCACTATCGGAAGAATTAAAAGTATCTATAGAATTTATAGAACTTGAACTTGAACCTTGAACTATAATAACTCTCTGGGTCAGAGTGGTATGTATCTACTGGTGATTCTAAGTCTAGTGGCAGCATTCTTTGTGCTACAGAAGCATCTTTGCAGGCTAATGAAAATGAGGTCAGAAGGGTTGAAGATCTAGTTGGCCATAGGAAGTCCAGTTTAGAGGCCACCAGTGATGCATGGGTTGGCCCAAACCCATAGAACAGATTGTAGGTGGGTGGTAGTTTGTATTTGCTGTCTCCCCTGTGACTACCTGACATCACCATGCTACTCCAACCCCACTAGTGATGGAGTGGCACTTTGTGGTATATTTGGGCTTGCTCTGGCCCTTCAGTGACATTCGAGAAGTGGCAGGCAGGGATATATATATATATATATATATATACACACAGGTTTGACATGGCTGGTTGGTAGTGATGGGTGAATCTCCCGAGATTCGCTTAGCCGAAAAATGAGCGAATTTCCAGAGAAATTCGCGAATTGGCGAAAAATTTGCGAAACGAGTCGTGGGACGCTTTTGACACGCGCCGCGTCAACTTTGATTTCCCACTTGCGCTGCGTCGTTTTCGGCGCGACGCGTCAAAAACGACGCGCGACTCGTCTTTACGGCGAATTTTCGCAAAGCGAAATTTCTCTGGTGATTCGCAAATTTATTCGCCAGCGGCGAATCGCGAGAATTTGCCGCAAATTCACCCCTGGCGAATAAATTCGCCCATCACTACTGCTTGGGCTTGTGTTGGCATTACTAGTGAGATACCTTCACTTTCTGCAGATCACGAAGAAAGGTAGAAACAAAAGTAGCACTGCACAACATGTAATTTATATAGTTAATGCTGTTGTTAAGGATAAAAAAATCAAAATAACATTAATTATAATTTAACATCTAAATCATGGATGGGGAGGCCCATTTATCAAAGGTCGAATTTTGAATTCATGTGAATTTTTTTAATTCGAACATATACTCACAATTTGAATAGGAGGTTATTTAAGATTAAATATGTCTAATATTCGATGGATTGTTTCTCCTGAAAAAATATCAGGCTATTAACATCTACTGTACAAATATTTCAACAGACCTCTGCCATTGACTTGTACATAAACTCGGCAGGTTTTAGGTGGCTAATATTCTAATTAGGACTATTTCTATGGTCGAGGTGTGATAAATTTCACATTCAAATTTACAGTCGAATAGGGGGATTCAAATTTTAATGTGTGAATTTTGATACTCAGAATTCAAATTTAATATTCAACCCTTGATAAATCTGCCCCTTAGTTAAGGTTTAATTTTAGAGTTATTTACACCTTCAATGAACTCACAACAATGGTTTCTAATTTACTAAAAATCTTAAATGGAAAAAACAAATCAGCGAGCTCTGGGTTAACAACCTGAAATCTCAAATTGATTGAGTTTTGGTGAAACCCTCCAAAAAATGACTCAAACATCATGAAGGCTAGTAACATCTTCAAATGGTTCAAGGGACCTTTGCCATTGACTACTACTGGATCTCCAAAGGTTTTAGATGGTGTAATTTTGGATTCAAGCTATTTCCAGGGTTGGGGTATAATAAATCTCAAAGAATTCAAGGTTTTTTTAAAAAAAAAAAAAAACTAGAAAAATTCAAAAACATTTGTTCCCTTGAAAAATAGATTTTCTACTCCAAAATAACTCAATTTTTTTTCAACACAACTTGAACCATGATAAAGCTGCCCCATAGTGAATGAAACCTTTTACCTTACAGTTAGAATAAAGTAAGGATAAAAAGATAAAAGTACCCCGCTTAATCACTCTTACAAAAGTAGTCACCAGTTAAGTCTGTACTTGAATTTCTATTCTCATGTAACAATTAATCCCCTACACTGTGTAATACTGTGGTTGGATAACAATTATTAAATTAATTTCTTATGATTCGATAAGGTGCCGTGCAATGTAATTGATTAAGTTTCTAAAGTGCAGTGCAATAATTTAATTCATTAATTTCTCTAAAATTTCTAATATCACATTCATGAATTTTAAAAGTGCAGTACATAAATTAATTAAAAGTTAATTGGTAGTAAATTGTAATTAATTATTTAATTACAATATAATTCATTAGGAGCCAAATCACTAATTAAAAGCCCAGTAAGTTGTGATAGATATAAAGTATAACTATACAATTACTATATTGATTCCCCCAATAGTTGGAGTGGTAATGCAATGGGCACCGTCGTCCAAAAAAAGAACGCCCGCATCAAAAAAGAGACGCTGGCGAATTTTTGCCAGGCTAAATTTTTCTGGCGTTTCGCAAATCGCAGGATTTTCCCACAAATTCGCCCCAGCCAAATAAATTTGCCCATCACTAGTGATGGGTGAAACGGCCGCGTTTCGCTTTCGCCGAAAAATTCGCGAATTTCCAGAGAAATTCACGAATTTTTCGCCGATTCGCGAAACAAGTCGCGCGTCGTTTTTGATGTGCGCCGCGTCAAACGCGACGTGTCGCGTAGAATTCGACGCGCGTCACGGCGTTTTCGTTGCGTCAAAAACGACGCGCGACTCGTTTTTGGCGGCGAATTTTTGGCGGCTAATTTTTTGGGCCGTTTCGCGAATTTATTCGCCAGTGGCGAATGGCGGGAATTCGCTGCGAATTCGCCCCTGGCGAATAAATTCGCCCATCACTACCCATCACTAATTATTTCTGGATTACATTATAGACAATAAACTGAATACGGAGATCAGTGAAATTTACATAACCGTGTGTACATTTAGTAGGGTTTACAAAATTTAGAAACTGAATACTGGGACCCTCATGATATTACATTTATACAGGCCTCTGCTTGCCTACTCACACACAATCATTTAAGAAAAATGAATGTTCAAGTTTAAGATTCTTAATTTGGTTATATAATAAAAGACAATACATTTTCACAGATGCAGTAAGTAACCCATAGGAACCTATTTACAGTATTTACTGATCACCTATTAAAAAGCGGTCTGGTTACATGCTTTCTCAAGTTGCAGGAAAAATGTTTGCAATATTAGTAAATTCAGGACTGCATGCGTTAACTGTGTTATACCTTTGGGCATGACTATGATATAAACTGGTATAGATTAATTTCAGTTTATACTGACTATGATTTCTTAGAATGATTTTCCTAAAGATCAATAACAAAAGTGAGATGGAATGTATCTTGTAACCATGACAACAGCACCGGCTTGACCAGGGCTGGGCCAAGCCAACTAACACCCTTGGCAGAGGGGAGGGAGGGGGAGTAACAGAAGGGAGGGACTAGGGGTAGGTAGAAGACCCATTTACAGGTACCTGCCCAGCATCCCCCTATCCTTGCTCCCTAGGCAAGTACAGCCCCTGCCTACCCCTAGTTCAAGCCCTCTACTTGACATCTACTTACAGACCCCAATATATATACACTAACATATTTAAACCTCCTTGTAATTTGTCTCAGGGGGGAAATTCCAATCTGACATTTGGGTCAGTTCCTGGATTAACTTGTAGCAAGAGCATTTTCAATAAACCTGTATTTTCTCACTTGCTAAAAACAGTTTGTAAGGCTATCACCTGCACTCCTTACCTATCACATTCCACACTGTACTCACTGGCCAAGGAACTGCTGACTTCATTGTGTAGTTTGCAAACCCATTTCGATCACAAGGGAGTTTTCTTTTTAAATAAACTTTAAATCATATCTTGCTAACATTGTTCAAGTTCATTTTTTCAAAGCACAAGGGAAACTGTCATGGGAAAACATGTTTTTTTTTTGGTTTTTTTTAAACACATCAGTTAAAAGTGCTACTCCAGCAGACTTCTGCACTGAAATTCATTTCTCAAAAGGGTAAACAGATTTTTTTATATTCAGTTTTGAAATCTGATATGGGGCTAGCCATTTTGCCAATTTCCCAGCTGCCCCTGGTCATGTGACTTGTGCCATCACTTTAGGAGGGAACTGCTTTCTGGGAGGCTGTTGTTTTTCCTTCTCAATGTAACTGAATAGTACAGAGTGGGACATGGGTTTTACTATTAAGTGCTGTTCTTATATCTACCAGTCAGCTGTTATCTTGTGTTAGGGAGCTGTTATCTTCCCATTGTTCTTTTGTTAGGCTGCTGGGTGGGGGAAAGGTAGGGGGTGATATCACTCCAACTTGCAGTACAGCAGTAAAGAGTAAGTTTATCAGAGCACAAGTCATATGACTTGGGGCAGCTGGGAAATTGACAATATGTCAGATTTCAAAATGAAATATAAAAAAATCTGTTTGATCTTTTGAGAAATGGATTTCAATGCAGAATTCTTCTGGAACAGCACTAACTGATGCATTTTGAAAAAATATTTTTTCCCATGACAGGATCCCTTTGAAGAATTCACTTAAAAATCCCCAAAGCCTCCTTCATAGTGAAATAACAAATATTTAACTAGTGATGCACCGAATCCAGGATTCAGTTTGGTATTCATTTTCAGCAGGATTTGGATTAGGCCAAATCCTTGTGTCTGGCCGAACCGAATCCTTAAAATCATATGACTTTTCGTCACAAAACAAGGAAGAAATTTTTTTTCTGCGTACTCTGTGATTTTACACTTCCTTTCACTAATTTGCATATGCAAATTAGAGTTCGGATTAGGTTCTGTATTCAGCCGAATCTGTCGCAATGGATTTGGGGGTTCTGCCTAATCCAAAATAGTTGATTCAGTGCATCCTTGTGTTTAACCCTCACTTTTTATATCAAAACATGCCAATGAATATGCAGTATTTAAACGTTTAGGTATTAGTCTGCAAAGTACTGATCCAGTAAGACTCTCTCTGTAACAACAATTTTTTTCTGATCACCTCCACGTTATTGTGATTAACAGCAGAAAGTGCAGGTAATCATTTTACAAATTCTGTTATTTTATAGAAGATTACAATTTGTCCCCCTGGTTTGCAATACAGATTACAGACAGAGACAAAACCATGGAAATATTTGCTGGCTTATAGACTATAAAAAAAGTGAAATGGTTTACTTTCTCAGCTGAGGACATGAGTAAAAAATAATTTTCATGCAACAAATTCCAAAGGGCTTCCATAGACACAGTAATTGAACAGTTGCACAGTAGTGATGGGCAAATCTCCCCAGTTTCGCTTCTCCTAAAAATTTGCGGATTTCCAGAGAAATTTGCGAAAAATTTGCGAAACGAGTCGCAGCACGCTTTTGACGCGCGTCGCGGCAACTTCAACGCGTGTTGCGCCGTTTTTGGCGCGCGTTGCGTCATTTTCGACGCGTCGCGTCAATAACAACACGCGACTCGTTTTTTTGGCGAATTTTCGCCAGGAAAATATTGCTGGCGTTTCACAAATTTATTCGAATCGCGGGAATTCGCCCCTGGCGAATAAATTCGCCCATTACTATTGCACAGAGTAATGTGGATTTCTGCAGGAGATGGTGCATTGTATTAAATTGCTGCTTGCTAGATTTCATTTTACTGGTGATTGAAGAAACCTGCAGCCAGTTTTACAAAAGTGTGATGTATGATATAAATATTGGTTAATGTAATCCAGCAACAATTCAAATTTAAAAAAGAAAAAGATTTTATTTCCCTTTTCAACAATCTATACATTCTAATATAAACTGGCCAGCAGAATCATTAAAACACAATAAAAAAAAAAAACAATAAGTAGCATACAAGATCACAAAAATTTTCTTGAATTTCTTGACTCTCTTTAGAAGCTAAAATAGATTTAGGCAGCTAAAATTAATTCACCTTAGAATTAATTACTTTACACCAATTAAAATGTGAGCAATTAAAGTTTTTTGTAGTCGAATAGGTCCGTATTCGATCAAATAGGTCCATATTCGAATTGATTGTTTCGAATTTTAGCACATTAAACTAAATTCGATACAAGGATTTTTCCCAAAAAAAAAAATTAGATTTTTCAAAGTCCACCAATTCACTCCAAATAGGTTCTAGGAGGTCCCCCATAGGCTAAAACAACAATTCAGCAGGTTTCAAATGTGTGAATGGTCGAGTTAAATTTTTTAAAGAGACAGTACATGATACATTTCAAAATTAAATTTTTTTGCAAATTCAAATCGAATTTGGACTATTCCTTAGTTGAAGTACACACAAATTACTCAAAATTTTTATTTTCACTTTGACCCTTGATAAATATGCCCTTTAGTTGTGTTCAGTGTGATTCAAGTGAATTCCTTAAAAATATCATAGAAATAGGTACAGGCACTTCCAAAAATGGGTTTTATACTGTAATCCCAAAATGAACCAGTGGGGATTGGTGGTATTAAGAGTGTAATCAAAGGTTTTACCCACTATAGTGCAACTTTTTCAGATTTGAAAATGGAATGTATGTTGTGGCAACCAAAAGAGTGACTGTGATAAAAATACTTTTTTTTAAATGTGTAAAAGAGTGTCTGAAAATTACAAGATTTACATAGTAAATCCATGGTTATGTGGAGATTCATACATAATGGCTCAATGGTGTATCTGTGATACTACAGTTATAAGGAGGGAAATTGAATAATTATGTAATATTATGTAATAGTTGGGTTACTTCCTCCGAGGCTGAATGTTAGCTATAAAAAAAATCCAAAAACAGTCCATCACAATTTATTGATTTTCAATTGAAATAAATGGTTTATAATTTGATTAGTTACACTAGAGATTGAGGGTGTTTTTTGGAAAGGTTACATGGATTATCAACCTCAGATAGAGTAGTATGGCTAGTAACTATTGACATTGGTTCACTGTATACTGTTATTCCTTCACAGAATTTAATACCTAAGGATTTAAATACATTGGCATGCTATTTTAGATAAAATGTGAGGGACATGAAAGGGATAAATATTTAAAAGGATATTGTCATGGGAAAACATTTTTTTTTTTCAAAATGCATCAGTTAATGGTGCTGCTCCAGTAGACTTCTGCATTGAACTCCATTTCTCAAAAGAGCAATCATGTGACTTGTGCCAGCACAGAACTGCTTTCTGGCAAGCTTTTGTTTTTCCTTCTCAATGTAACTGAATGGAACGCAGTGGGACATGGGTTTTACTATTGAGTGCTGGAGTGGAGTTAGAGTGATATCACCCCCTCTCTTTCCCCCACCCAGCAGCCTAACAAAAGAACAATGGGAAGGTAACCAGATAACAGCTCCCTAACACAAGATAACAGCTGACTGGTAGATATAAGAACAGCCCTCACTAGTAAAACCCATGTCCCACTGCATTCTATTCAGTTACATTGAGAAGGAAAAACAACAGCCTGCCAGAAAGCAGTTCCCTCCTAATGTGCTGGCACAAGTCACATGACTGGGGCAGCTGGGAAATTGACAAAATGGCTAGCCCCATGTCAGATTTCAAAACTGAATATAAAAAAATCTGTTTGCTCTTTTGAGAAATGGATTTCAGTGCAGAAGTCTACTGGAGCAGCACTATTAACTGATGCGTTTTTAAAAAAAAACATGTTTTTCCATGACAGTCTCCCTTTAACTTATTAGGGGCACATCCCTTGTTAAGTCCTGACCCACTTTGAAACATACCTTGAGACAAATTTCCTAATTTCTCTCTTATTAAATGTGCCAATACATCTAATTAGTATTTCATGTTGTAGCAATGGTTTTTCTTTCAGCATGCTCATTGTCATTAGTGTACTTTTATAGTCGCTTTTTAGATATTTCCACTTACCTGCAAACTGCAAAGTATTACTGCTGTCGGTCAAAATACCATAAAGCTAAGAGACAGATTTTTTTTGTAATTATCATTATTTCAGACACGGTGCAGAACTTTTAACTGATTATTTTTAGAAAGTTTATTTTTTCCATGAATTTTTATTTTCACAATAGTTCCCTTTTAATACGAGCCACATATAAAAATCAGCAGTCTGTATGATTAGCTATTAGCTTGATAACTAATACATGCTTGATTAAGCTCAACTGATTTCTAAATAACTCTTTCTCATGTGTTTGTCATATTAAGTAATGGGATTACATCCTTTATAGCTTAGTCAGGTCAGTTTTCTTGTGCTCCATCGCAGAAGAGCATATGAAATGCAGCCTGTAACTCCCTATAGCGCCATAATCATACAGGCATATCCAAGTGCCAAACACAGGTGGATTGCATCATGCTGCATTCCAATGGCATTCATCGATTGGATGTGCCTATGTGAGTAAGTTGTCATTATAAGGAAATACAGGCTATGGTTCGTGACCTGGGCAGGGCCAAATACCTGCCTCTCTTTGCTCTCAACAACTGTCCTAGAAAAAATAAACAACTTACCACACTTTTTTCCATTGGAATATTTTTTTCAGCCACAGCTTTATTATAAAACATAAGCATTAACAATACATAACCACAACTATAAACACATATATAATAATAGATTTATCATAATAAATATTGACATAGATATAACTTTAACAGTAATTAACAGCATCTGTAAGGTCCCTGGCATTGGACGAACAACAATTGCATGTCAACCATACCAGGCCACCAGTTGTTTGTGCCCTCCAGCATGGTGGGTATGCTGGATTGCATGCTTCACCAAATGTACCATAACACCTCCCAGAGACCAACTCTTAGAGAGGATAACAACCAACCAAGACCCACTGAAAACTAAGGACTTAGTAACGCTGCACTCTGTCTAGATAAATGTTGTTGTTAATAAAGTTTGTCTTAGAAAAAGAAGCACATAGGTGGGATTAGCTTCACAAGGACTGCATAATATGTAACTTTGGTCAGCTGGGAGGTTTGTTAATCAGAAACAGAGCTGTAATTGGATGTAATGATCAAAAATTTCAGGAAAGTTTGCTAAGGCAACATCTTACATTAGAAATTACATTAGAATTTGTCAAGCAGCTGAACTCACAGAACAAGCTCAACGCAGCTCAAAGTGCTAACAGGAATAAGAAGTGAAGAGAAGGCTTCTCAGTTGAGCAGAATGGCCACATCCTCAGTCACACCAAGGGCTCACACAAATAAATCTGATTTTAAGAAAGGCAAAGGGACAATTGATGCAATATTTACCAAATACAAAGTCTGTAATTGTGGCAATACCTATTCATTTAAGAACTGTCAGGCTTTTGGTAAACAATGCAGGGTGTATGGCAAATATAACAAATTTGCGAAGCAGTGTTATAGTAAAAGCAATCTAAATGCAGTGAAGGACAGCAGCAGTGAGGAGAGTCAGGAGGAGATCTGTGTGAGTGTTGTCAGTAAAAGGAATGGAAGTGAAAAAAGATGGACTATTGACATTGACACAAATGATTCCCTGTATAAAGTGGACAAAGGGGCAGGAACAAACATTATCACAGAAAAAATATGGAAAAACCTACAAAGGAAAGCAACACTGAAAAGTAAAATATCAATGCTTAAGCATACAGTGAGTCTGAAATCCCATCAGTAGGAAAATACACATTCACTCTAACTTAAAAGGGCAAGACAAGGAAACATGAATTTGCAGTAGTCTCTGGTAATTATTGCCCCCTATTAGGTGCACAAACGTGAAAAGTTGGAACTTTGTTTTCCAGAGTCGTCTGACAGTTTGGGGAGATTGTCAACTCGAAGAACAGGCGGTTAGTCACCAGGCGACTAAATCTCCCCAAATCTGCCAGTGTGTCACTACCCTAAAACATAAGAGAGAACATTTTCATATAGCCACTCGGAATGAAATCCTGGGTAAAATGGCAAATGCCAAATTATTTACAATCCTAGATGCTTCCAATGGGTTTTGGCAGATTCCTCCCACTAAGAGAAGCATAAAATGTTGTACTTGTAATACAAGTTTTGGAAGGTATCAGTTCAAATGTCTGACTTTTGGATTATGTTCAGTACCAGAGATTTTTCACAGAACAATGTAGCAACTTTTGGAAGGGGTTGAAGGAGTTACAGTCTACATAGATGATATTTCAATTTGGGGCACCACAGAAGCAGAGCATGAAAGATTAAAGCAAGTCTTACAGATAGGAAAAGAAAATGAACTTAAACTGAATCATGCTAAATGTCAGTTTAAGAACCCAGAAATTTTGTATCTTGGTGAAATAATTTCTCACAGTGGAGTGAAACCAGATCCTGCAAAAGTTATAGCAATTAAAAGAATGACCAGTCCCGGTAATATAATAGAACTGCAACGATTAATTGGTATGCTTAACTACCTTGGCAAGTATATTCCCAGGCACCCAAGAGTCCCAATATGAGGAGCTTGTTGCTAAAGCAAGCCGAGTGGAACTGGGCAGAGAAGCAGGAAAATGAATTCAAATTACTAAAAGACATTTGTTGTTGTGTACAGACTCTGCAATATTTTGACATACATCAGCCTTCAAAAATATCAACAGATGTATCAAGAGATGAAATAGGTGCAGTTCTGATACAATTATATGGTAAGGAATGGAAGCCAGTTGCATATGCATCACTCCCATTCAGAGGCGGGTCGGGCTGGCTGGGCGCCCTAGGTAAACCAGTCGGCCAGCTCGCCCCTCACTGCTGCCCCTGAACAGTGTTTGCGCGCATGTGCAGTGATGCTCGAGGCACATGACTGTGGTGGCGCTTACGCACACATCTGCAGTGACGCACGCAGAGCCCAGTTCGGTCTAGGGGTAGGCACTAGGCAGAGTAGGTAGCTGCCCAGCTCCCCCCAGTCGTTGTGCCCTAGGCAGCTGCCTCTTCTGCCTACCCCTTGTTCCAGCCCTGCTCCCATTCACACACACAGAGCACAAATATGCACAAATAGAAAAAGAGACTTTTGGTATTGCTTTTGGATGTAAAGCATTCGACAACTGTTTATGTGAACAACTTTATAGTTGAAACTGATCACAAGCCACTACTTACTATCACACAGAAAGCTCCTCCATGGATTCAACCTGAAATTGCAGACATAGGACTATGAAGTACAATATACACCAGGTAGGTTCATTCTAGTTGCAGATGCACTATCAAGGACACTGTTGCATCAGAAAAGGAATCAAGTGTGGAAATACATACAATAATAGTGTTATGGCTAGGAATGCAGTATCAGAAAAAAAATGTAGAAGAAATTTAAAACAAGCTCTGCCTCTGATGAGCATCTACAAGAAGTGATAACTGCATTACATTCAAACAATCCCAAAAAAACTTGCAAAGTCATATTGTCAATATTGTGATGAACTTTCTACATGGGATGGAGTATTGCTCAAATGATCTCAAATAGCTGTGCTTTCATCTCTGTGAAAGGACATGCTAACCATAATACATGAAGGGCATCTTGGAATTCAAAAATGCAAAAGACATGCAAAAGAATCCTTATGTTGGCCTCTATCAATGAGGATATTGCTCACGTTATAACAAGCTGCACATCTTGCCAAACCTTTACTCCAGCTCTTCCAAGGGAGCCCCTAATACAGAGAGAAATGCCATGTTGTCCCTGGGATTCAATTGGAGTTGATATATTCATGTTGAATGGAATGGAGAATTTTGCAATATTAGACGCATACACCAATTATCCAGACGTTCGGACATAAAAAAACAGCACATCATTTGAGGTATGCAAAATACTTAAGACACATTTCTGCAGATATGGAAAACCAAGAGAAGTAAGAACAGATAATGGTTCTCAGTTTACAGAAAAATACTTTGTAAGATTCACAGAAGATTCAAGCACATCACTTCAAGCCCAAGATTTCTGTAGAGTAATGGGCTAGCAGAGTGTGGTGTAAATATTATAAAACAGTTGTTGAAAAAAGTTGTTCATTCAGGTCAGGACCCAGAAGTGGCCCTCTTAAATTACAGAGCACCAGCTCTGGAAGGAAGCAAATCTCCTAGCAAGACAAATCACCTTAAGTGTTACCTTCATGTGTTACTTTAATTTGAAGCAGCGTCGGTGGTTCTTCACAGTCATGACGGTGAGGTTGTGGAATGCACTGCCGGGTGATCTTGTGATGGCTGATTCTGTTGATGCTTTTAAGAGGGGCTTGGATGATTTTTTGTAGTGATGGCGCGAACCGCGGCAAAAAAGTTCGCGGACATGTTCGCGAACTTGCGACAAATAATGCGAACGGTTCGCGACCGTCGCGAACCCCATAGACTTCAATGGGAAGGCGAACTTTAACAGCTAAAAAAGATATTTCTGGCCAGAAAAATGATTTTAAAGTTGTTTAAAGGGTGCAACGACCTGGACAGTGGCATGCCAGAGGGGGATCAAGGGCAAAAATGTATCTGAAAAATCCATTGTTGACACAGCGCTGCGTTTTGTGCTGTAAAGGGAAAAACATCGCTCAGGTGGTTGTGGAGACTGTAATATTATGGATATTTAGACAGAATGTGAACAAGCTCACACAGCTAGATGGCAGTTGTTTGAAGTACAGTAGATTACTAGCCAGCAAACTTACTATCCACTGTCCCTGAAATCACTAACAGCTCTCTCCCTACACTATCTCTTCCAAGCACACACAGGCAGAATGAAAAAACGCTGCAGGGCTTCGGTTTTTATAGGGAAGGGGAGTGGTCCAGGGGGTGTGGGGTGGTCCAGGAGGGAGAGCTTCTTAATTGGCTGCCATGTATCTGCTGGTCTGGGGTGAGAGGGCAAAAAAAATGCGGCAAAAAAAAGCGCCAAATTGACGCGAACCCAAAATGCGAACGTCGCGCGACGTTCGCGAACTTTTGGTGAGCGCGAACAGCGGATGTTCGCGCGAACAAGTTCGCCGGCGAACTGTTCGCGCCATCCCTAATTTTTTGGACAGACATAATATCAAAGGCTATTTTGATACTAAACTCTACAGTTAGTATAGCTATGAGCATGGTTTGTGTGAAAGAGTGGAGATGTATGTGTGTGTGTATGCTGGGTTTTTAATTTGGAGGGGTTGAACTTGATGGACTCTGTCTTTTTTCAACCCAATTTAACTAACTATGTAACCATGTAACAATCATAAGACCCTACATAAACCGTACAGACAACAGAAACAACACGTGTGAGAGAAAAGAAAAATGACAACAAAAGTACAAAAACACTTGAACATTTACAGATTGGGGAGACGAGGTCAGAATTTGGAATGGATCTACCTGGTATGAAAAAGCACAAGTGCTACACCTGGTCTCTCCTTCTCTCTTCGTGTGAGGTTAAAACAAGTGAAGGAAATTTTTTAAGGCAAAATAGAAGGCATTTATGTAAAATTCTGAAAATACCAAGTGTGACTCATTCTGATGGGCAGCATTGCAATCAGTCAGAGGAGCCACAGGACCAGGATTTGATTCACATGGAGCAGCATCTACCAGTGGATGCTTAATAACTAGAGGACAATCAAGGAAAAGATGCCACTGGAAATAGGCAGTTGTCAGTAGATAACAGTGAGGACAGCCATATGAACACTTCAGAATCTTTTCTGAGAGATACTGTGCCCATCCAGGGAACAAGAAATTCTGATCATGCGTTAATACACAATATGCAACTGAGAATAACCAGGCACAAACACTTACTCATGGTGTGCAAAGACGTTTTACCATGTTATCAAAAAACCATCAAGACTTGCTGAACAGAGTTAAAGTGGCATGGTCAGTTGTTTACAGTAATATAAGTATAGCAAATCACCTGTACTAAGTTACAACTATTAATGGTTTGTTGTTATTAGCACCTTTGATGTTAAAAAGGGAAGGATGTGTTGATAATTGTCGTCAATAAAATTTGTCATACCAGCTTCCCAATATTTTATCTTATACATTTCAGAGAGATATGTCCATGAAAAGATGACAGGAGATTTCCTAGTGTAGTTAACTGTATTTCAGCACTTAAATATTTGGGTCATTGCACGGCTGCTGAGTTCAATGAATCTTTACTCCCCAAACAATAAAAGTATAATGAACTCTAACTGCTGTAAAACTTTAAACATTAGTATGACCAGTTTTCCAGCTGCTTATTTGCCTGTGAAGTCTCTGCATGAAAAGTTAAGCTGCTTATCTACTGAGCACAAGGGCAAGAAAATGTGAGTTGATCTTTGGATATAAACAGCTTTACCACTTGTCTTACGTATTCAGTTCAAACCCATTTTCTGTCTCAGGTAATAATCAAAGAAGAGCTGAGATCTTAAAAAGGCTCTTGATCAAAAGAGTTTTAGCATCCAGCATGTTCTCATTACATTGTTTTGATCTTATCTTACTAATAGTACCAAAGGGATGTGCAATCCATAGCATGATCTTAGTTTTTTTTCAACTAGTCTGCTTGTAATTATATATGATTAGGGCATTAGAGCATGTTTTAGTGTATCCCTCTGATGAGCCATAGCCATTGTTATACACAAATTACAATAGCTATATCTCATAGTTAGGGTAGGGACTAGGGAGAGACAGGGAGAATCGGGGAGATTCTGTCGCCTGGCGTTTTTAGCAGGCGACAATCTCCCC
>CM044441.1:64281878-64314787 GCA_024363595.1 Xenopus borealis
CTCAATGTCTTAAATATATTGATAATGGGTTGAGTGCAGAGGACCTCTTGTATTTGTAAAGGTAATAGCAGATGTCCCTTTTACAATTTGAAGATATCATGGTTGGGAGTTTGTTCGTGCATGGTTTCATAAAAAATGTGATAAGATTTGAGGTATAGACAGTAATAGCAGGCTTTTGGCTCACTGAGAATCAGCAACCTTGGGTTAAATGAATACAGGAAGTGCAACAAAGTTGCTTACACTCTTGGCCTTCAAAGCCTGTTAAGCCTGACTAACAATATAAAACTAAACTAAACTGCCTAAAACTGCTAATATCTCAAAAACCACTTAAAATTAAAAAAAAGTTAATTTAACCTGCAAAAGTGTATTACTCTGAGAAAGATGAATTCAACTTATTGGTTTGGTTTTAGATCCCTTTTGACGGATACCTCACATTTGTGATCTATATGCTGGCAAAAAAAAAATCTAGCTCCCATGTTACATTCAGGGGACATATGTTGTATAGGGCCAACCTCCCAACATTTTGGAAATAAAAAGAGGGACAAAAAATATGTCATTTTTAGAGTGGCAAAAATTTTAGATCATGCCCAGTTTTGTGGCCACACCCCCTAATTACCATGTTCATTTTACAAAATTTGGCAGGTTATGGAAGTTTGAAAATATTTCTGTGGTTTTGTTTCAGTTATTACAGTTTTGCGAAAGAAGGGGAATTGCCCTTTAAAGTGATATTGACACTAAAAAAATGTTGATCATTTTTTGCTGAGAGGTTTGTTTTTGTATATAATTGTTAGTTTAAGTTCCTAAGCCTGACTCTCTGATGGACTCCTGCTGCACAAATATGGCAGCCCCCTCATACAGAAACATGGGGGATCAGACAGGTAATGTAAAAGCATCATGCAAATACTTTATTGCAAAGTTAGAAGTATCTTTCAAAGCCAATATTACAATAGATGTAAAAAAAAGAGTTTAATTTCAGGTGTCAGTATCTCTAAGTTGGAGAAATCACAGCCTGCCAGAAAGTAGTTCCATCCTAAAATGCAGGCACAAGTCACATGTCAATATGTCTAGCCCCATGTCAGATTTCAAAACGAAATATAAAAAAAATCTGTTTCCTCTTTTGAGAAATGGATTTCAGTGCAGAATTCTGCTGGAGTAGCACTATTAACTGATGCATTTTGAAAAAAAACATGTTTTCCCACAAGAGTATCCATTTAAACAAAATGTCTTTAAATGCCTACTGTAATACTAACTCCACAATACCTCTTGCAAAAGTAAGCCTTTATAATCCATCTTTTTTTAGTTGTTGATGAAGTTTTTGATGTAGTTCAAAAATGTATATGTGTTTTACTATATTTAGCCCACAAATGAAAGAGCCCATAATTTAAATACGTACATGAAATATGGGCAGTTCACTCGGCTCAGATTTAGTATACAACAAGAGATGATTTACTGCTGGTTGCCAATTTTCTCCCCTTTTTTTTTAAAGAAATTATTTATTATGAGCCCCTGTCTATAGGTTTCCACCTTCTGGTACAGCTAGTGTGCTTATCTCAAAAATATCCTCACTCTCAATTTATGACCATCTTATAAGATTACTGACTAGAGGAAAAAAAGCTTAAATAGCGATGTTACATGAGATGGCAGAGATAGTTTACATTGTCATCAGAAAATATTTAACTCCTGAAATGAAAGTTTGGGCAACTTCTAATCGGACAAAAACCCAAACTTTTCTGAATTATCCAGCACAGATCACTATGTCAAGAAATAGCTTCAGGGACTGAAATTGCCATTGACTTCCTTCGATACAAAGTGCTGACACTCAATAGCAGTTCAAAAGGGGTGATCCCCTATGTGTTTATTATGTCATGTAAAACACAACGTTTCGGGGGCTGGCCCCTTCGTCAGGTAATAACACATTACTAAGTAACATCCCTTAAATAGACAATAGCTCCTCCCATCATACTGAAATACGTGATCAAAGTGTATTACTTAAAGTTTAAGTCCAATATAAAATCCAAAAATAGTGATGAAGCGAAGAATTGGTCCTGTGGAACTATAACTCGATCCACCTGGAACAAAATCTCCGTGAATGAGGGGCAGGAGTCCATTAGCATTAGAAACTGTAACTAACAGGCTGAGATGGGACAGTCAGATTGGCAAAGTCAGAGGGGCAGATTTACTAAGGGTCGAATTCGAGGGTTAAAAAAAACCCTCGAATTAAACCATCGAATTTTAACCTTTCAAATTCTATATTTGAATTCGAAGGGTTTTAACGCAATTCAATAAATCGAATGATTGAATAAAAAATCGTTCTAAATGAACAATTCGAATGATTTTAACCATTCGATTGAATTTTCTTTATTCGATAAAAAAAACTTTGGAAAACCCTATGGGAGCTTCCCATAGGGCTATAAAGCAATTCGGTAGGTTCAATCGGCCGACTTGTTATAGCAAATTTTTTTTAAAGAGCCAGTACTTAGACTATCAAATTCGAATTTTCAAATTTGGATAATTCAAATTGAATAAAGGGCTATTCGATAGTCGCATTTTGCAAATTCGATGGTCGAAGTAGCCCAAAAAATTTTTGAAATTCGAATTTTTTTCAATTCTAATTATTCACAGGAATTTAGAAAATCTGCCCCAGAGTGTCAGAGAGTCAGGCTTAGGAACATCAAATAACAATCATATACAAAGGCAAACCTCTCCGCAAAAAATGATCAACATGACCTATAGGTAACATTTAGGGGCAGATTTACTAAGGGTCGAATTCGAGGGTTAAAAAAAACCCTCGAATTCGACCAGGGGAATAGATGGGACTAAGCAGGGAAGTAAAATCCTTCGAATTCGAATATCGAAGTGGTCTTCAAAAACATTAGAAAATTTGAATCTTTTTGAAAATTCGATCGAACTTCGAATCCTTCGTGTGAATTTGATAAATCTGCTCCTTAATGTACATTCATATGTTAAAAAGTAATTTTCTTAGTGTCAGTATCCCTTTAACATTTCAGCAAAAAAATTAGCCATTCTATCTTAAGCCATAAATAAGTATGCATGTATATTAAATTGGTATTATACTGTGTTAAGCTTGCAATTCATATTATTATTGTTTTCTTGCAGGTCTCCATATAAAGTTTTGCTTAGCCACCAACAGTCAAACTGTTTGAGCATTGGGCATTGCAAATTAGCTCATGCTAAAGTCTTTGTGTGAGATTTATTATTGACATAATCTGATGTTTTGTGACCCATTATTAGTACTATGGTGCCAACATTTTTATTTAAAGTGAAACAGTGGGCTCATTTATAAACACTGGACACATTTGCACCTGGGCAGTAATCAAATGATCAGCTTTTTTCAGCAACTTGGACACTGAAAATAATTATCTGGCTGTCATGTGGTTAATGCCCAGATGCATCAATAGGCACACCATAGTTATGCTTATTGGACATTTGTCTGATGTTTATAAATGACCCCCGATATATGTATTAGTCCTGTGGAGTAGCAAAAATAACCTTGTTGGGTTTCCTTTGTGCCCTGGATCAATAGGCATATCACAATTGTGCCTAAGGAATTGGCTGCACGGCACTCTCACACCAAACACCAGAAATTACACCAACCAAATCTCTGCACAATTGCATCTGATTTGCAAAAGAAAAGGTGCCCACCTATGATGAATTATTTGCAATTGTGTCAGGTTCCCCTGCCAACACATGTGAAAAATGATGCATTGTGGGAAAAAACATGGTGCTCAAAATTGCACTTGGCTCACTGCACTTGTAGATGACCCCTACTTTTGAAGCTATTACCTTTTATGGAAACTGTGGGAGTACAGCTGTGCTTGTGGCTGTAAATGTCTCCTATAGTTTCATATAAAGTATTTTCATGATAAAATACTTTACTCATAGTATGTGCCATTGGATTTTCCCAAAAATAAAAACTGTTATTTTAAGTAAAAAAGTTAATTCTGACTCGTATGGGGCATTGTGCTTGAACACACACCAAGGCCACACACATCTTTTTAGGTTACAGTAACCAATTAAAGAACAGGGCTCTCGCTTTTACACCCCTAGTTCTTCTTAGAATCTGCATTTTTCTAGTCAGATGATCAGTGAGGTATCATACAGAACAGAACAAAATGGTGGCACAAGGTAAAAGGGAATTATTTAAAAATGTATTCTGATCTAAATAATATTCTAATCTATTAAATAGGTGGTTCACCTTTACATTAACTTTTAGCATGGTATAGGATGTGCAATTATAAGCAACTTTTCAATTGATAGTCATTATTTATTTTTAATTGTTTTAAAATTATTTATCTTTTTTGTCTAACTCTTTCCAGCAGTCAAATGGGCATCACTGGCCACCTTTAAAAACAAATGTAAGACTACATATTTATTGTTATTGGTACTTTTTATGACTCATCTTTCTATTTAGGCCTCTCCTAGTCCTGTTTTTATTAAAATGGATAGATGAAAGTCAGAGCCATTTCAGAGAAAGGGGCTATCACATGTATTTAGATTTCCTTTATCAAGATGCCCCTGTTCCTTAGGGAAGAGACACACTCTGCCATTCAGGGACGTTAGTTGCCCTGTGACAAATCTCATCTTCTTCAAGAAGACTAATCTCTCCGAACTGCCTCCCCTGCCTTCCTGCCAGCTAGAATTAGGAAACTTTGTGCGACTTCAGAAAACAAGGAAACTTCGGGCAACTTCAGAAAATGAAGCACTCCGAGTGGCATCTGGCAGGCGATTTTCATTCTAGCCGACGGGAAGGCTTCTAACTTCTAGTGTCGGAGCGGGTGGAGAAGGGGCCACATTGCTAGTGCAGCAAGCAATATTGCGCTCGCTGCACTAGAAGAGCCGAATTTACGTTTTTTAAAACTTTTAAAGTTAACAGAGGCGGCTTTTTGCTGCCCCTGGTAACAGGCCGCTCCGTGCCGTCTGAGGCAAGGGTCTCACCTTGCCTCATGGCCGGAGCGGCCATGCTAACACAAGATAACAGCTGCCTAGTAGATCTAAGAACAGCACTCAATAGTAAAAACCCATGTCCCACTGTATACCATTCAGTTACATTGAGAAGGCAAAACAAAAGCCTGCCAGAAAGAAGTTCTCTCCTAAAGTGCTGGCACAAGTGACATGACATGGGGCAGCTGGGAAACTGACAAAATGTCTATCTCCGTGATTTCAAAACTGAATATAAAAAAATGTTTGCTCTTTTGAGAAATGGATTTTAGTGCAGAATTCTGCTGGAGTAGCACTATTAACTGATGTGTTTTGAAAAAAACATGTTTTCCCATGACAGTATCCCTTTAAGAACAGCTGGCTTTTACCTTATTAATTGTGGTTTTATGTAAGGATGGTGGCACACGGGCAGATTAGTCACGTGATAAATATTCTCTACTGTGGGTGACTGATCTCACAGAAATGTACAAATGGTTTAGGGTAGAGTGCATCTATCCCATTAAAAACAATTCCCTTTCTACTACAAAGAACAGAAACTGTCAACACTTAAGGTAGCCATACACAGGGAGATACACTAAGTGATTTTTTTTACCCTGCCCAATCAATGTCTGACCAACGTCCAGACAGATATCGATCTGGGAAGCCTGTCAGGGGGCCCCACACACAGACCGACTCGGTCTGTCAGCAGCTTTTATCGGCCCGTGTATGGAGGCCTTTACAGTGGCATTGGGGCCATTTAGAGATGTCTCTATCCTTGAGCTGATTCACTTGAGTCTTTAGGTTAGCAGGCCATGCTTAATGTACAAACTATGCTTTTCACCTCCTTGGAGCCTCTCATTGCTGTAGTTAGCCCTCATTCACAGAATCCCTACCTTCACTGAGGTTACCAAAGGAGGCCTACTTTAGGCACCATCCACTCTTCTACTGCAAGTTGAAGTCAAAGAAGCTGAAATCTACAAATTACTATTCAAACCAGAATGTTATTTTTGTGAAAACCTATGGAATGGTATTCTAATATAGTCATGTATCTATGTTCCCACATTTTTGCATCCATGCCCCCTAACCCTATGCGGCAGACCCCTGACACCTAACCTACACCCACCCAAACACTTCCCATCACCCTTGCCTAAAAAACATGCCACAATATCCACCATCTGGCAATATAGTCATTTTGCTTTGAGACTGACTGGGACAGAGTGGAGACTGACATTAAATAGGCTGCATGCAAAAACACACAGCAAACAGCAGGAATTGTCCGGTATATAAGGGTGCCCACTTGAGCACCATTTAAGTTTCTGAGCCTCAAAAGTGACTTAAGCCTGGGCCCACAGCAAAAATAAAAAAGTGTGCCATATTTATTTTCTTTTCCTAGTGCTCACTTATATTAATACTCTTTAGGAATGCCCTCTCTCTCCCTCTATAAAGACCATCTAAATAAAAAAATAACCATCATACCCTGTGAGTGTAAAGTATCAAGAGCCCCCTCTGACACTACATACCTATATACCTTTTCCTTAAAAAAATACCGGCCTTCCTTTATATTTTTTTTTCCTATTAATAACATTGCAATCAACCATCAAAAATACCAGCCAGGCGGGTAAAATACCGGCCAGGTGGCAACCCTACGTATATATACCTCATGGGTGAAAAAAATATTGACAGAAAGAGGACCAGGAAAAGTAAAATCACAGGAAGTATGAAACATTGAAACTTTATGAAATGTATGTATGAAATGTATGAAAATGTATGAAACTTTTCTATGACCCTATCCTATTTAATACTCTCTGACTATCCATTGCTAGAATGGGTAAGCAAAAGACAAGTTAAACCATTGAAATTCATGCAAAACTGACATTTATTACACAGCACAGCCTGATTTAGTATTGGCCCCAAACTGGGAATAACCAGCCTGCCCGACATCTCTGAGCTCTTGTATTGAGAATAAAAGTGTCTGTAGGTGACCAGGGTACTGTTCTGCAGATAGCATCCAGAAACAAGCAGCTTCAGCTATTCATGATGCTACTCGATCCTTCATTGAGTGTGCTCTAAAAGCAGCTGACTCAAGAAATCTAGGTGCAAATCCAGAATGAAATGGTATGGTTACACTGGAAACTGCTTGACCCACTGGCAACAAATGCTACCACCATATTGTTAACTTATAGGCCAAAACTATTCTTTCCACAAATGCCCACTGGTAAGCCTTACAAATGCCAATGCTTTAGTGGATGATCAAGTGCTGGCTGCCAATCATATAAAGGTGGTAAAACGCAGAAACTCTGACAAGAAGACACTTGAATGTGCCAAGCCAGAGACTGGAAGTTATAAATAGAGTGGGAGATGCAAAGTGCTCCTTCCCAGCTAAAATATGCCAGAAGAAAAAAACTAATGAATGTTGCTGCAAACTGCCCTAGTAAAATGGAGAAACCTTAACTGGCACCATCTCTGCCTATTCCTGAATATATTTGCACCAGCAAGGCTTCTTTATATGAAATTCCTGAGATACATTTTTCCCTCTGTTCCTTCATGTTTTTGACATTTCCCAAATCACATTATGCCCGAGGATGTTTTTGACATTGCCCAAATCACACAAAGACTGGGAACTGGAAGACCACAACAGCATGGAACCCCCCATAAATAGTGGTATGCTGAACAAAGCCCTCTAAAAGGGGCGATTCACCTTTAGAAAGTTATAAAACTGCCAACTTTTCAGTTGGTCTTTTTATTTATTATAGTTTTTTAATTATTTTCGTCTTATTCTGAATTTTTGTCAAACATCTAAAACTCAGCTCTGTAAGGCTACACATGTATTGTTATTGCTGCTTTTCATTACTCAGCTTTCTATTCAGGCCCTCTCCTATTTATAGTCCAGTCTCTTGTTCAAACCAAAGCATGGTTGCATGGTTGCAATGCTAATGTTGACCCTTGCAACCAGATTGCCAAAACCGAAAATTGGAAAGCTGCTAAATAAAAAGCTAAATAACTCAAAAATAACAAATAAAAAAAATAATACCATTATACCATTTGAAAATTGTCTCAGCAAATCACTCTCTCCATCATACCATGGTTAACTCAAAGGTTAACTACCTCTTTTAGAGCAGACCCAGCTAATTATTGGGAATATTAAAACCAAGCTTCAAGACAAAGAGATGCAATAGGAAGGGTCTGAAAGATATATATTGATTTGGTTGCTGGGCTATTAATTTAGGTAAATGGCAGGTCCCATGTTCATCTTAAAACTCAAGATGCCATTCAGCCAATTTGTGCAAATATGCCAAGTGATAACAGAGAACATTAAGTAAAGACAGAAAAACAGTACTTCTTTCTTTTTCTATTGTTATTGTTTGTGTAGGGACCCCTGGGTTTTATAATGCACCTATGGCTTTACACCATACCTTCCTTTATTTCCTTAGAGCCTGGATTCACCAAGGCCCAGTAAAGCCTTTGCCCTGAAGGGACCTGAACCTTCAGAGATTAAGTCAGGGACCAGGAAACCAGTTAATGAGGTTAGCTATCACAGGACAGCTCTTTAATAGACTCTAAAAGAGAGTAAGATAGTCAGCTTTATATAGCATGAGCAGCTGTATGCTCCATATAGGATCAAGTAGTAGGGAGTAGCTTCCCACAAGACTTCCCTGTATGCCTTAAGTGACACCAGCAGGTGTTAGGCTTAGCATCGTCTCCCTAACCACTCCACTGGACGGGATCGGGACCATTTAAAGGTGTTTTGCCTTGGGAATTGATGTACACTTGACTACTATGCCTTATGGGAGTAAAAGTCTTCATTTTCCTGTATCTGCATCATCTATCTACTCCCCTGATGTGATATGCTAATGCTCCTCATATGTGAGTAAACCTGTGGATACAGTGGTGTAACTACTCGCTGATGGGCCCTGGTGCAGGATTGGCACCCGGGCCCCCCTATTGGGCTCTCCCCCTATGAATTGCACATTGGAGCTCTCCTAGCCTCTCTGGTGGGCCCTAAGAGGGAGTGGGCCCTGGTGCAATTGCACCCCCTGCTCCCCTGGTAGTTACGCCACTGTGTGGATATTGCCTTGTGCTAATAAACATCTGTTTCTGCGTCCAATCATTTATTACTATTTTTATTTACAATGCCTGTGTTTCGTAGTTCCACTACACTTTAACTATTTGTGCTTGCCTAGCCCAAAAAAGTGTTACATTTTCATTGCACTTTTCAGACTGCTTCATCAAAAATGTTATACTCCCCAGTCTTCATTTACACTTATTGCACTCTTCTTCTATCAAAAAAAAAAAAAATTAAAGATAAGTGCATGGGGGAGTGTATTGATTGTTCCTGTTTAAGCCCATTTTGAATATCTAGTGGACCACCAAAGTTCTAGTAGTACAGTAAGTTTACAAAATAAAAAAATTTCAGGTTTTTTTATCTACTTGTTTATGTTACACATCTGTAACCCTTTCAATAATATTATACTAAAATATATTTTTAGAGAGTAAGAGAGAAGCAAATAGAGAGCTAGATGACATAAAAATTAAAGTATGTAATTACAAAGTTATTAATAAAAATTGTGATTTCTAAATGCCTCCCGTAACACAGAGTTTTAACATTTAATTTTTTTTTCTTTCCAGCAGTAATAGTTAATGTCTCCTGCCTACAGTATGGAACAATAGCATAAGCACTGCAAGGCTCTCTGGTATTTTTCACTTGCGCCACAGTATTTTATCGCAGTTAGGTGGATTAGAACTTATCTTAGCTCTGCTTTCTTTCAGAACTCCTTTGCAACGTAGCCACCGAGATATAAATATGCACAAAAATGTGTAGACGGCCCAAGAAAAAACTAAGTCTGTACATACAGGCATAGGCTGATATGACTGTCTCTTATTATGATTAAGTCTCTGTTTCTGGAACCAGTGGATATACAACAACTTTAAATAAATGTTAATGTTAAGTAAAAAAAACTATAGTGACTTTATATTAAAATAATTAAATTCTGAATAAAATAACTTATAAGGCAATTCATATGTTGCTGTGCAGTATGTGCTATTTATCAGAAATCTGGACATTAGTTAAGGAATTTCATTAACATGTTATTGTCTTTCACAGAAAGCCTTCTCATATTTACATCTGTAACACTTTTATAGCTCTGGCACCAAAGGGGCATTTCATTTTAAGTTAATCAGCATGTTTCCTACTTACATTTAGGCAACAAAAGAAAAATTGTTAACTCGCAAATGTACTATATCCATAACTTTCACATAGAACTAACAATCAGTGGGTCCTAAATACAATAATGCACATGTAAAATTAGGAAAAATTAGCATATCATTAATTTATTTAGTATAAACTTAATCAGTAACAATACCCTCAAAAAGACCAGATGGTTAATAGTATAGGATATTCTATTACTTTATATACGATATATAGAATACCCTGTCAAGAGTAGTTTTTGAACTTTGAACTGAACTAAAAATTAAGATAATTAAAGAATATTATCTAAATAGGAGGATAAAAATCTATCCAACTATGGCTAATTAAGCAAAAAATACAATGTTTTCCTCCTGAAATACCTTACTCTAGAAAACTAATAGTTTGTCAGGAAGTTAATTTTTTGGTCCAAATTAAGTATTATAGATTGTATCTTGCAGTGTGGATAGTGCTAAAGGCCATATAAATCAATAGATTGAAGTAAACAAATAGGAGCTCCACACTTAAATGTATTTGGTGCACATTCAAATTTAACAGACAAATGAGAGTACCTCAAAATCACCATTACCCCTGCTGATAAACCTTGAGCCTGGTCCAAAAGACTCAGCTCCTGGCAACTTGTGGTAGGACATTTGGTACATAAGACTCGCTGCATCTCCGTCATAAGACAACTACTTCAAATAATGTGGGCACTATTGATTCTTTAAAAACAGATTAAAGGGGACCTGTCACCCAGACATAAAAAACTGTATCATGAAAGTCCTTTTCAAATGAAATGTGAAATCCAAATTCTTTTTTTTTATTAAAACATACATAGTTGTTGTTGTAAGCTAATTTAAAAAATCTTAGCTGTCAATCAAATAGTGCCTGTCCCTCCTCTATGACTTGGGCATAGAGGCAGGGCAGGAAATTACTTGACTTTCCATTCAGCACTTACTAGAGGTCACTGCACTCCCCACATTCCCCCAGCTCTCTGCACCATTTAATTGTGTAACCAGAGCATGGGGATGGACACCAGGTCCCCCATTCTGGTGAACAGACAAGATTTTGAGATGATGCAAGGCTTACCTTAATAACAGTGTCCACAAAATGGCTTCTGCCTTCTGGCTATCATTATGAGTTTTCAGAGTGAAGAAAACTAGATTCAAATAATTTATAAAGTGTAATTAAAGTAAATTTTCCTTGAATAACAAGATAAAATAGGATTTGGAATAATTTTTTCGGGCAATGGGTCCCCTTTAACTCTCTATTGACAGTTTACAAACTTTAGAAATTGAAACATAAATGAGAGGGGGTTATAGAATGAGGGGGTTATAGAATGAAGATAGAGTTTTAACAGTTATAGCACAGTGAAAATAGGGTTCTCTAATAAGGTAGGCCAATGATTATGCTGTTGCAGAGCAAAAGACACTATACCTATACTATTGACACTAATTTTTCCTTGCAAAGTGAACCATGCCAGTTTCATTTGTCACTAGTCATAGCCTTTTTTGTTTGCACCATGTCATCCTCTATGAAGTATCCCATAGTATCAGCTGGATATGGATACGGGGACCCCTCTATTGTGGAACATCTCTAGACTAACTTAGGACCATGTCAACTTACTGTTACTGTGAAGTCACCATCACCGAGCTTCCAGGAAAGATGTTCATCTCCAGATAAAGATGTGGCATTATGTGATACAACCTGTGGGAAGAGATCTTTATTACACACTCATTTAAGAACATCTGTCATAATCAGAACCATATAGAGTCTACAAAGTGTCTGTGTTTAACGTATGCAGTTTCTGAGAATGGAAAAGCTGGGGTGCAGTGAGGGAGAAGCAGGACGACAAATTCAGAAGCAGGCTGAAGTTGGAGAAGGGGGTATTTATTATGTTTGTTATAGGCAGACAGCAGACAAAAATATGGAAAACAAAGTTCAAGGTAAGACAAGTTCAATAACTAGAAACCAGTTAACAGGAACACTAGCTCTATATTATCGGATTCTGTTCTCTCAATGGGAAATAACCATAGATCTCCTGGCTTCAGTGATTAGCACTAGAAAACTTGTCCTTGTACCTTTTGGTGCTGATTTATGAAAATAAATTAACAATTACAGTTGCTAGTAGGTACCAATTAGCACTAAGATTCATCAGTTTAGTGCAGGCTGTAAATTAAAGAAACAGTAACACCAAAAAAAAAAGTGTTTTATAGTAAAGAAAATAACATGTAGCGTTGCCCTACTATAGTTCATATAAACGAGCTGCGGAGTAGCAATGGTGGAAATTGAAAAACAGCTATATGGCACAGGATAAGTAATGGATAACAGATAACATTATATTCTACAGAGCTTACCTGCTATCTGCTGTGTAACTTGAACCTTTTCTACTTGAATGGCTGCTCCCATTACTACACAGCAGCTTATTTATATAAACAATAGTACTGCTTTTGAAGCAAACACAGCAGTTTTACCAGTGCAGGGCAACACTGCATAGTATTTTAATTACTTTAAAACAATTTCATTTGTTGATGTTACTATTCCTTTAAAGCAAGGAACTTACTGGTTGCTATTGGCAATTAGATTAGTGCAATTTAGCCCCCGGGTTCATAGATCAGTCTTTTTAAGTGACAAAAAAAGAGATATGGGGAGCAATACTGGTGGTGTTATTCTCCAGACGTACGGCCACGTCAACATTCAGCAAAATATTCACAGGAATAGCAAGCCCTTCCCCACTTCTTGTTGTGCAAATAATGCTTTATTTTAGCCAGTTTTACCACTCCATGTACAGAACAACATTTCAGGGGGTTTGCACCTCCCTTTTTTTTCAAAATGCATCAGTTAATAGTGCTGTTCCAGTAGAATTCTGCACTGAAATCCATTTGTCAAGAGAGCAAACAGATTTTTTAATATTCAATTTTGAAATCATGGGGCTAGACATTGTCAGTTTCACAGCTGCCCCAGTCATGTGACTTGTGCCAGCACTTTAGGAGGGAACTAGTTTCTGGCAGGCTGTTGTTTTTCCTTCTCAATGTAACTGAATGGAACGCAGTGGGACATGGGTTTTTTACTATTGAGTGCTGTTCTTAGATCTACCAGGTAGCTGCTATCTTGTGCTTGAGAAATGGATTTCAATGAAGAATTCTGCCGGAGCAGCACTATTAACGGATGCATTTTGAAAAAAACATTTTTTCCCATTGCAGTATCCCTTTAAATTCACTACAACACCCTACCTCTATGACATAATTTGTGTAAGTGTGTCTTATCCAATTAATGTCCATTTTAAGTCCACATATATTTGTAAAGACATTGTATAGAATTATAGTTCAATCATACACAGCTCACATTTATATCAGTGAGAAATTGTAAGAAAGTAAAACTGAACAAATTATCAACATACATGTATATAAAAAGATCTTTGCTCCTTTGTGTGGGAGTATACAGTGGTCATCTGATGTTTTTTACACTTTTCTTATATGTCTGCTCGCATTACTTTTTTCTCCTATGCTTTTTCCTTTTTTGTTACAGATTTGGGGGAGACCTTTAAACAGTTTATCATAAGTTTTATCTTTTTGCAATGTTCCTGTGCATCCTTTTGTTTTGGTCGGCGTAGGTTTTTTCTATATTTTTCTAATGATTTCACATTTATGTTTTCAATGTTTTTAAAACAAAACTCAGAGACTACCTCTGGGAGCACCTCGTAACACCTGAACTGGTAACTGGCACTTATATGACAGTTTAACCCACTGTAAATTACAGCACTTTCTTACCCCTCCAAATTGTGTATGTAAGTTACCCTCCCATTTAGACTGTAAGCCCCAAAGGGTAGGGTCCGCCATCCTTTTGTCTCCTTGACACTGTGTAATTATATTTTATATTTATGTGAACTGTTTTTATAATAATAATAGTTTGTTACTATTAATTTATTGTTGCTGTACACTGCTTTGCCCTCAAGGAGTGCTATACAAATAAAAATATATATACATTTATATTTCAAAAGTTCCTCCTCATGGTACCTCTTTCCCTGAGTTTGTTTACTAAAAGGTCTGCCTGCTCATTGTATAGTTCATCATTGGAGGTAATACGTCTTACATATGTCAGTTTTTTAATTTTATTCACAGATAACTGGCTGGGAATTATACACATGTACAAGTAATGATAATTTGCCAAGTTGGTAATGTATAACTTTCTTACAATTTTTCACTGATATAAATGTTAGCTTTATGTTATGGAAATATAACTCGATGCAATGTCTATACAAATATACGTGGACTTTAAATGGACATTAATTGGATGAGACACACCTATCCGAATTATGTCATAGGGGAGGGGTGTTGGAGTGAATTTAAGGACTAATTGGGCTCACTTGTGTAACCTGGCGAAGGGAGGCACAAACCTCCCACCCCCCAAAAAAGTTGTTCTGTACTTGGAGTGTTAAAACTGGCTAAAATAAAGGATTATTTGCACAGCAAAAAGTTGTGAAGTGCTTGCCTTTCCTATAAATATTTAGCAGTCTTTTTAAATGCCATTTGCTAGTACCGAGAAACTCGCAGTGATTCCTAGTTCAATGCATTATAAGCATTTGATCACTGGCACAATCATGGACAAATCTCATGTCACAGCCTTAAGGGCTGAAATCCCAGTAACATGCTATTGGTACATTGATTGCTATGCAAATAATACAATCACAATTTAGTTTTTTAGTTGCATTATTGGGTACACTAAGCATTTTGAATGAAATATCTAAGACCTTTACTCATACAATAATATGCAGGGCTAAAGATTTCCTATTAGTCTTTTCCAAGTAATTAACAGTAGTAAATGGCACTCAGTAGCACCAATCAAAATAACTGCCATGAAAGCCATATGGCAAATAGGTAATTCTGCTATAAATGACTACAGGAGTAACAACAAAAGCAGTAGACAGCAGCTGAAGGAAATGATAGAGGGTAAATCCTGATGGAGGATAAGTTAATTTTATGAAAGTACAGTAACATATTTATTATCTATGGAAGCAATTTTGTTGGTGTGACTTATGAAAGAAAAGGGTCACACATTGTAAACAAAACATTGACATGGTAACAATTTGCTCTGCAGTTCACTCTCTGTCACATAGACTTTCAAGATTAATATACAACTCGTGTTTGTTTGTTTCGGCGCTTCTGTTGATGCTGACAGCTCATCCCTCAACCATGTATCGTTCAGCCCCTGGTGAATTCTGAAGAAAATAAAAGCTCCTGCTTCTTTAATCACATTAGGTAGCTTGCAAATTTAATTCAGTTTCCCTCAGCTGGCTAGCGTTGTAAGTAAAAGGCTGGACATTGGCAGAAACCCAAATATTAGCTAAGTGAATGTCTAATTCTGGTCTCAAAACAAAATGAAGATATTAGGGGTTCCAATAGAAATCGAACCTATTTCTTAACTTTTGTTTTCATTCTTAACAAGAATATATGCAATATCAACATCTCACCTGGTTTGGGGGCATACTGTACATTCTGTAATGTATGATATTTAGCTGGAAACTGATTCTGCTGCTACAGTTTACTGTATATTTATAGCAGTGGCTGCTGCTTCTACTCCATGCAGCTAATTTATAGGACTGTGTAAGTATCACTGACTAGAAAGCATTGTGAACTTATTTTGTTTTTAATATACCCCAACCCCCCGATCATCCAGCACTACCTCATGATTCAACACTCCAACCAGCTAAACAGTGATTTAGGGGCAGATTTATCACAGGTCGAAGTGAACATTCTAATTAAAAAAATTTGAATTTCGAAGTCATTTTTGGGTACTTCGACTATCGAATAGATCAATAGACCAAAATTTTTTCGAAAAAAAAAATGGATTTCAATTTGATTTGAGCATAGTGAAGTGTTAATGCACTTAGTAAACAAACAATTTGTGACTGATTCATATTATGTTAACTGATGGAGTTACCCTGTACTCGTTAATTCAGTGTGAAGATGCATTAATAAGACTGTAAACCAAAGGGAACAAGCTAAGTTTTTCTTGGAATTTAGAATTGCAAGGAAACATTTTGTCATGGAAAAAGAGATGATAGACAGGGGCTCGGACCCACAACCATATAAATAACACATGTATATACTCATACTCGTATATTTTCTGTGGCATTTCAGATTTCTTTGCGCCTCCATTATGCCCTTTCTTTACTCTATATGTGACTTTTTCCTGTTTTATCCACAACTTCTCCTTCTTAGAATTCAGGAATAATTTGGAATGCAAACAAAAAATATGTACTCTTTTCAATGGACTATTTCTTCTACACTTTCCATTATGTTTTATATTAATTTGTTTGTTTTTCTTACTCTTTTCGATTTATACTCCCTAATCTTCCTTGCTTATATTGAGCTGTGGTAGCATATTAAAGACCATTGATTGCTACTGCTATCTTAATCTATACTACTTCTGCAGGAGTGGTATATACAGTTTACATGCAGAAAAGCAGATGATGAACTCAGAAACATTCATTTCAAACAACCATGTATTTAGCATTCAACAAGTAAGATTGCATGAATTTTATTTCACATGATCCCCATCATTTGTGGAGATAGCCAGTGGAATAGCGAACACACAGAAGACCTGTGGGCCTTTTGCAGTTTAAACATTGTTGCACTCCGCAAAGTGGCAAGTGTATGAGTAGCAATGCGGGCCGGGGTGAAGAGATTGAGAGTGCTCACGGTCTAATAATCAATATGACGCACTCACTTCAAACATTTATTAGTGCAAAATCACTATAGCAAATAATATAAAATTATGTGAAACTCAGTATAAAGACATAAGATTACATCATGACATACCTCACCTCCTTTGAGGAAAGCACCCAATTGCATGAAACATGTCAGGAGGGAGTGGTTGATATGAGGTGTGCAGCCAGAGGAAGGACACTGCCTTGTGGTATGCTATGAAGCAATGTCTTAATATAGAATTTCACACGCTTTGATATTATTTGTTGTGGTGATTTTGCACAAATGTTTGAAGTGAGTTACTCTGCATGCCTCATATTGATTATTTGCTATATGCTATTGGACCTTTTGCACAGTGGTGACTTGTAGATGGTGTATATCCAAAATTAAGGGTGTATTTATTCTGAGTGCTCCTTGGCTTACTGAAGTTATGCCACTGAAAGTGACTATTAAACATTATTAGATGATAGCTGGATTGAGTTGGATAGTAAATGAGAGGCTCTTTAGTTGCATATCTGTAAGGATGAGTTTTGTGGCCACTGTAGTAGCGCTACCAAGGCTTCACTACCACAGCACCGAGTTGAGGAAAAAACAACCAGACTATGTGTATACTTGGCAAATATAATACCAATAATATAACTTTAGAGAGGATGCAATTTGAGCTATGTAGAAATAGTTTAATTGTTATTGGTGTATAATCCCTGCATAAAACATTTTATGCTCTGCATAAAATATTTTAGCTTAATATAAATACCAGGAAAATATAAATACAAGAGAAATATAATTTGTGACACCAAATTGTAGAGTTTGTTCCCTTTAGTCTGATTGATCTTCACACTGAATCAACAAGTACAGGGTAACTACACTAGTTAACATAATATGAATCAGTCACAAATTGTTTGTTTAGGAGATAATAAAATATTTATTCTCTACGTCTTTGCAAATATTTTGTGATACAATGTGATGTGAATTATTTAGGTCACATGTAAATGATGATAATATTGCATGAGTCCTACCTATAATTACCCTACATGGGATCTAAATTAAGTGTTTACAAATTTGAAGGATATTGGTTAAATAACCTGTTACAATATATGATGCAGCCTTGCTTGTCAAGTCTGTTTCTCAATGCCCTCTCCCATTATAACATATATCTGTGCACATTAAAAGATGATATTTTTGTGTCATAGGTTAAAGCTTTTCAATCAATGTGATCACTAAGGAGCATTCAGCTGCTATCGATTGACTTGGTGTAGTTATTGCCCTCACTGGGTCAGAATAAAGATCCATCCTATTGTTTAGTAAATACAGCATTCTGTTCATTACATCAATTACGATGACCCCAGGGGCTTGGAAAGCCTCTCTCTGTACCAATTTGCAGTGACAGCTGTCATGCTAATGAATCCACAGTGACATTATAATTAAACCATTACATAAATGCAGGTCTTTACTCCATTACAAGAATGTAACTGCTATCTTGTCTGAGTAGGCACATATTAAATCAAGACAAAGTATTCAAAGTAACTGAACCTGGGAATATACTTGAACGCAATTTAAAATCAAAGGCTACATAAAATTATCAAGTATAAAAGCAGTTGACTACTATGGAAAATTTATATAAGATATTGATAATATCAGGTATTCCTTTTTTGTTTTTGTCTTCCATATTCATTATATATCAAATAGGCAAATTAGTAACAGCTATGAAGCTTTGTGAAGATTTATTGGCTTTGGAGTTCAAGTATACCATTATTAGCGCGTAGCACTATATTAACCCAACATACTGGACTCCTCACATACATGCAGTGACTTGCTTAGCAAAGATTTTAGTTTTCCTGTTAAAATACCAAAACCAAGGGAAAAAAATGGAAAGGCACTCTACCTCATAAAATAAAAACTTAATCATAGGCACATTGAGGCAAAGTCCACTCCTATACTCCCACATGAGCAAGTAAGAATAGGGAATTCTAGGAATTGTAGTTCTTCGTTGGCTTAGTAAGGCAGCCAACAAATTAGTTTCATGTCTCACTAGACCCTTAATGACAGGATGTTTGGGATCCTGTCCACATGAATATTTAAATGCAAGTTGTTCAATCAGAGCAGCTCATAAGTGAGAACCCGCATTCAGCCATACTATTAGATATACAAAAAGGTTTGTAAAAAAACAATTATCAGCCTGCCCAATAAAAATTATTAAATCAACATGGTTGTGAAGATTCTCATTCATCCAGGTCATGGTATACTGTAGAAATAAGTCAAAGCAACTGAATTTGGAGCAATTTGGAGCGATTTTAACAATCGCGCCGCTCCGTGTGAACAAGCGCCGCCGTTTTTAAGCCTCGCCGGTGCCTAGCTATTCGGGGGCAATACGTCGCGGCGAGAAGTCGCCAGCCTTAGGGCTGCTGCAGACAGGGAGATTCGGGGAGATTCTGTCGCCTGGCAATTCTGCGAGGCGACAATCTCCCCGAACTAAATAAAAAAGCACCAGCGCAAATGCACACGCGGCGCAGAGATTTCTGGAATCGCCTGAAGTTTCCTCACGAAGCAACTTCGTGCAATTCCGGAAACCGCCGCGCCACATGTGCATTGGCGCTGGCGTTTTTTATTTAAACAGGCGGCGAACAGGGAGAAGGCAGTTCGGGAGATTGTCGCCTCGCAGATTTGCCAGGTGACAGAATCTCCCCGAATCTCCCTGTCTGCACCAGCCATTAATAACAGAAGGGGATAGGTATACATGCATATTCAAGATTTGGAGTGACATAGATTTAGACACCTCCTTCCAGTTACCCACAGAAAGAGCCTGGATTGCTACTTTCTAAAGTTTGCACCTGACAGTTTAATCCCAGCAATGAAAATCCAATAATCTCTCCCAAATTTACCAGCAATAGGGGCAAAGCTAGGCAGATCTGGGGACACTACCAAAGTTAGCGCAAGGGCACAACAGGCCATTAAACACTCAATGTACCCAAATCCTGCACTGGTGTCTTTGTAAGAGTAACAGCTGTGACCCCACCCCGTCATAATAAAAAATTCTATATATTAATTTACTAGATCCTCAAAATGACTGGGATTTCATCTATTTTTCTCCATGATGGTTGCTTTGTGGGACTTTGCTCTAACCTAGTAAATGTTCATGTATTTTTATGTAAGACCTGCTTGTTATAAATGAATGTAACACACTGTTAAAGTGGCTATACGATTGATGATCAATTGTTAAACGGTGATTATGATGATAATGATATGTACTCACAGTTGCAGATGTACAGTATATCAAGTACATCTCCTGTTTTATTGCCATCAGTGGGATTCCTAAAGGACGATTAAACTAAATTCTTCATCACCATAGGCTCTTGACCTTTGAAAAGAATGTCTTCAGGTTCTCAAGTCCTCTTTTTATCTTTTATCTTCAACTCACAGTGACTAACATTGCTGTGTCTCAAAATAAAACTCACCAGCTTTAATCACAAGTATGCTGACATACAATGTAATACATGTATCACTTCACTGCTTCATTGTAACACAACAGCTCACCTAAATATTTAACATTCTTGTTTTTCAGATCATCAATATATATTTATGTATCTGGCACAGATGATTTAAAAAGCCATGTATAATATTTAAATATAGTCTTTAAAGAGTGCTTAGTGATATCATCAACTAAAATCAGTATCTAAAAGTCACTTATGTCACACGAATGAATAAAACATTTGGAATATTTTTTATCCCCAAATAAGAAAAATCCCCATTGAAATCCACAACCTGCAGCCATGTTCAACTGGTGGCTTATGATATCCTTTATGTGTATATATATATATATATATATATATATATATATATATATATATATATATATATATATATATATCCAGAAAAAGTCTAAAAAGATTTACAAATATCTAATTACCTTAATAAAAGTTAATATAATGATGTAATTAAAATTTTTACGATTTTGCTCACAACTTGCTTCTGATTGTAGCAGCCATAATTTTATTGGAATGCAATGAACAAATAGTAGATATACTAAAGAGCAATGTAACATTTGTCTAACAGTGTTTTGATAGTGATTCCTATGATTTCTGGTAGCTGTTGTACTGACAAACAAGACAAAATGTTCTCACTTAGTTTTGATATAAACAAGAGAAATGTAATATGTGGACACGCTTCTGAAGACTACATAATACTGCACAGGTCCAAATTATGAAACACGAACATTACACAGACCAGTGACCCACACCCAAACCTGCAAACTGCATTTTTACCCAACCACTACCTTCATGCCACTATGAAACCGGAAGTCCCTTTGCTGTGAAAGGGAAGTGTTGTTGCAGTAAAAGTTATAAGCCTTGTATATCTGAATTATTTTTAACTATAGATTTTAGTATCATAATAGCCTTGGATATTATGCTTATCCAAGAAATCATCCAAGCTACTCATAAAAGCATTAACAGAATCAGACTTCACAACATCACCCAGCAGTGCATTCACTGTCCTCACTGTGAAGAACCACATATGCTGCTTCAAATGAAAGTTCTTTTCCTTCTAGTCTAAATGGATGGCCTTTGGTCCTCTTATCCTTTGTACTGGAAAATGATTCCCTTCTATTTGTCTATAATGTCCTCTTATATACTATATATAATATAGTATATTAGTATATAGTATAATATAATATATCATAAAGAGTTATCATGTCCCCTTGCAAGCATCTATTTTCCAGAGAAAACAACCCCAACCGTGACAGTTTACCATCATAATTTAAGTCTTCCATTCCACTCTATCCAGCTCATTAATATGCTTCTTAAAGGGCAAGGAAAGTGTAAAATAGAATAAGGCTAGAAATGCTGTATGTTGTATACTAAACATAAACTTACTGCACCACAAGCCTAATCAAACAAAAGATTTATGCTTAAAAGTTGGCCACAGGGGGCTGTCATCTTGTAACTTTGTTATACATCTTTGCAAGACTAGACTACATGCACATGCTCAGTGTGATCTGGGCTGCTTAGGAATCGTCATAAATGATCAAAAAAACAAAGCTGCTTGAGTTCTGCATGGATGGTAAGTAAGGCGGGGGCTCCCTCTGCTGTTCATAAGTATGATTGTTTCCCTGCCAGAAGTTAGGGACCGCCTGACAATTCCTATCCACAGCAGTAAATGAAGGGAGAATTTCACTGCATACAGTCAGGTTTCTTATAAAAACGGTACACATTTTTTAATTAAAGTATATTGTAGATAGATTTCTTTTTCATTAAAGAAAGTAAAAATGGGATTTTAGTTCTTTGCCTTTCCGTGCCCTTTAAGGACTGGAGCCCAAAACTGCTCTGCATACTCCAGGCAAGGCCTTACCAAGGTTTTCATTTCTTGAGTTAATGCCCTTTTTATGCAAAACAGCACTTTATATGCTTTAGTAGCCACATAATGACATTGCCTGGAAATAGACAAATTGTTATCTACAAAAACCTCCAGATCTTTTTCAATTAAGGAAACCCCCAGCATACTGCTATTTAGCTTATAAACTGCATTTGTATTATCTCTGCCAAAGTTCATAACCTTGAACATTAAACCTCATTTTCCAGTTTGCTGCCCAGTTTTCCAATTTAGTCAAATCACTCTGCAAAGTAGCAGCATCCTGAATGGAATTTATAGCTCTGCATAAGTTAGTATCATCACCAAAAAATAGAAACATTACTTTCAATGCCCACTTTGCATGTCAATAATAAACAAGTTGAAAAGCAAAGGACCAAGTACAAACCCTTGACGAATGGCCATAGAAGCCCAAAATGTTGCCTGAGGGCACTTTAAATAAAGATTTCCACTTTTACAAATAATACCGGAGTACTGCTGTTTTTGTTGATAATTATGTTATTTTTCCCTGGCAGAGGGTACAGCATGCAACAGGCACTGCAAATAGATGTTTTTGAAGCACACATGAACTGAATTTAGTATAAACCCTTGAGGTATTCCTTAACAACACTTATTCAATTAGAAAATGTTCTATTTACCACCAATCTTTGAAATATATCTTTTAGCCAGTTCTCATACTATTATTATTTGCAATGAAGTCAAGTATGTTATCCTTTACCACCCTTTCGAAAAGCTTTCCTAGTACTGATGTCAGACTAACCGGACTATAGTTTTGAGGCTAAGAACAGGATCTCTTTTTGAATAGTGGCACCGCATTTGCAATTCACCAATTTCTCTGCACCATGCCAGACCTGAATGAATTCTGAAAAAATTAAGTAAAGAGGTTTGACAATGCCATCTTATCCCGGACCTTTGTTTATCTTTACATGTTCTATTCTCTTTTGAATTTCCTCTTGCGTGAACCATCATTTGTTGTAAAACTAGCATTGGGAAGGAAACCTTCATTAGTTTGCTCCTCATTTGTGTTGACAAACTAAAAACAAATAGTTCAGAATTTCTGCTTTCTCTCTGTTCTCATCAATTAACTGACCCCCCCCCCAACATCAAGGGTCCCATCTCATCCTGCTTCAATTTTTTACTATTTACATATTTAAATAATAATTTTGAATTATATTTACCTTTCAATCTCAATTTTAGCTTGTCTGACAGCTTTTTTGCATGATTTATTTTCCTCTTTGTACCTGATAAAGGTTTCTACCCTAGCTTTCCCATAATTCTTTAGCTCCCCCCCCACCTAGTTTAAACACTCCTCCAACCTTTTAGTCATTCTTTTCCCTAGCACAGTGGACCCCTTTCCATTGAGGTGCAATCTGTCAAAACTATATAGGTTGTACCCCAAAGAAAAATCAGCTTAGTGCTCTAGAAACCCACATTTTTCCTTCCTACACCAAGATTTAAGCCATGCATTTAGCTCCCTAAGCTCAGACTGTCTTCCTAAACTTGCCCATGGCACAGGCAAAATTTCAGAGAAGACTAGATTGGAAGACATTTCCATAATCTTAGGCCTAGATCCATGAACTTGTTCTTTAAGATCCTCCATCTACCATTAATTTTGTTGTTAGTACATATTGGTAAGACAGCTGGGTCATGACCAGCCCCACCCAAAAATGTGTCTACCCGATAAACCTCATGCCAAACCCTGGCACCAGGAAGACAGAAAACTGTTTGGGTGTAGAGATTCAGATGACAGATTACCCAATCCACTTTCATAAACTGAATCCCCTACAACCACAATCTGCTTAGGCCTGGCTTTGCTCTCCTCCCCACCACTACTAAATAAACTGGACTCCCAGCTGTTAGAGACATCAGTCCCTTGTAGAACTGCAAATCCAGAGTTCACGCTCCCATCTTCTTCACACAATGTGGCAAATCTTTCAGGATGCATAAACCCTGGGGCAGCTGCCCTTTTCTTTCTGCCCACACTAGATTTTTCTTAAAGGGGTTGTTCACCTTCTTATAACATTCAAAAATGTAACAGTTCATGTAAAAATAACAAGCTTTTTCATATAAATGTTTAACCAAAAATGTGCAGTTGATGAGATATTCACCTCAGATGGGGCCCTTTCAGAGGCGGGCCAGGCCGCCTGGGTGCCCTAGGCAACCCAGCAGGCCAGCTCCCCCCCTCCCCTGTCGCCCCCCCCCCTGACATCACTCGCATGTGCAGAATGCGCGCACGTCAGTAAGACACGCGCTTGTGGGAAGACGGCTGTTCGCTCTGGGAGCTCCCTCCCAGAGCGAGACAGCTAACGCTGGCGAAGGGCATTTAAAAAAATAAAGAAAAAATAGTGAAACCCCCAACCGGAATGCGGGCTCTATCAGCCCACACAACAGGTGCCTTTTAACTAGCTGGCGCGCATGCTTGCGCACACGTCTGTGGGGATGCACAGAGGTTCGCGGTCGGTTCTAGGGGTAGGCTTTAGGAGGAAGAGGCAGCTGCCCAGTGCCCCCCTAGTCATTGCGCCCTAGGCAGCTGCCTCTTCTGCCTACCCCTAGTTCCGGCTCTGGGCCCTTTCATCATGGACCCCTCGTTGGGGGGGTCGCTGACCCCCAAAAACGCTACAATGACTGCTGTACTTCCTCATTTTACATCATACACACTCCGGGCAGAAGCAGGAAGTGCACAAATGCAGCAGTTTCTGAAGCTTAACTCTGATTGGCTGCTTCCCCTGTCAGTCAGCTTCTGATCCCTAGTCAGTGTAGTTAATTTGCATACACACTGCTCTGTAGGATGAGGCTGGGCCAGTGTGTGAGGAAATGAGAACTTATTTATAAAAGTAAAGAAAATACACAAAAAAACTACAATACCAGTTGGATAACCAGATGGAGGTATACACTGTGGGAGACCTGGATATTAAAGTATTATTATTACCAAGTGGGCAATGGGCAGAGTACCCCTCCTCTTATATCCTTTGAAACATGACATTTTCTCAGGAACTAAGCGTTTCAAGCTGGGCCGCATTCATATCCATCCTGGGCCCCATTTGGCTCTTGGCCCACAGTTTGGACACCCCTGGTGTATAATCACAGTCATTGCTTATGATGTAAAAACCAGACAGCCCTGGGATTTATATTAACCTGCAACTCCTGTGTACGTGTCAATGAAAGAAAATATGTATTTTATTATGGTTTTAAAAAGTTGGTTACAATTACATATGGGCCAAAAGCAGAAGAATTCCCAGATTACTGGCACACATGAATATTTGTTGTGGTACAGGTATGGGACATTTTAACTTGAGTACTCAGGACCTGTGGTTTTCCAGTGGATCTTTCTAGAAAATTAGTAAACATTAAATAAACCCAAGTACAAGCTACTGTTTTATTAGTACAGGTATGGGACCTATTTTTCAGAATGCTTGGGACCTGGGGGTTTCCAGATACATCCACATGCATCTGATCCACTTGCTGTTTTGATTCCCCTCTGATAGGATAAAAAGCACACACATGTACTTTAACCATTACATATAATGACAGTGTGACTATGGGATGGCTATTTTGACCCCTAATTACACAATTTTATCCCTGTATTTTTCCTTATGTGTTTTAGCATAGCAATATTTGGATAGAAATATTTGGACAATATTTCTATTATGTGGCAGTATTCATTTTCTCAATATCAAATTAGAGATTTGTTAATACAATGGTAAAGTACAACCTTAATTAAAACTATAAATAAATAAAATCCTGCTCTATAAATATAATCCATAAGCACATGAGTTGTGTTTTCATTTGACCTCTTTCCTCTTCTATTGAACAGATAAATCCTTCCCAACCTGCATTTCCTTTAAAAATAATTTTCTGAATTCTGAGTTACTGACATGGATCAACTACAGTAAAATAAGTAGACTGTCACTGTTTATTCATGAATGTTAACCTTTATTACCATTTAATACTACTAGAGACGGAAATGAGAATGGAGATGCACTAGGCAGGCAGAAGATTTGATTTGAATCCTCTTCCCAACAATTTACAGTGCATTCCATTTCTTATTTTAGTAGTGTAAAAGGAAATGGCAGGCAGGTTAGATGATGTGAGCATGGAAGGGAGTGAGCAAGGTCGATGGGGAAGGGAAGTGAGCACAGCCTTACAGCAGGGGGCGCTACCTTTTACCAGCCTGGGGAACATATAAATGCATATCTGGCCCTGCATAAAGTAAATTTGTTTGACATGATCTGATGAGCCCAATCAGTTTACAAAAAGACCTTAACAAGGCATAATATATTCAGAGCTCATTAATATAGGCCAATCAACATTTATCAAACATTCCAGAATTATTACCATACCATGTACAATAAAATATATTCCCAAACATGACATTATGCAAGTCAGTTGTGGTTACCCTAGCATAGACTCCCAACAGTTAATTAAACTCCATAACTCCATAACTGAAAAGACAATAGAAAATTGCATGCAGCATATTTTTAAGGGGTGGTTCATAGTGATGGGCGAATTTATTCGCCAGGGCCGAATTCGCGGAGAATTCCCGTGATTCGCCGCTGGCGACTAAATTCGCGAATCACCAGCGAAATTTCGCTTGGCGAAAATTCGCCAAAAAAAGGAGTCGCACAATGTTTTTTGACGCGACGCGACGAAAACGACGCGACGCGATTTGATGCGACGCGCGTCAAAAGCGTCCCGCGACTCGTTTCGCGAATTTTTCGCCGGAGCGAATCTCGGGAGATTCGCCCATCACTAGTGGTTCACCTTCAAATGAACTTTTTGTATATTGTAGAAGGGCCAATTCTAAGAAACTTTTCAATCCGTCTTCATTGTTTATTTTTCATAGTTTTTTTAATGATTTGCAATTTTCTTCTGTTTCTTTGCAGTTTTCAAATGGGGGTCACTGACACCATCTAAAAACAAATGCCCTGTAAGGCTACAAATGTATTGTTATTGCCACTTTTTATTACTCATAATTCTATTGAGTCCATCTCCTATTCATATTCCAGTCTCTTATTCAAATCAATGCAGGGTTGCAAGGGTAATTCGTACCCTAGAAACCAAATTGCTGACACTGCAAACTAAAGAGCTGCTGAATAAAAAGCTAAATAACTATAAAACCACAAACAATAAAAAATGAAAACCAATTGCAAATGGTCTCAGAATATCACTCTCTACATTATACTAAAAGTTAACTCAAAGGTGAATAACCCCTTTAATGCCAAAAAATCTCCTGTTGCAAATGGCTATTGCACAAGGTTTAATTAAGATTTTTTCCATTTATTCATTTATCATTTAAATAAAAATGTATGTTGAAGTTATTACATTCTTTATAAAGGTGAAAAAGACAAGAAAGAGAAGAGAGAAAAAAAATCTTTTATAGTGCAGTGTATTTGCACACGGTAGTGCACATGTATGTCCAGACATGCAGCTGCAGTCTCCGCAGTCAGTTGCATGTAATGCCACTTTTATGAAAGGTACTTGCATCAAAAAGAGCACCTTGCAATGCTATATAGCTGTGCTTAGCATTGTTTAGACCTTCTGTTATTAATGAAGCAGTGCTGCGCCTACTAACATGGAAGAACCCTGGAGCTACCACCCCTTCAGGCAGTAGCTCTGTGGTTTCCTCAGCACATTGCATAAATAACCTTGGTTCAGTTACACCAAATCAATAGGTTGCATATGTTACTCACACGCGGACACCTGATGACGCTAGCAAACCCCAGAAATGAGACCAGGCAGGGTGCAACTGAACCCAATTTGTGCCAAAGCGCACACATAATTCATTTTGGCTGTAGACACAGTGCAAAGTATTGCCTATTTGTGACCTTAATGATGCAGTAGTTCTTGAAAAAATGCTGCATTGTGGGAAAAACATTGTGATTGCACTCAAAATTTCACTTTGCTCACTGCACTTGCAGACATTCATGTGCCCTAGTTAGTATTAGCAGAGACACACGTGAAGATTCAGGGAGATTTTTCTTCTTCTTTGGTGACTAATCTCCCCAAACTGCCTTCCTGCCAGCTAGAATCTAAATCTCTGGCAGGAAGGAACTCGGAGAGCTTCGTTTTCTGAAGTCACCCAAAGTTGCCTCAAGAGGAAACTTCAGGCGACTTCAGAAAACAAAGTGCTCCGAGTGCCATTCCACCGGCAATATAGATTCTAGCCGGTGAGAAGGCAGTTTGGGGAGATTAGTAGAGGAGATTTGTCGCTGGGCAACTAAAGCTCCCCCAATCTTCACGAGTTTCTCACATGCCCTAAAACCTAAAATGCTGCAGTACAATCAATGGTGTCGGCATGTATTTACACCTCACAACTTAATCATGTGGTACAACAGTGATTAAAACATTAGGGGGCAGGTTTACTAAGGGTCGAATACGAGGGTTAAAAAACCCTCGAATTTGACCGTCGAATTTTTATCGAATTAAAATCCTTAGAATTCAAAGGCTTTTAACGCAATTTGTTTTATCAAATGATTGAATAAGAAAAATTCGATTGATCGATAAACTCATTGCATTCTAACTATTTTAACCATTCCATCGAATTTTTTTTATTCGATCTAAAAAAGCTGGAAAAACCCTATGGGAGCTTCCCATAGCGATACACAGCAATTCCGTGGGTTTAATCTGGCGAACTAGATAAAGAAACAGATCAATTTTCTGAAATCTGGACTCTATTGACACATTTGTAGATTATGGCAAATGCCAAGAGTTGTAATATACCATAGAAAGTCAATTCTTATTGGGCTTGCAGGGGTTGTGTGGATTTCAGTGTAAAATACGAGGGTCTATTTTGAATCTATGGGGCACATTTACTTGCCTGCTAATTTTTGCTTCATAAGTCTCCACCATACTTTGCGCAACTATATCAGACTTTATTTTGTGACAAATAAGGGTATTCATCAAAATGCGCGATTATTTCTCAGCAAAAGTATGTTGGCATACTTTCAGCAATGATATGTTGGCGCGAAAATGTTATAACAAATTTTCTCTAACATTACTTCCTTCCTAGCAATATTTTCTAAACTTACTTACATGTCAATTTATATTCAGTGCTCACATAAAGGTCATATATATGTATTTATTAGTGATAGTGACATTTCTGGAAGTGGCCAATTCTTATTTAAAATGTCCAAGGAAGCAAAAGGAAGACAGTCATATTCTGTTGTCCTAGACCATAAGCCCTCCCTAAAACAAATGTGGCGCTAGCTTCAAATTAAAAATATGACAAAACGCCAGCATTTTGACTTTTGCTAATGACTTTTTTGGAATGCAAGACATGATGTCACTGAAATAATAATGTTGATGATATAGCTGTATTGTATTATTTCACCTGACAGAACCTGGCAAAAATTAATTTTGGTGAAAAAGGTAAGCAATTCAAATTTTCACACTTAACGAATGTTTGCCTGAGTGAAAATTCACCTAGTGAAACTTAGCGAAAGTTCTCCAGCAACAAGGTAATTCGCTATCCAAGTTTGTTGCTTGACTTATTAAATAGGCTAGAGTCCTGCGCGGGTCCATTTTTTGGGACCCATACCCGACCCGTACCCGCAACATGCAATCCACCACCCGGACCCACGACCCTCATTCTTACCCGCTTAGACCCGCAACCCGCCCCGCAAGCCGTGATCCGACAACCCAGACCCGCGACCGGCTGACCATCAAGAATCTGGAAGTGCTGTCATTGTAAACCGGAAGTAACATCATCGGAAGTAGCTGTGATCAGAAATAAAGGAGTAAAACAGCAAGTGCTGTCATTGTAAACCGGAAGTGACATCATCGGTAGTAAAGCTCAGAAAAAAGGAGTAAAAATCGTTATGCCGAAGATCCGTGACCTGACCCTCAACCCAGCAAACCTGCAGAACCACCTACCCGCTTCTATACCCGCACCCGGAACTTCTACATGCAACCCGCATGGTACCACAGGATTTTGCGGGTAACCCGTGGGTGCCCGCTGCAGGACTCTATAGGCCATGTTTTTTAGAGAAAATTAATCAAATAAACACAATTCACTCTTCAGTATATGTGCCCTTAGTCTGAACATATACTACAATTAAAAAGTTTATTTGAATGTGGGTATATTGTCCATAATTTGGTAATTTGAATATCTGTAGCTTGGTACAGTAATTAGAAAACCCCTAGGGGGAAATATGTCTCTACTAGAATGCTCTGTGAGACAAAGCAGATGTGGAGAATTATGTTCACAAATGTTGAAATTAATTAGTCAAGAGAGTATGAGTCACAAATAGCAGGCCAGTGGGACAATCTGCTCTGGTATCAGAAGGATGAACTGTAATTTGTTGGATATAATGTGCACAACAATAATGTTCCCTGGTTTGTGGGGAAAACCCTGTAAAATACAGGCAATGGCCTGCTTAAAGTTAACCTGGGTGTTGCTGTACCTTCCTTTGGAAATTATATTGATACTTCACCAATTTCAATGAATTCCCACAACTCATAAATTGTGCCTTATCGAATTTTGTATTTCTTCTAATGAAAGGAATGAACTGCCCCTTTTTTCTTCTTTTATCAGGTTCTCCATCCCTTTCATTCACTAAAATAAGTGCTCCAAAAGTATTAATTATATCATTATATTTTTATACTTGTGGCTGCATCAATCCTGCTGCCAATACAACCAGAACCTTTGAGCAATAGTTTAGAGGCAATATACTGTATACCTGTGTTCAACATTATCAAAAAAATTATCGTATTAACTCCTTGTATTGTTTTAACTTTCTAATGTAAATCAAAATGTTCTTTTTTTCTTTTTCATTAAAAACATTAACAGGCCATTAGTTTTCTTTACCCTTTCTACTTCCCCATTCTTCATCTGTGAGCACCCCAAAAGATCAGCAGATGCCAAATTTACCTCTTTACATGATTTTATTGGTAAGTGTGTTGAAATGACTGATTGAATAATGTAAATTCACTCTAAAGCTCTCCTGAAAATGTTGGTTCTACATAAATACAGGACAATAACAATAATAATAATAATACATAAATACATTAAAAAGTCCATATGGTTAACAACAGCAAAAAGCTGAAGATAGAAAACCACAGAAGAATAAAGTAATGGGGGGGGGGGCAGCTTTCTACTTTCTACTACTTTTGGGGTCAGTCTCAAATCACAGATCGGCTGTTAGCCTACCATTTTATTCTTATTCTTATTTATTGCTTTATTAACCAATTCAGGTGCTCCCCTATTCATCTTCTACAGCCATTAGGCCATAGCAACCAGACAAATGTTTTGACTGCAACTTGTGTGAGCAGCAGACCAAAAATGTAAACAATTCAAAGCCACCAAAAATTAAAATGATTTTGAATATGTACTTTCAATGTATATAGCCATTTAATGCACAGTTTTGACAGTAGCATAACAGGAGGGCGCTGTGCCCACTAAAAAAAAAATCTTTGGAGGGACTGATGCTCAGCAGCTCTTATCCTCACCCCTCAGCACCCCCCCCCCCTTGTCCATTGGTGCACATGCACACTCAATCACACATCCATGCATGAATATTTACAGAGGAAGCAAATCTAGGGAAGGGGGGATATTTTTGCTATAGATAGATGAAGCTGACCCCACAATCCAGGCCCCCCTGTACTTGTGGCCTAGTAAAGCTGTTGAGTTCTGTATTAGAAGGAACTATGGCACAGTATATACTAAAGCATTAAGTAGTACAGTGTATCCCTCACAGTCAACCAGCACAGTCTGGTCCTTGTCTCCTGACTGGCTTCAGCTTTTTAAAGCCCTCCATTGTACCAGTACTTGTCTCTAAATAAAAAAGCACAGAGTGTCTATTGATCATATACCAAGCGTAGCTACAATATAATAGCTTCTGAGAAAAAAAGGTCAGTGCTTTTTTGCAGTAAACAGGAGAGATGTTCCTGGGTCTGAGTTAAGCATTTATAATCACTGGGGGTGCCTAGCAAATTGGCACCCTCCCATGATTTACCTGTTGCATGCTTCCTTTGGCATATTCATTGGAGTAACACAAACACTTTCCTAGGGAAGCCTTTATGACAATGTAGCACTGAATAAACTGGAGGTTCCAACAAAATGTATTACCAGCCACCAGTGATTCAGCACATTCCTTGCCTTTCATGCTGCTCCTTATTGCAAACTTTTAGCAGTGGGGTAAGTCTTGTGTTCTAGGTGCACTATGCCCCATGTACCCTAGTTCCTATTTTTTTGGATTTCTAAATGGGACACTGGTCCTTTACCTGATCCTCATTTGAGCCTTAGCTGCTCAAACCACTTCCCTGCCACTGACTCTCAATGACTACAACTCTATTCTACCACTATCTCACCTAACTACTTCTATCTGTTTCTGATTTGAGGTGGCCTACCTCAGGCTCCATTGAGTTATTTGCTACAGTATGTCTTTCTTCATCAGCCAAAAAAGAGGTGGCTCACTGTACTACCCCTTATAGCAGTGATCCCCAACCAGTAGCTCGTAAGCAACATGTCCAACCCCTTGGATGTTGCCCCCACTGGCCTCAAAGCAGGTGCTTATTTTTTAATTAATGGCTTAGGGGTCCGTTTACTAAAGTGCGGTAAATGTGAACTTAAGTTTCCGCATGTTATCGCTGAGAATATTTTTCCGCCAGAATATTCGCAGCGACTAAGTTCACTAAACAGCGATGTGCTCAGAAGTCATTGTGATCACTTGGGGTAACTACGTTAGCGAACCAGCTTACGTTAGCGGTAATTTTAGCGAGTT
>CM044441.1:64316143-64355169 GCA_024363595.1 Xenopus borealis
TCGCGCGACGTTCGCGAACTTCCGGCGAGCGCGAACAGCCGATGTTCGCGCCATCCCTAGCTGCCAGTCCATATAGGGGCTACCAAAAAGAGGAGCTCTTATTTGACATCCCCATGGACTTGTGCATGCTTGTGTTGCTCTCCACCTCTTTTTTAAATTTAAATGTGGCTCACGAGCAAAAAAGGTTGGGGACCCCTGCCTTATAGTCTCTTCTGGGGCATTCCCTCTTCCAAACAGTGCCACCTGGTGGACCCTAAAATAACAGTTGGAAGCATTTTGGCACCCATTATCCTATCAGTGATGATGACCATATTATACAGACTATGCCACACAGCTTTTTTGGACCAAATACACCCTGCAGCCAATCAATCTGCCAAAGTGTGATAGACCAGGAAATGCTGTTTATATATGTTAAGTTCTTATTCAGACAACCTCTTAATTTTTCCTTTAAAAGCTTCTGTGAAATACCATATGAATTTAGGCATGCCTGCCACAGTAAGGCAAATGATTAGACATCTATTCTTAAGAAAACCCATTTTGAGAAAGGTAGGTGTAATTGTTTTACTAAGCAGTAATGCCCATCATGAGGGTATTCATATGATCCCCATAAACACCCTTAAACATGCTATTGGTTACTGCACCTGAGCAAACTTTGTTCCTCCTGTTATATATGGGGGTTGGGTTTCCACAGAATTCTCTGGTTTCATGCCTGCCAGGGGTGTAACTACAGAGGAAGCAGACCCTGAGGTTGCAGGGGCGCCAGGGAGGTATAAGGGCCCCACCAGGCCCTAATTCATATACAGTTTCAATAAATATTGTTAAAACACGTCCATTTTGGGGGCCTGAAAAATAATTTGTGGTGGGGCCCAGTAATACAGTATCTAGTTACATCACTGATGCCTGCCATACATTTTGTGTTTTGTATCAACACTCCCTGGGAACAATATAATATATACTGCACTTCCTTCAGAACAGTTAAAAATCACACAATAAACAATGCTGACAGTGGATGTACCCATTATCCATTGCTCATATATTCATCCTGCAGCCAAAGGCACTCCCGTCTTCAATTTATTTCTAATTATTTTTTCACAGAGATTCCAGTAACACTGGGACTTTATAAATGAACCATACTAATAAAAACTGCACTTGGCATGCCAAAGAAAGCAACATTAGACCAAAGCCTGTGAAATACATTATTTATTACATTCATCATAATAACCCATTCTGCATCACTCTAAAACACCATTGCAGACTATTGAGATAATGTTGCTTACAGTTTTTCACAGACTTTATCAATGTCTCCTGTAGATAAACTTGCTCAGAAGCTGGCTCCAAATGTTTTCAGCACCTGGGATAATCCAGATGACATGTTTTATTTTATTTGGATAATTATCCATTACTTTGATAAGAAGCCCATGAGAGCAGACCCTAGAGATCTCGACTTGATGAGTTCTTACCAGAGATGAGGGCCAGATCTCTGTAGGAGGCTGCCTGTCTGCCTTCCTAAAACCTCTAAATGCAGCAACTGCCAGTTCTTGAGCAATACCTTGGCTTACTGAGATTCCACCCTATTTAAACTACCTATTCTGGGCTAAGTTTCCTCCCTTTAGCAAATCTAGAGCTATAAAATATCATCTAGCCAGATTTACACTCCACCCTGGTCATTTATCTGGGTAATCCAGGCTATTCTTGTTAAGGGGTTGCATTCATTAATGAAACCCTTACTGTAATTGTCAAACCTGTGAACTGATGGACTACTTTTACAAGTAGACCAACAGTCTGCAGTAGAAGAGCCGGCTGTAATTGTAATCTTATCTGACATCACCAGTCTGTAAGGCATGCCATCACCATAATACAATTTATTTTGCTCATATGTTGAGTCATATGTTACACAACAAATGTATGTTTTCTTTTTATTTAGCCAAACTTACACAGTTATAAGCTCAGAGTATTTTTGTGCATTTGCTAGTTCCAAATAATATTAAATCACGCTGGTATATTTTTGATTTGCACTAATCCACAAAGCCTGTAGTTTGAGTAATTTCCTGCTTACTTATCTAAAGGAGATAAAATGCTCTCTCTCTCTCACTCTCTCCTTTGAGATTTCATTTATAGAAAACATCCTACTACTCTTCACATTTCCATTTTAGTACTATAAGTTGTAGATTATGAAGCATGTGAAGCTCAGTGAAGAAGGATGAAACTGCTTCCAAGAAATGTAGGGATCTGCATATAGTTCATGCTTTGATAGATGTTTGGAGGGTTGAACTCTACTGGAAAAATAATTTACTGACTATTTTCACTGGCCCTGGATATCTTGTCTTAGGGAGAACCAAACCCTAAAATGAATGTGGCTAAAAATGCCATATTTTATATACTGCCCTAGATTTCACCAGCCTAAAGTTACAGCTTCTCAGTAGCAGCAATGATCCAGGACTTCAAACTTATCCCAGGGGGTCACCATCTTGGAAAGTGTCTGCCACATGCTCAGTGAGCTCTGAGCAGCTGTGGAGAAGTTAAGCTTAGGGGTTGTTGCAAATTGTCAGCAGAAAATGAGGTTGATCTGTAATATAAGCTGATGCTACAGGTCTGATTATTAAATTATGATGCTAGTTGCACTGGTTTCTGAGCTGACATGTAGTAATTATCTGTATTAATTACTAAGCCTTATATTGTGACATTTCTATTCTATGTGTACTGTATTTTGTGAGTGGATCCCTAAGCTCAGTAACCGACAGCAGCACAGAGCATGTGCAGTTAATTAGCAGAAGAGAAGATGGGGAGCTACTGGGGCATCTTTGGAGACACAGATCTTCCCTGATAAAGGGTTGTGGTAGCCTGTGGTTGGGCTGGTACAGAAGCCCAAAACATAATGTACAACATTTCTAGACTACTTTAGCTAAGCTTTAGTTTTCCTTTAAGGTCTGTGAATTATTTAAAAGTTGCCTTACGGGGAAACTTCTGGCAACTTTGGAAAACGAACCACTGTGCATGCTTTAGTGCTGGTGACTTTACATTGTAGCAGACAGGAAGACATAGGAAGGCAGTTTGGGGAGCTTGTCGCCCAGAAGAAGAGGCAATTAGTTGCAAGGTGACTAAATCTCCCTGAATCTGCCCGTGTGTCTCAAGCCTAATAAATCTGGCCCAAATGTTTAGATATTATGGGTCATTTAAAAAGACAGGGAAAAGTCTTTAAAGAGCAGTTAGGGGTAGTGGTGAGGGAAATGTTTCCCTGATGTAGATTTGTTGTGACAAATGTTTTTATGAAACCAGCAAAAAATGCAGCAACAAAATGCTCATAGATGCCTTTGTATTTTGCACAGGAAAAAGTCCATTTGATTTCAATGTGTTTCACTAATTTTTACAGTTTCTCTCATTGTTACTAAAGACCACAAGAGCAAGTTCCTAAAAGCTTGTTCAACAAACATTTCTTTCACGGTCTGGCTGTGCTCTGCACCTCATTTCAGGTGAGGTGCAAACCGTTTAGTCAGGGGGTGCAGACAGGGCTCTCATCAGGGGTACAATGCTGGGGCCGATTGTCCTGGGCACAGGTACTTTAAAGCTGTGGTTCCTGAATTTGCCGGAACCTCTTAAGTAGCCGAAGCTGGAGCCAAATCCTCTAAAGCTGTAACCAAAGCCACCAAAGTAGGAGCCAAAGCCTATGAAAGGAGTTGAAACCATCAAAGGGAGCCAAAGAAGATAAGAAAATTGAAAAGTAAAGGTGGCCACACACAGAGAGATCCGCTCATTTGGTGATGATGCCAAACGAGCGTATCTCTCCCCAATATGCCCAAATTGAGGTGGAAGATATCAGGCTTATCTGATTGTGGGCCCCCAGGGGCTCGCAGGACTGCATCAACTGCTTCAACATCAGATGCAGCTGAGATCCAACGGGATTTTTACCCTGCCCGATCAACATCTGGCTGACTTTCACCCTGATATCAATCGAGGGAAGCCTGTCAGGGGCCCCCACACATGGTCCAATAAGCTGTCAACTCGGTCTGTCAGCAGCTTTTAATGGTCCATGTATGAGGGCCTTCAGTTCCACTGAACACCAATGGTCTTTTTAAAAAAAAAAAAAAACACCAGGCCACCAATTTTTTTTTTGCCTTATGGGAGGACCCTGCCCACCAATGTTTTTGTTTGGACCCAGGAAATGTTCTAATTGCAGCCATGGGTGCAGCACTGTCTTAACTGTCTGCCATAAGGGCCCCATTGTGTCTTGCATCCTCTGCAGTTTCCTAACTTGTGTGTATAAACATCACCCATTTTTCCTCCCATTTATTGCACTTTGCACATAGGCCTAGGGGTCAATATAAACCCTATCGTTTTATATTTGAATCATGTAATTTTATATTTTTATTTTAAAACAATTTGAGAGAAGCACATACTTAAGTAACAAAATTGTGGCTGATGCTGTGCTAGAAACCAAAAGATCGATATAACCAGAAGCACCTTAAATGAAAAATATTTAACTTTGTTATAAACAGTAAAAGATTCTTAGAACTCAAAAGATTGGAACATAAATGTAACCTATTAACACATATTAATAGTAGAAAAAGGTTAATAGATCAGTCAAAAACATTATTACCACCACAAGGCAGTTAATCATCACATACTGCACAGGTACAAAACCTAATTGGCTTTAAGTTTTCAGAAAAACTTTTCAGCTACACCCTCTTTGGAGCCTAGCCCCATGAGCTTTTAATGAGTTTTCTAAGCTTATAACATTCAAGAAAAGCAGAGGGTAGTTTGTAGATATTCCATAAAGCAGCTTACATAAATCAAATCAGCAGATAAATAACTCAGTATCACAATGATTTGAATTTTTTTAATTTAATACTGAAAAAAAGTATTTTTCTGGGCCATCATAAGGACCATGTTTCAAATGTTACTGCAATAATTGTGTGCACAGTTTCTTTTTTCGACTAAAATAAATGTGGCTTGTTAGCCATCTATTTTGAGAATTCTCTCATTCCTTGACCATTAAAGTAAATCTACAAACACATTTCCAAAAATGCTAGGACACTGTGTAAAATGTAAATGAACAAGTGTGATGATTTGCAAATCATTTAAACCAAATATTTAATTGTAAATAGACATTCTATTGTTTTCTAAAAAAATATATGCTAGATTTGAATTTGATGCCAGTAACATGTTTCAAAAAAGTTGTTCAAGCATGTTTCCCATTGTGTTGCATCACCTATTCTTTTTACAACACTCATTTTGGAATGAGCATTTGGAAACTAAAGAAACCAACTGCTGTAGTATTGTAAGTGAAATGTTGTTCCATTTTTGCCAGATATAGAATTTTGGCTGCTTAATAATTCGGGTCATATTTTCAGAGTTCAGAATGTGCCAAATGTTTCCAGAGGTCTGGACTGCAGACAGGCCCGTACAGAACTGTTATAATACCTGCATAATGAAGTTTCAAATTGTCTTGCAGAAATAATAAAAGTCTTTGGATGGCAGCATATCTCGTTCCAAAACCTGTAGATATTGTTCAGCATTAATGATGCCTTCCCAGTTGTGCAAGCTACTTATGCCATGTGCACTAATGCACCTCCATAGCATCACAGATCCTGGCACTGATAACTGAGATGGTTCTTTTCCTTTTTAGTCTCGAGGGAGTGGTGACCATGATTTCCAAAGTTTGATTTGTCAGACCACAGAACAGCTTTCTACTTCACCTCATAAATGAGGTCCATCATAAATGAGCTTGGGCCAGAGAAGATGAATATTTCTGAATCATGTTTATAAACGGTTCTTCTTTGCATGGAATTTGCATTTGTGGATGCAGCAACAAATTGTGTTCACAAACAATTGTTTTTGGAAGTATTCCTGAGGCTACGCAGTGATTGCCACAAATTATTTCCACCAGAGTCTCGAAATCTTTTAAATTATGTCAATAAGAAATCCCCAAATACTTTGCAACTTTAAATTAAGGATAATTATTCTTACATTGTTGCAATATCCCCCCATGCAGTGTTTTCACAGAGGGTATACCCTTCTTCATCTTTACGTCTTAGGGCCCTTACACATGGGCGTTTTGGACCTGCGCTCACCTGCATTGCGCTTGGCTGTGTTCAGCCACAGGGGAGCGCAGGCCTAGACGCACCTCATTCTTTTCAATGAGGTTGTACCCACGGGACGCGTGTAAGCGCCGAACGCAGGTTCAGACGCAACATGCTGCATTTTTCTTGCGTTTGGCGCCTACATGCATTCGTGTGAGTACAGCCCAATTGAAAATAATTGAGTGCGTCTATACCTGCGCTCCTCTGCGGCTGAACGCAGCAAAAAGGAACGCAGGGGAGCGCAGGTAAAAACGCCCGTGTGTAAGGGCCCTTAGAGACGCAGCTTATTCGAGAGGCACTTTTTATACCCAGTCATAATTCTGACATTGCCAATAGGTGAGATGGTCCACTGGGTGTTTTTTTTTAGCTGTGTTTTCCACAGCTTTTCCTGTCCTTTTTGTCCCAACACATCAAATTCAAAATAAGCATATACAGTATTGTTCAAAAAGCAATCAAAACATTCTCAGTTTCAACATTGTATGTTTTGTCTTTGTACTATTAGCCTGGCCTGGATTTGTGGAGAGGCCAGTTAGGCCCTGGCCTGGGGCGGCAGGATTTTAGGGGGCGGTATGCTGCCTAACCACGCCCACATTAGTTCAGAAATTTTAATTTCCTGTGTGCCAATTCCCATTGCTCCGTCCCGATTATGAAAATTTCAGCAAATAAAAGGGAGGGGACAGGGGCGACAAACGAAAGCAGGCCTAGAGGCGCCAGCTATCTAAATCCAGCCCTGCTATAAGCAATTGAACATAGGGCTTACCTGTCACCTAAACATAAAAATCTGTATACGAAAAGTATTTTCAAATTAAACATGAAACCCAAATTCTTTTTATAATTAAAACATTCTGTTGTAAACTCTTTAACAAATCTCAACCGTCACTCATATATTACCTCCCCCACATCTATGCCTTAGGCTTAGGGGGGCAGGCAATTACTCTAGATGCCACTGCACTCCTCACATTCCCTATCCCTCCTCAACATCTAATTGTGATGCCAGTGCATGGGCATCTGATGCCCCATCCCGCCACAGAAACAAGATTTTGACCTGATCTAAAGCTTGCCTTAATAACAGTGTCCAAAAAATGGCTGCTGACTGCTTGATGTGCTTGTGATTTTCACAACTAAAGAAACAAGATTGAAATAATGTATTTAATATAAGTATATTTAAGTAAAGTTTAATTTGTTCGACAAACATCATAAGATTTGGTATTATTTCTTAGGATGACAGGTTCCCTTTAAATAGGTTGTTCACCTTTGGTTAGCTTCAGATACTTCACCATAAAAAAAAACTTTTAATTTTTATTAATATTCTTTTTGTGACTGTTTTTCTAATATTGAAGTTTAAGGTTTCATTTTTCACCTTAGTATGCTTTGTAAAGTTTAACCAAATAGAACCACAAACAATAGGGGTCAGCGCTAGAACAGCTGAGAGGAATAAGAATATAGCAGAGAGAGAACTTATGGTGTAGTATTTCTCTCTTAGGGTCTAGTTCAACACCTCCAAGTTTTTACACACTTAACAAATGGGAGTTCCTAATTTCCGTATATATTTTCACCACGTGCTGATGATAGTCGAGTACTCACAAACATTTCAAAACATGTGTAGCATATAACACAAATGATCTCCCGACAGGATCCTTGCTGTAAGTAAAATAGGGAGCGCAGTGATAGTTTAATCATTAAAACAACATAAAAAAAAATCGCATCGGGAAAACCCGTGACCCGCAAAATAAAAACGAAAATATGAATTGCTTGGATTTGACTAGGAAAAGTCCATATTTTAAGAGAAATCATCGGAAAAGCCCACAATGTTTGGATTATTGTATGAAACCCAGCTCAGACCATAATATCTACAGTACCTCGACAGATTGAAGATGGAGTATTTTCCGATTCTGATTTTTTGCATCCTCGGGGTATAAAAATCTTGAATCTTTTCTTTAGCTTTTCAAAATTCAGCAGCGCTCCAGTTTGCAATTTTAGCAAATCTGGTTACTAGGGTCCAAATTACCCTAGCAACCATGCACTGATTTGCATAAGAGAAACGAATATGAATAGAAGAGGGCCCAAATAGAAAGATAAGTAATATAAATTAGCAACAGCAATACATTTGTACCCTTACAGAGCATTTGGGTTTTAGATGGGGGTCAATGAAAGCTGGAAAAAGTTGAGAAGAAGCCAAATAATTCAAAACTATAAAATAAAAATGAAAACCAATTGAAAAGTTGTTTAGAATTAGCCATTCATATACTAAGTGCAATGATAAATCGCAATTAATTTCTCCTAGCTCGGACGACTGCAAACATATGTTGTGCAAAGTTATATGAAGTTTCCTCACAAGGAAACTTTAGTCTACTTCGGAAAGTAGCAATGTTTTCTTGGAGATTAGTCGCCAGATAAATCTCCTTTGGAGCAAGTGTATAATGTCTTTCAAATCCAGTGAATTGCCACAGGGGAAACATAGGCAGTACAAGTTGCACAAAGCATCTGTGCAAGGAAATGTTGGGCTACTTTGAAAAAAGTGCCGCTCTGGGCTACTTCAGAGATTTATTGGCTGCGCTAGTGGAGATTAATAGTGACTAATGTCATTACCCTAAAAATTATCTTAAAAGTGAACCATCCCTTTAATGCATAACTACTGCAAACCTTCATACACTGCAATATCTTTTAAAGCTGTATGGAGCTGGGTCATTTAAATATTTGCGTCTCTCCTTGCTAATTGACTTTTCCAAAAAGGCTTCATTGAAATGCTTGAAGGAATGTTAATGAGCTCTTTTTCATTAGCATATTTTCAAGACATCACTAGGATTTTCTACCTTTGTAAGCTTCAGTGCCTTGGCTATGTTTAAAGGATTTTGACATTTTTAATGTCTTTATTCAAAAGTAAGCACACACATAAACAATTAAGATGTAATTAATTCCACAAAGTATTAAGCCCAAGGAAGTATTTAACTGTGCATTTTACAAGTGTCTAATTGCTTTGATTATGCTAAGAAAGTAAAGTGTGCAGTGGCTCAGGAAAAAAACAGGACTCCGTCTGAGTCAGAGATCAACATTTCGAGCGAGGGATCAGCATTTCTCCCCAGTGAGTGCTGTTGAAAGGCTCCTGTCGCTCACTTTTTTCGACTATCTTGAAAGTGACAGCCTGTAGATGCCACCCACACACTGTATACATACACACAGTGAAAAGAATACAATACAACAACAGATCACTTTTGAACTGATCAGAAAATGCCTATTGTTAGTTCAAAACATTTATACCAAAGAACTTATCATAAAAAAAAAAATAGGGATCATCAGCTTTCTGTCTTTTGCTTCTACACTGCTTCCAGAGATGTTTTTATTTATTACTTAAATATATAAACCAGTTTGGTAAGATTCTTTAATATGCCACTTAATTTGATATAAACTACCTAATGCTCAAGTATTCAATTTGGGGGTATAGTTTTCCTTTAATATAATATGGCCCATTGTCTTAAATCAAAACGGAATCCATGCTTTAACAGGAATAAGACAGTATGGATCACAACATCAGATATTATGTGCTTCCCTGCTCTGCTAGCAACTGTGCATTAATTTTCTTAATTTTATAAGGATAGGAATCCTATACAAAGGATATTTGTAAAAGCTCCTGTAGGCTCAGTCCAGAGCCAGAGATACTGCAGCCCTGAGAGAATAATGATGTATAAGCCCCTATTTGTCTTCCAAATATTCTTATCTGTCTAATCTCTCCTCAGTTAGGTAGTGGGGCTCATTTATCAATACTGGGTAAATCTGAATACAGCTAATTACTAATTAGTTGCTATGGGTTACTGCACAGGTGTCAATTAGCCCAGTGTTGATAAATGAGTATTTTTCAGTCTTAGTCTTCAGTGTTAAAGGACAAGGAAAGTTAAACTAAAGAAGGCGGCTAGAAATGTTGTACATTATGTTTTGGGCTTCTGTACCAGCTCAAGGGAACCACAGCCCTTTAGCAGTAAAGATCTGTGTCCCCAAATATTCCCCAGTAGCTCCTCATCTTCTTTTCTGCTGATTCACTGGATATGCTCTGTACTGATGTCTGTTACTGAGCTTAGGGACCCACTCACAATATACAGTACGCATAGAATAGAAATGTCACAATATAAGGCTGATTAATAATTAATACAGATAATTACTACAAGGCAGCACCGAAACTACCGTAATTAGCATTAGAATTTAATAATCAGCCCTGTAGCATCAGATTATATTGCAGAAAACCTAATTTTCTGTTTGATAATTTGCGCGACCCCTAAGCTTAGCTTCTCAACAGCTGCTCAGAGCCCACTGAGCATGTGAGTGTCGCAGACACATTCCAAGATGGTGACCCCCTGTGACAAGTTTGAAGTCCTGGACCATTGCTGCTAATGACAAGCTGAAACTTTAGGCTGGTACAATAAGTTCAGTATATAAATCATGTAATTTTTAGCCCTATTCGTTTTTATGTTCAGTTCTCCTTTAATTAAGGTTAATGCACACAGCCCAATATCATAATTATCAGGACAACTGCCAGAGTATTACTATGTAGCCCCAAATCACACTGTCGCCATTTGGAAATAATCTGTTCTCTATGCTAAAATCGATCCTAAAAAGCATTCCCAATACCCCATATATATTAAAGCCACTAAATATTTCGACTTTTACTCTATGGAGTTATTTGATTGCATCCATATCAGATTTGTCTGCTTAGGTAAATCTACCATTTCAAGCTTTGTTGCATACATGGGCAACATTTTCTGTCACTTGTTTTACCATTGATAAATGTAATAATTCAATATATAAGTGAAGTTTCACAGATGTTGAAGAAAGACATCAGCAGAAGTTCAGACAGACAAAGAAAAAGGATCTAAAGACATATGTGCCTTACATTTTATTATTTAGCATTGTTTGTTTTTCCTATTTATTTGGATTTGAATAGCTATATGCTGACAGTTCAGAGACAGCAACGTTTCCATCTATCTAAATAAAGTGTATGGATTTCCATTGCTTGCTTGAAAAATAGATAATTGATTTGCACATTTAACATACTGATTCAATCTTGATCTAAACCAAGTTAGCGCTCACAATGTGGACAGCTGCATAACCCCTCTGCAAATATATGTGCTTCTCAATTTACCAATAATCAGCACATTTCTAAAACCACTTAGAACCAAACACTTTTACTTACTTAAGGCATCTGTTTTGGTATAAATGGAGCCATATTTTTAAATTAAGATCTTTACTATCTAGTAGGCCAGATTCTGTAATTGACACTAAATCTGACATCAGTCTCATGGTGATAAAAAGCATCAAAAGATCTCAGAATCCAAACACAATTATAAGAACAATGTCTCTCCCATTTAAAGATCACGTGGCAAACTTTTTATACTCCCTTTAAATGATATGTAGGGCAAAACATAATCTAATTTCCCTGATACAATCATACAAAAAAAATGGTGCTGAAAGATGCACTGAAAAACATGTATACCTCAAAAAACTCCTTAGTAGTGCATTGACTGACAATCAAGTTTAGCTTTTTTTCTGAAAATCTCTAAAAAAAAATCTCTAAAAATTTGAGATTTATGAAGTGTAAAAACCACAAAAACCTCCAATACAAAACGTAACCATGTAAAAGCTGTCGATGTCCTATTGAATTAATGGGAGCTGTGCTGATCCTAATGGACCTCTCTAAATCAATTCAGACTTTTAGAGGTTTTTGTATTTTTTTTTCACTAATTATTCTAAAACCTCTAATCAAGAAGGGACTTCAGGGACATCTGCCATTGACTTCTACATGACCTTGACAGGTTTGAAAGGTGTCTTTTTAAATTTTTAGCAGTGTTGGGTTACAATAAATCTCAAAATCTCTATATTTGACAGGATTTCCCCACAAAAATAATGAAGCCCCTCCATATAAACAAGTTAGTGACTGTAGCATTCTAGAGTTCTGTCTATCTTACTTATTTTCCATTTTTTTATTTACAGTATCTTTGAATTGGAAAATGTTAATAATGCTATAACAAAATCCTTCAGTTGACAGAGCGAACTGAGGTGAAGCTGCAGCTGCAGATTTGTAGCCAGATCTATTTAAAGCAAGTAACTCTGCTGTTAATAAATTATTATGTGGAATATCAGGCCAATATATACAGGTGTGGGATCTGTTTTTCAGAAACCCATTATCCAGAAAGTTCAGAATTACAGGAAGGCCATCTCCCATAAACTTCATTTTATGCAAATAATCCAAATGTAAAAATGTATTTCCTTTTTCTATGTAATAGTAAAATAGTACAGGTATGGGATCCATTATCCGGAAACCCATTATCCAGAAAGTCCCAAATTACGGAAAGGCCATCTCCCATAGACTCCATTATAATCAAATAATCCAAATTTTAAAAAAAGATTTCCTTTTCCTCTGTAATTATTAAACAATAGTTTGTACTTGATCCAAACTAACCTATAATTCATTCTCATTGGAAGCAGAACCAGCCTATTTGGTTTATTTTATGTTTACATGATTTTCTAGTAGTCTTAAGGTATGAAGATTCAAATTACAGAAAGATACATTCTCGATTATAGGTCCCATACCTGTACTTTGTATTCGAAAGAATTATTCATTATTGGAAGCAAAACCAGCCTATTGGGTTAATTTAATGTTTAACTGGGTGGTTCACCTTCAAGTTAACTTTTGGTATATTGTAGAAGGACCAATTCTACACTTTTCAGTTGGTCTTCATTATTTATTTTTCATAGTTTTTTAATGATTTGCCATTTTCTTCTGTTTCTTTGCAGCTTTCAAATGGGGGTCACGGACACCATATCAAAACAAATGCTCTGTAAGGCTACAAATGTATTGTTATTGCCAGTTTTTATTACTTATCATTCTATTCAGTCCCTCTCCTATTCATATTCCAGTCTCTTATTCAAATCAATGCATGCTAGGGGTTGCTAGGGTAATTTGCACCCTAGAAACCAAATTGCTCAACCCCTTTAAATTATTTTTGTGTGTTTGTATATTTGTGTGCATGTGTGTTATGGAAGGCCATTTCCCATAAAGTCTGTTTGAAAAAATTCTTCTTTATATTTTTTTGTAAAAACAAAACAGTACCAGGCATTTTAAAGGAGGTAATTTCCTAAAACTCAAATTTATCTAATCTATTTATTAAACCAAGTTCAACCAAACTCGCATCAACCATTTTATTTATTAATAAAATGACTCAAAAAAATTGATGTGAGGAAAGATTTTATAAAATCGTGTGAAAACTCAAAATGATAAAGTGATATTCTTTGTAGCGTGGGTTTGACATTAGTCCTATTATATTTACAGAGCATACCATTTGTGCTGTTTGCTTCACATGGAGCAGTGTTAGAGGGTGTTGAAGCGTCATAATACTGTAGTGAGCTATGAAATATTTCCCCACTCAGCACAAATCTTGCTCAGCACAGATAAATTGTCAAGAACTGGATGTTGACCTAACTTGCCCTCCTTTGACAAAAAAGGAAACAATGTAAAATGAATTCGTAGAAGACAAGAAAAGTGGAAGAACAGCAAGTGATAAATCACTTCAATTGTTTCTGACTAGAATAGCACTTTAGCTTAGAACAGTTTACTGGTCAAAGTGCTGACAAGTTATGAGATCATACAATTTATGTGATTTCTTGCAGTCTTCATGTTTTTTTATCAACACACTTTACATATATTGCAAGAATATGTTTATAACTTGTGACTAGGCATTTTAGCCCACCTCACCCTAATGCTTTAGAAGCCATTTTTTAAAATAAGTATTTTAAGTATTTTCCCACACAGAACATCACACAATAAATCAACCAGTATGTGTACTTTGTAGCAAAAAGTCTGCCAACTTGGCTCAAGGTATTTCTACCTTAAAGACTTCTCCTTAGGTCTCTCATTTCTATGGCTGTAAGTATTATGTGAAACCTGTGGGGCGATGTCTGTCAACATGCAGTGAGAAGCAATCCTAAAAACATCAATGGAGCAGGGGCACTGAGCAGATCTGCTTCTCTCAGCCTGCAAAAAATACGCAGACTTACAACAGCCGGAGTCTTCAGCCTGTGTGCCCATAGCCTAAAACAGAAAGTATAATGTAGTTGCCCTACACTGGTAAAATGTTTAGTTTGCTTCAGAAACACTACTATACTGTATAATTTTTTTAATACTGTTGCTTCAGAAAGACTACTAAAGTTTATATAAATAAGCTGCTGTGTAGCCGTGGGGACATCCATTCAAGTTGAAAGCAGGCTAAATGGGCTGAAATACCAGAAGTACAATGGGTTTAATTCTTACACATAAATCTAAACTCATTGAATCATTTTTCTATTTTCAACTTGAATGCCTGCCTCCATGGCTATAAATTAGTTTTATATAAACTAAAGGAGCGTTTCTGAAGCAAACACTGTTTTATATATATAGTTTTTTTAGTTGTCAGCATAACAAATCTCACAAGTTAAGGTGGCCATACACTGGTCGATAAAAGCTGCCGACAGAATGAGTTAGCAGTTTATCGGCCCATGAGTGGGGCCCTCCGACGGGCTTACTCAATCGATATCTGGCCGAAAAATCCAGTGAGATCACGGCCGCATCGGTGCATTGATTAGGGTTGCCACCTTTTCTTCAAAAAAATACCGGTCTTCCTATATATTTAGCTTTTTTCCTATTAATAACATTGGGATCAGCTATCAAAAATAACCGCCAGGCCAGTAAAATACCGGCCAGGTGGCAACCCTAGCGTTGATGCAGTCCAGCGATCCAACTGCCCATATGCTCATCATTCTGATCCCTAGGGCCCACGATCAGATCAGCCGGATATCACTTGCCTCAAGGTGGGCATATCCGAGAGAGATCCGCTCATTTGGCGACATCACCAAAGGAGCGGATTTCTCAGTGTATGGCCACCTTTACAACATATCAATACCCAGTACATTCAAGTAAATTCCAATCTACCCATTCCAAAGGGTGTGGAGGAGTGAGAAGAGTCCAGTGAGTCGGAGTACAATGAACTGATGATAGCAGGCCAAAGTCATACTGATTCAGACTGAGTACAATGGCATGGATAAAGTAGTCTAGGAGTGTAAACCTCTTCATATATATACCACTTCCATTTTTACCAGATTTTGAGGCAGACAACCAAAAAAAATGTTTGACCTCTTGCTTGTCCACCATAACAGGAGAGATAGGAGGAGATGTGGGTTTCAGATGTGGGTTAAGCTGGCCATAGACGTAACAATTACGATCTTTCTCGGAAAAGATCTTTCCAAGAAAGATCGTTCGTTTCAACACACACGTGTAGAGCTGAATCGTCAAATATACAGGTAGAAACAATAGAATTCTACTTGTATCTGACGATTCAGCACTAACAATGGCCGATGTTCAGGCTGCTTTCAAAGGCATCCGATCAAAATTTTCCGTCCAGTCCGATCAACCAGCCGACCGATATCTTAATCCTCTGACGATGTCGGTCGGCTCATTTCCCACCATACACGCACCGAATATCGTACGAAAATTCGTTTCGTACGATATTATCTGTGCGTCTATGGCCACCTTTAATGTTAGGTGTTGTATCCGCTTTATCAAAAAAGAATGCATTTTGGAGGGAAAACTGCCCTGTGTGCATAAAAGAAACAAATACCACTGAAGTAGATGCATCTACTACATATCAATGCATATCTAAGTTTATTTGATTGTAGTGCTAGATTACTTTTTTTGTCTTGAATATTTCCATAGCACTCTCTTACTTTAATGTTACAAACCTAATTTGATTACATTTTCAGTTTGAACACACTGACTAAAATGCAGTCCCAAATGGTATTTTGAATTGATACTACCCAAAGGTGCTAAGGTGCCATACATATTTACATTACAACCTTGTTGACACTTTGTCCTTATTTGACCCCAATAACAAGAACTAAAAGCTATTTTCCATCAAAGTAATGTAAAATTAACTACGCAATACAGTTTGTCATCTAAGTGCCATTTAATCTCCTTTCAAGATCACTCCCTTATCATGTTCAATCTACAGCTCACTCAAATTTACCTTAAAAAAAGGCAAGTGTCGATGCATCTAAGCCAAAAACATGTGGAATTAAACACAAAGATTAGAAAGGCTTCACGGCAGTATTTCACAGAAACCAGCTCACAAAATTGAAAAGAGCAAAGCAGAATTTCAGATGTTTATTATAATCAATTAGGGACCAGGGAATGTGCATTGATCAATCTCTCCACTTTCTCTCTATGGGGGAAATTCACTAAGACGCGAAAATTTGGTAGCGTTACCTTCGCTGACGGTCGCCGCACTTCGCCAGGCGAATTTTCACCAGCGCTATGCTAATTCACTAAAGTGCGAAGTAAGGCTCAGGTCGGTGAACTTCGCCAGGCGAATTTTCACCAGCGCTATGCTAATTCACTAAAGTGCGAAGTAAGGCTCAGGTCGGTGAACGGTAGCGTAGTTGAGCTAGTGTTACTTCACCAGGCAAAGTGCATTTACGCTAGCGATGACTAATTTGCATACAGCGTGAATTTCAAAGTATAATAGAAGTATATGTTACAGACACTACATTCCACTACACAAGCCCAGGAAAAAAATAAAGTTGTCCTTTTGCCCTACATGTGCCCCCTGTATAGTTGATTTGCAAAATGTTAGGAAATGTAGGGGGGAAAGAGGATAACCCCCCAAAAAATTTAGCTCTTTTTCAGACTATCACCCTACAAAATGTAAAACACGCCAGCGTTTTTTTGGGACTTAGAAAAAATTTAAAAAAAAATTTTTTCAAACTCCTATCTATAACTTTGCCAGGTCTGACCTGGTGAAGTAACGTCTAGCATAAGAGGTTCAGTAAAATGGTCATCTTAGTGAATTTGCATAATTACGATCCTTCGTCAGTGCGCAACTTTCGCCTGGCGTAAGGGTGCTAAGTTGCGCTAGTCTATCTACTTCGCTAGTGAAAATTCACCAGAGTCAGTGTTAGTGAATTTGCAAAGTTACGAAATGACGGAACGCTGGCGAACTAGCGCAAGCGTTAGATGCTTCGCGCTTTAGTGAATTTGCCCCTATGTCTGTAGTTAATTTGTCCAGATCAGTAGCACTTCCAGTGTATTTTAGTACATTTTTATTTAGCTATGGAGTGCTCCCACAACCTTTCTTTTTTATAATCAATTACATATACATTTGCAGATCCACACTCTGATGCAACCCAAAACTAAAGCTTTACATAATAAGATTGCCAAGGTTGCCAAACAAGTGGACCCGCAGATATGCCCTCCATGAAGAGGGCAATATCGGGTTGATATGATTGTTTGGCCCTAGGGTCAACAATTCATCAAAATTACAGCTATGTATGGCCGTCAGAGGTTCAGCATGAAGACGCACTGCTCCTTACAGCAGGAAAGCTCAAACCAGATGATTTGACAGATATCAAACTTTCTGGCCCATAGACTGGCACCTGGCACTGGCTAATAAACTGCTGACTCGGTCCAGAAGGACAGCTTTTATCTGCCCATGTATGGCCACCTTTACAGAGTCCCTTTCCAGTTCCTGTAAAAAAGCTATCATGCATGGCAAAATGGTTTTCTATGTTAACAAACACAAATACAGGTAAAGGAAGAAGTGTTGGTGGAAAATGAGGTGACCATAGTGGGGTATAGAACTCCTCCCCAAGTTAGTGAAGAGGAAGAGGTTGAGCTCCTGTTGCAAATAAAAAAAAGACTGCTAGTTTGGGGCAAGTATTAATAATGGGGGATTTGAATTATCCAGATACTGACTGGAGCAATATCAGTGTCAGGACAGTTAAAGGCAACACGTATATAAACTTGTTGTATGACAGTTTTTTGTTGAGAAGCCTACCAGAAATTATTCTGAATTGAATCTAGTAATCAGAACAACCCAGACCATATGGCAAATGGGAAAGTAGTAAAACCCCTGGGTAATATTGACAATCTAGAGCAACTGGACTTGCTGAGTAATCATTGAGGATGTTTCACTACTCATGTGAGCAGCTTCTTCAGTCGAACTAGATAATAGTTTGAACTTGATGGACGTGGATTTTTTCTTTTTTTTTTTTTAAAACTTAACTTACAATTTAAATAAGGGATCTCTTTCATGAAGCAGACATAGACCAAACCATATTCTAACTATAAGAAAACCATAAAGTTAATACTATCTATACTGACCTCTGACATAGTCTCAAGATGGCCATACATGTATAGCCCTCTTCTGCTACTGCATGAGATCTAGCACGCATTTAATTGCGAGTGGTGCTACAGGAGTCCTGTGTCTCCACTATAATGGGAGAGCAGGTATACTTTAAAATGGAGTGCCTCAACCCAAGGTCAGGACAGGCTGAACTGCAGTACCCCTCCCTGGGAACTTCTGGTGCCTGGTGTAGATCGGTGCAGCAAAGGATTCAAACAGAGAGGTGATTCTTGCAGCAACATAACGTGTTTATTCACAAAGTACAGTCTCAATGGAAAAATTCACAGGCACTTAGATGACCACAGGATAACAGTAACAGGATTCCTCCATTTCAGTGAAATAGCACAGTTAGGATGAACACCTCTTGGGGAAAAGCTTCCTGCCCAGGGATAGTCGTAGTTCTTGGCACCCTCACTGGCCCTCACCTCCCTGAGCTAGTGGTGTACACACCACAGGGTCCTAACCCCACTACTTCTCCTCGTTGGAGCGGATGCTGCTCACTAGCTGCCTTGTACTTACTCTCACTCCTAGAGTGACTGTTATAATGCTCACTATCACTAAATAGCTCTTATCTAACTTTCCACTGGCAAGCCTGGACCTGTAATACCTCTCAGTAAGGCAAGGGCCCAGGTCAGACCCTGAGCACATGGGGCTAAACCCTCTTTTTACTTTAAACTACTGCCACCTAGTGGACAATCCCCTTGAACTAATGTGGACCCAGGAAAAGGGGAAACTGCCTGAGTAAACAAACCCAAATCTCAGGGTCCCTACACATGAAGAAGCCTCCAAAATCAAATACTTTCCCACATTCAATCATTTTGGGTCATCTAAAAAATGAATGGATAAATGCTTTTGTTTGGCCATTCAAAGTAACAGTAGATATGGATGTTGTTAAGGAAATGTGCAATATTTGGGAATAAAGAATCCTGCTTATTTAGATTGTATTAAAGTGAAACTAAGGGGGCATATGCACGCATATGCTGACCAAACCAGATATGTCTGTGAAAGCTTGCACCTCATATGCATTTTTTTAGTTAAAAATAACATTACAACAGCTTATTACAAGCTTTTACAACAGCACCCTCTATCCCACAAAACTCTTAACCACCACAATGACTACTAAATAGATTACAATCCCCATCAATATTCGGGCATTGCCTTATACACAATCTTTAGCCATTTTCTTTCTTTACCTCCAACAAGCTCAAGAAAACACAGCGAAAGTGCAGTTATTATTGCAAAGAGTTGCATCTGACAGCAGCAGTAATAGAGTTTACCAAAGAGATGAGCAGACTATGGGGCAAATTCACTAAAGCGCAAAGCGTCGAACGCTAGCGCTAATTCGCCAGCGTGACGTCAATTCATAACTTCGCAAATTCACTAACACCGACTCTGGTGAATTTTCGCTAGCGAAGTAGATGGACTTGCGTAACTTTCGCACCCTTACGCCAAGCTAAGTTGCGCACTGACCAAGGATCTTAATTACGCAAATTCACTAACATGAACATTTTCCTGAATGTTAGCACTTACGTTAGACGTTACTTCGCCTGGTCAGACTTGGTCAGACTAGGTTCCATACAATAGATAGGAGGTTGGAAAAAAAATGGAAATTTTTTCTAAGTCCCAAAAAACCGCTGGCGTGTTTTACCTTTTGTAGGGTGATAGTCTGAAAAAGAGCAAAATTTTTTGGGGGGTTACCCTCCTTCCCCCCTACATTTCCTAACATATGGCAACACGACTATACAGGGGGCACATGTAGGGCAATAGAAAACTTTATTTAATTTATTAAAGGTTTCCTGGGCTTGTGTAGTGTAATTTAGTGGCTATAACATATACTTCTATTATAACTTAAAGTTCCTGCCGTATGCAAATTAGGCTTCGCTAGCGTAACAGCGCTCTGCCTAGCGAAGTAACACTAGGGCAACTACGCTACTGTTCGCCGACCTGAGTGTAAATTCGCACTTTAGTGAATTAGCGTAGCGCTAGCGAAAATTCGCCTGGCGATGTGTGGCGAACGCTAGCAACTTTTCGGATCTTAGTGAATTTGCCCCTATGGCAGCACTGCACAATGAGTGAATGAATCAATCCCTTTGTAAAATGTATAACTAAGCAATAGAATTCTTAATGAATCAGATGAAAATTGAGCGTAGGACCTGGCCAGATATGGGATGACTTTGACGTAGTTGGCCAGCTTAAATATGTTGCAATATATGGACAAACAATCCCTGTTGTTTAAAGGGTAAGGCATTTTTTAGTAGCTGTATGCACAGAATGTCTCAAAGTCTTAAATATATTGTTAATGGGTTGAGTGCAGAGGACCTTTTGTCTTTGAATGAATCGATCCCTACATCTTCAAGAATCTGGTAAAAATAAGGTAATGAATAGAATGGAAGTGAATACGTGAGAATATGTGGGGACACTACAGACACTAAATGAGTGGAGCACATCCTATTCCACTAATATCTCCCTGACCTGCAAACAAATGCCTACATACAGTATAGAACAAATTCCCAGCACACTAGGAATGAGACAATAACATTTCCAGAGATGCTGTACTACATGGAGATTGGGGATGTAGTAGTAGTACAATATTATTATGTAGCCCATCACCCTTCCAAAGAAAATGCAAAATGCATGTTACAACCATTTTCAGAAGGAAAAGAGGGCAGTATTCTATACAAACTACAGACAAACTGCTAAGTATCTAGGCTGACCCGAAGGCAATTTCCAAATCATAAATTCAGTCAGTATTTCTAACCTCCTATCCAAGCCCAGAAAGGACTCAATAGTCAACATTATCAGTGTCAACTGACCACAACCAGGTAGCACCTCCAACAACCATACTAGGAATATAATGTAAGAACATTATTAAAGACAACTGGAATGTAGCTATGACAATCATTGTTAAAATAGAAATAGATGTAGCTCTGCACTCACCCAGCCAAAGAGTAAATGAAAGTTAGCTCGGTGCTCAGCATAGAGGATCCGGCATCCCTCCAAAACTTGAAGTTCCTTCCAAAAAACACTGGCACTCAAGGCAATTCCAAGCAGGGTTACCCCTTGCTATTTAGCAAGGGGTAACCCTGCTTGGAATTGCCTTGACTGCCAGTGTTTTTTGGAAAGAATCATTGTTAAAAGCCATTGGCATTGCTACATATCTGTCCTTTCCCTTTTCTTCTCTTCTTAATTTCATATAAAGAATTACAGCAATGGCATTACCACAGTTGATGGGGATTTACCTCCCTTTTGCATTGAAGACTCACTATAGACTTTGCTCCCACCCAAAATTAATGTAATCAATGTGAGATAAACATGCAGAATAATAGTATAAGAGCAACTGTGTATAAGCCTTAGTTTTTTTTTTTTTAATTATAAGAATTTTCCATAAAAAGAAGAAATACACAGGAGGAACTCTACAGAATTTATTAAGCTCTGTTGTCTGTATTACATGCTAGGGAGCTGGAATGAATAAGCGGGTATTAGATAAGAAAGGGCATTAAGGGAATACTTTGCTGACAGAAGAGAAATATTTTCTGGACTGCGTTCTCGTGCCAGTGATAACATAATGATACCGGTATATAGCTTTCAAAACAGAAGAGACATTCCACTGATGCATGTTTGAATTACATGTAAATAGCAAAACCAATTATTGTGACTTAAGCTGGCCATAGACGTAACAATTACGATCTTTCTCGGAAAAGATCTTTCCAAGAAAGATCGTTCGTTTCAACACACACGTGTAGAGCTGAATCGTCAGATAAACGGGTAGAAACAATAGAATTCTACTTGTATCTGACGATTCAGCACTAACAATGGCCGATATTCAGGGAGCTTTCAAAGGCATCCGATCAAAATTTTCCGTCCAGTCCGATCAACCAGCCGACCGATATCTTAATCTTCTGACGATGTCGGTCGGCTCATTTCCCACCATACACGCACCGAATATCGTACGAAAATTCGTTTCGTACGATATTATCTGTGCGTCTATGGCCACCTTTAGTTGTGCCATTCAGAAGTATTGGTTAAGTAACAGAATCTAGTCTTACTATATACAAAAATAGCTGCTACTACTGCAATATAGTTATGCGTACATTTACATTTTGCAACTTTAATGCTAATGCAAAGTTCAATGCAATGTATTTTCCACAAAAAGAAAAATGTAATAATTATTGCCACCAAAGTAGTTGCAATGATGTGCATGACAATGGCTATGGCGTACATGGAGTTTAGTCACCCTGAATAATTCTGCTCTTCTGTGAACAACTGAAAATGCGTTAACACTGGCAATAATGTAAGTCCCTGGTGGGTAAACATACTTAGGCTACTTTGCATTTTCCACCAGAGATTTACATTAGTGTTTAAACATTTTCAAGGAGATGTGGCACCGGAAGTAGAGCAGATTTATTATTATATCCATTTGTTCTTTCAGTGTAAAGGTCAAGTGCTGCCTTTCCCCACCCACCCCTCATGAATACATTGCTGCCAACCTTAGACAGCACCTTATTCATTCAGAAAAGTGCAGGTCTTATTTATAAACACTGGGCAAATGTGCATCTGGGCAGTAAACTATGGGAACCAATCAAATGTTCATTTTTCATTGTTCAACCTGCAGCAGGCTGAAAAGAGTAAGTAATAGATTGATTGCTATGAGTTACTGCCCAATTGCAAAGTAGTCCATTGTTTATAAATGAGTCCCAGTGTGTGCAAAAGCCTTATGTCTCAATTATATGAACTGTTATAGCAAATAAAACAAAGTGATTTTTTTATGATATGGTGGTCCCAAAACACAGCGCTGTAAGGAAAATAAAATATTTCATTATGATATTTAAAATCCCAATACAAATCTGAAGATTGCTGTGCTCTGTTTAATGGCCCTTTAAGTTTTTTTTGGTTACATCACAATAATGTTGTGATGTAACCAAATATTTTAGTCATTAAGTCATTTTGTATTACCAGATAAAAACTGAATAGATCCAATTAACTAAAATAGGAGATTTTGACACTGCTGAATTATACTGCAATATTTGTGTTTATTTACCCTACAAAAAAAACTAAAACATCTACAAAATGGGCTTATAGTTAGAATGATAATCTCATTTAAGAATGTCCCTTTATTATGTTTGTACCAGTGATACACAGAAGTAACAAACAGAACATAACATGAAGATATAAAACTTACCCCGTGCCACCAAGCTTTGATCACTGCCTGCTGCCATTAGGTGCCAGGGTTTTGCTTAATATATCAAGTTGCTGAAGTTATGTGTCATTGATTTGGAGCCAGCAGTAGTGCGCTAATACGCCTCCACAAAGTCTCAAAGATGAAAATCAGCACTTTTCAATGTAAATGTTCTTTTACAACACATTTCACTTATTTCATTCTCTGGAGTTTGATTTCTCTGTCTGCACTTAAATCATTGCTGGTCTGTTCAGTAGATATGTGTTAAGTGGACCAGATGGCTCTAATTTAAAACCACTTCTGAATTGTTAAAGTAGTACAATTTGTTTTTAGTTTTTCTGGGTATTTTTGTTTTAGTTTTTCTGTTTGTGTATTTATTTGTTTGCTCTAGTACAAAGGGCAGAACAGCAAATAGCTGTACACGTAATTTGTTTTCACGTGTTTTTTGTAGTACGGTGTTCCACACATTTAGACTACAGTTATTCTTCTACACTGCTATGGGGGTTACTTTCAGATGACCAAATGCTGGTACACTCTACATTAGAAGCCATAAACAAGTACAGTGCATTATAGAAGAAGTGAAAGGATACATATGATACCTCATATGACACTTCATTCAAAATGAAAGAAAAGGCATGGACAGGATGACTTATTGCAACGTCTTCCCAACCCAAGGTGCCAATACATGCCTAGATGGTCAGGAAGAAAGGTTTAAATCAGCCACATTGCCTAATTATATGGAAGCATGTTGCCACTCCCAAACAGCACAAGTAATTACACTAATTTAAAGTAAAGATGTCTAAAAATGTCACACAAGCATTACCCCATGGAGCTTGCAATCTCATGCTGAATACTGTGGCAACCAATGAGGTAAATGGGCTTGTCAGAGTTTCCAAGCAATAGATACAATGAAACAATGCGGTTTATTTGATTAATTCTATGTTGATAGAATGTTCTTACCTTGTGTCTCATACCCATTCTCCTTTTGGATTGTAAGCTCTTTTGGGAAGGACCGTGTTTACCTCTTGTATTGATTTTTTTTTTTTTTTATGTGCCCGTATGTTCAATTACATTGCATTTATTTATCATAAGTTACCATGGAACATGTTGAAGCTTTATAAATAAGTTGTAATAATAATAAGGTTTTGACTTATTACTTATAAGAAACCAATACCAAAGTATTGGATAAAAAATCCTCTGAGAGATTTGAAATATTATAATCAATAGGATGCTCCATTTAGTGTTTTTTTCTATAACTTTATAAGCAATATGTAAGCATTTATTCAGTAGGTTTGTTATACTAAGTTCTATAAGCCTGTCAATTAAACTCACTAATTTACCTACCTTTTTCGAGAACTAGATTTCTGACTTTAGCAGAAGCCTTCAGGATATGTGCTGTAAAAAATAGGTTTCTTTTTCCACATCTCACTGAAGCAGTAGTCGAAAAGATGAACTGATTTGTACTGCACATGCTCACTGCCAACCTGAACAATTCAAGGATTGCACAGATGCTGTTATATAAAGTTGCCAACCTAGGTCTCACAACAGGCAGGAAAATAAGTGATATTATTGAAAAGCTTGTATATGTATAAAGTGCAAGATTTTAGGCAAAACTGGAAGAGCAGATGGTAGAATGAAGCGCTAAAGCAAATTAGACACACAACTATTTGTAATGGGCACCCATAACCACATATAGAACTTGCCACCCTACTTTGTAAATGAGCCCTACTTTTTTTGCAATTTATTCATGCCTGAAAATCATCAAAAATCAAGCGCGTCACATTCAATAGCACGTATCCAAGTTGTTTCTTTCTTATGTGTATTCTACCATAAGAAGGCATAGGAAACAACTTGCTTGGTAGCTTCCTTCTTCGTTTTAGCACCTAAAAGTCAAACATTGTTCCCCAGCCTAGCATTGATGCTATCTGTGAATTTTGAAAGAGAGTGTGGAAAAATACATCTTTCACTTGAGGATACCTCTCTTTGATTTTCTTTGGACTGTAATCAAGCAGAAAATATAAACAAAATGTAAGCCCAAATGGTGGAATAGAAATGTGCTGATATGATTTGAATCTTGGAGGGAAAAGGCAATATCCCCCAAAATGACAACCACACATAAAAAGTTGTATAATAAAAGACCTTTATAAATTAAACATGGAACCTAAATTATTTTCTTCATTAAAGCATCCCCTACTTGTTATAAAAGTGTATATCAAATATTACATGCCACGGGCATAGAAGAGTGAAGGAAAAAAAATTAAAATAATAAATATAGTGTAAGTAAAGTTTATATTGCTCAACTAACTTGATGGAAAGGAATTTTGAATTATTTCTTAGGGTGACAGGTCCCCTTTTAATAGTATTTAATATGTTACTTTTACAAAATAGGCATTTTTTACATCATGAAGAAAAAATTACATTTTATATTGAAAATTGAAAGTCTTTTCTTTTTCCCCAAGTAACACAACAAGTAGGCTATGAGCTGTGAGTCAAAACCAGACTTCTGGAAAAAATATTTCATTATACTGAAGTATTTTATTATCCAACCTAATGGAGACGTTTCCTATCATGTGTATAGACTGCAGCTTTTTCCTGCTTGTTAATCTCTGACAGGGCATTCCTGATAGGCAGCCTGTCGCTTTCCTTCACTCTTGCTTTATGTTCACAGTGGCTCCGAGCACAGAACTCTGGCTGTACTTAAAAGCTGAGCTAAAAAAAATCACCAGGGTCACCATTTTCCTGAAAGACTGTAAAAAGAAACTTTCTGGAATTCTTTACCATGTAATCCTTATCCAAAATCAGATTTTCTGAAAGTGGCAACTGTGGAAAATATGCCACTTTGGGGTGAAGATATGCTCCTAAGAGATCTTCTCCCCAGGCTTATCACTAATGTTTAGCTTCACAGTATGTCAGTATCCCACAGCATGAGGAAATGGCTTGTGTCTGCGAAATGGACAGGACCTCAGTGACAGCTGATAACATCCCTTGTGATCATAAAGACACTGTAAAGTCCATACAATATAATGTGAAAAGCAGAGCTTCTAAATAAAATGCCGTAAATACACATTAGGTCAGGTTAAAGATATCAAAGCCTTTATAGTGAAAAAAATTGGCCATTACTTTTTACTTCAGAATAATGCAAGGTTACATGTTTGACTCAAATACTTGGTAAATTCAAGCAAGGTCCTTGCCATTTGTCTTGCTAATTTTGTCACAATAATTTGCTTTCCTTTTTTACATTTTATAGCAATTCAAATGTGTACAACATAATGAATGCTCACATGGTTTCCTGAATATTTATAGGACAATAAAGTGAAAGGAAGCCCCTTTTAAAAACAAGAATATTTATCCTTCCAGAAAGGGCTTCAGAACCCTAAGACATAATTCTGTAGTTACTAGGTTCACAGCTAGAGAGCAGATACCTGAGAAAAGGAATGTGTTGAGGTAAGTGACTATTAGGGGAATGTAATGTAAGTCGGTAAAGCAAAAAACTATTTGCAATGCAAAAAGTTTAACCTTTTGCGTGAACAAATTTTACCTTGTGCAAATGCAAAATACCTTTTGCGAACCCGGAAACGGTTTAGCGACCACTTCCACCAGCGGAAGGCCGTTTGCGAATTTTCTAGTTTGCACTAATGCACTGTCAATGTAATAAAACTTCTTACTGATAAAGTCACAAGGTTTGCTCCAAAAGATTACAACACCTTCAATCACTCCTTAAGAGTGCGCAATTACAATTCGCACTGCGCAATAATGATTCGCAATGCAATAACCGTGTAAGGAACAATATTGCATTGCGAGATGTGGATTTTTACTCTTACTGGGGTGCAATGTTTTGCTCTTAGCAACTTTAATTACATTCCCCCCTATCACCGCAGCCTGAAACTACCTTAGTTGTTATTACACAACATATATAATGTATTTGTATACAGGCCCGCACTGGCAATCTGTGGGTTCGGGCAAATGCCCGATGGGCTGTTTGCTTTAAAATGTAAATGGGCTGCTCACCTAAAAATGCAAATTAGGTATGTATTTGATATGTAAATGAACTAATCACTTTAGAAATGTAAATGAGCTGTCCATAATAGCCAGCCACAGCTAAGCTAATGCCTGCATTTGTTAGTGCACTTGCCAGTAATGGCATATGGGTGGAACCAGGAATTCTGACCAACTTCAGTTAGTAATATCAGATTGCTTGCTATATACCCAGTCCCTTATGCTTATGATAGGTATGTTGGCAAAAGGAGAATCCATGCTTAGAACAATCACTTCAGCCTGTTTATTTAACACTGTGATATGTAGCATTAATTGCATGAGACAGCCTATTCTATTCAAGTATGCCACACTTTGGCCCTGTGACACACATGGTAATTAAAGTCCTCTTATCTGCCTGTTTACATGGTCTAGCTGGGGGCACAGAAAGGAAAATGTATAATTTACTGTAAGTATAGGGTCACTAATCCATCTGATAGAATAGTTGTGATAGAAACTAAGGTGAAATATTTGTTGCCAGTTCCAGCACATAGGGTGTATAATATTGCTTGGGATTATATGGTAATGGACTCAAAATATCTATTCATAAATACTGGTTCTAGTTAAACTTGGGTTTGGATATACATATGCATGCACGTGAATACATGGGCTGGTTTGATCCTTTTGCCAGGGCTGCTTTTTCCTCCCAGTCCAGCCCTGTTCGTATATCATTTTATTTGACCTAGGAATTTTTTTGGTGTAGGGACCCTTTCTGAGGCAGATATCTAATGTGTTCTTTCCTAACATCAGTTCTAAGGTCTGTATAACAAAAAAGTGTGGAATGTAATTTAGCTGTTCATTGAAGGATTAAAAAAATAAAGACTGGAAAGGTTAAATCAACAGACAGAAAAAACTATTTAAAGTAATATACTTCAGTTTGGGTTCCAAACTATCCCCTGCATCCCAGCAGTAAAAAATATGTTAGAATATTTTTTCATCAACACATCTTTCAGTAAAATTTTAATTAAGTATAAGGCTCGGCGAAGCACTGACAAGCAGGTTAAACACTTCACTTTCTCTTTGGCATGTTTGCCTCACAGACATTTACATTATTTTTTTGTTTACATCACCCTGATTGTTTTATCATTTAAATGTTTTAAATTCTTTCTAACAACCATTAGCAAATGGGCTTTTTTTTATCGATTCAAATATACAGATCATTTGTCTCATGCTAGTGTCTTCTTTCAAAATGTGTTGCATTTAGTAGTAACATGTATTTTTTAAAATTCTTTGATGACCAATTTTTCACATAGCTAGGGGGTTATATAACTAAAGGTATGGTATCAGTTATCCGGAATAATTCAAGGATGCTGGCACTCAAGGCAATTTCAATGCAGGGTTACCCCTTGCAGTTTATTGTGCGCGAACGTGCAACGTTTCGGGGCGTACCACTTTGTCAAGCATGTTATATACCTTGTTCACGTATCAGTTATCCGGAAACCAGTTATCCAGAAAGCTCCGAATTAGGGAATGGCCGTTTCCCATAGACACCATTATAATGAAATAATCCAAATTTTTTTAAATATTTTCCTTTTTCTCCGTAGTAATAAAACAGTACCTTGTACTTAACAATAAAACAAAGGTGAGGTTCAAACCACAATGTACACTTTTGTCCTCCACAAACAGTAACAACCAGGGTTCTCTTCTTTCCCCGAGAAAAAGTTCAAAACAGGTACGGTAAACAACTCTCCTTTTTGGAATCTGTTTAGTACCTTGTACTTGATCTTAACTAAGATTTAATTAATCCTTATTGGAAGCAAAACCAGCTTTTTGGGTTTTTTAATGTTTGCATGATTTTTTAGTATACTTAATGCATGAAGACCCAAATTACGGAAATATCCATTATCTGGAAAACCCCAGGTCCCATACCTGTACTATAATACAAAGATGTGTGAGATGTGCATGATGTTTGTGGACAGTGGAAAGAAGTCTTAGGGCCCAGAGCTAGGTGGGAGTGTATTAAACATTAAGGGGCAGATTTACTATTGGTCGAATTTTAACCCTTCAAATTCGATGTTCGAATTTTTTGCGAAATTTGATCGATCGAATAGGAAAAATTGGATCGATCGATGGTTCAAATCGTTTGAATCGAAGTGCTTTTTTTTTTTTTAAAGTGTTTCGAAAATCCAATGGTCAAATGTTTGAATCATTTGAATTCAAATTTTTTTTGAAAATTCAATCGAATTTCTAAACCTTCACACAAATTTAGTAAATCTGCCCCTAAGTGCAATGTTTATATTATAATACTGAATATAATCTTTCAATATTCTCATATTGATGCAATGTTTATGGATCTTTTTTTCCCTACTGTTATGGGACCTGTTATCTTCATAACTTAAGGCTACAAGAAAATAATTTAAACAGTAAATAAACATAATATGCTGGTTTTGCTTCTAAAAAGTATTAATTATATCTTAGTTTGGATCAAGTACAAGGTACTGTTTTATTATTACAGAGAAAAGCCATTTTTAAAACTTTAGATTATTTGGAAAAAATGGAGACTGTGGGAGACAGACTTTTCGTAATTCAGAGTTTCTGAATAATTGATCCCATACATGAGTTTTAACAGCTCAGCGTGCAGGCCCAGATTGTTACGGAAATGTCCCAACTTTATCTTTGATCTCCTGCACGGAACAGCCAAAAATGTTTCTAAAACTTAATTGGCTTTTGTCAGGTGCACTAAGATACTTTTGTAACAATTTAAGATAAGCAAATAAAGAATTGGGACAATTTAAGATAAGGAGGTCTCTTGGGGAAACTGTGACTTGCAGATTAAAGGGCAATTCACCTTCATAAGCAAAACTTTAATAACACATAAAACCATATAAATGTGTTTAAACTTTCATAACCTGTCAAATTTTGTAAAATTAACATGGTAATTAGGGTGCGTGGCTACAAAATGGGCATGATTAAACAATTTTCTCTGCACTCCATAAAGCAAATCTTTTTGCCCCTCTTTCTATTTTCAAAATGTTGGCAGGTATGTAACTTTTAATGGGTTGTTGAATAAACCAGGAATTCAGAAGAGACTATAAAATGTGATAGTAAACTTAGGTCCAAGACTGAATGTCATGCATCCCAGGGTAAAAAAAAAGCGCTTAGGTTTGCCAAAACTCTTTATTTAAGTTTCCCAGGCTTCTTTGAGGTCAGCTATGATGCAGAAAGCTTAGCAAATTGCTATGTGGTACCATTATTCAAAATTGGATCTCGTTCTTAAACTGAAAACACCAGTGGTAGGAATGTTTCTGGAAGTCGTAATAAGGCATTAGATACTGGAATCACAATATTATAGGTCTGTGCAAAATAATAGACCATGCAGACAGATTGGATGTTCTTCTATGAAGAAGTGAGCAGAAGCTTACACATTAGGTTGGCAGTGGATGTGATGCTATATTGTGTAAAAAAATAAGCTCTATGCAGGAAGTTGCAACTTCAACTTGTATCGAATCCACAGTATCAGTGACGTCTATCATCCACATTATCTAACCTTCCTTTCTACTATTGTTTCAATTTTTTCCATGGCCCCTAAGCTTAGTTACTTAACAATAGGCCAGAGATCAGTGAGTATGTGCAGAACCACTGACACACATAGATTTTTAGTGTTATAGGGACTTGTACAGTTTAGTTTTTAAAATACAGAATTTCTTGCCATTTTTTTTTACTTTAATTTGTGTTAAAACCCTGTTTTAAAAACCACCCAGTTGGGCTCTGAATTCTTGACTGAGTGACCTATGCCCCTATGGATCACAGTTTAAGCCGAGTTCATTCAAATTATAAATTACAAAATTATTTTTTTTCTAGTTCTGGACATACAGTATATATTACAATTCTATAAGGAATAACAACTCAAACAAAGCATGTTGTTTCCTCAATTGTTTGAGACAAATAACAGCTGTTTCAAAAATCTGCTTCCTTACATCAATGTAAAAGATATACTGTGGTTCTCTGTCAGGTTCACCTGGCCACTGGCTGTCCACCCACCTGATGGGGATTGGCTGGCACCCTTTGATTTGAAGTGCTGAGTCCTGCCAGTTTTCCTACACAGTCTGGCACAGCTGCCAGCTGGAAGTGTAGTGGCTTGCTGGCACTTGTAAGGTTTTGGGGACATTTTCACTAAATCAATACAAAACACATTTCCTTCTATTGTAATCCAATGGCAACATTTTCTTGGTATAATGTCAGCTTAAACATACTGCTATAAATCTTTTTTAAATAATTTCACCACCACCGTGAATTATTTTTCCCCTGTGTTCCAAATACTATGTTTACATAATTTCTACCTGCCCTCACAATCCAAAACTTTCACTACTATTTACATTTTGAAGACTTTTGTAATGCTTCCTATTCTTATATGTTGTATATAAAAAAGGTTAAAGGTGACATGGTAGATTAATGCATTCATCTTAAATTATACATAGTAAGGGCTCTTAGCTTTCAAGCAGATAATGGACATTGAGCTCTGGTATACAGATATCAGCCACTTCAGTAATGCCAGTAACTCATCAAGCTGTTTTTAGACGGAATATCGGGATGTACAAGACAAAGGACAGATGAGATAGAGATGCTGACACAAAACAGATTGGGCGCATTCTCTTGTCAATTGTTATTATTTATTTACATTTTTACAATATAACTTTGAAAGCAGATGTTTTTGTACAATGTGCATAGAGGAGGTGTTTAGACTGGCTTGCTGCACAAAGTAAAGCAAAGTTAAGTTTATGTAATTCTTCTTTCTTTTTTTCCCACATAAGATTCACAACTGATAAAGTAGTGTTGCACTCCAGGGGCCTGGATAAAATGAAATACCTTTAAAGCTCCTGTTGTTCCAACGTACAGCACCTCTACATGCAACCTTTTTATCCGTTGGAATAAAGGAAAGGATGTTGTAGCTGAACTATCCTCTCATTCACAATGTTGGAAGACATTTTGGTGTTAGTTGTTGTTAAAGGGATACTGTCATGGGAAAAAAAAAATTTTCAGTTAATAGTGCTGCTCCAGCAGAATTCTGCACTGAAATCAATTTCTCAAAAGAGCAAACAGATTTTTTTTTTAATATTTCCTTTTGAAATTGGACATGGGGCTGGTCATATTGTCAATTTCCCAGCTGCCCCAAGTCATGTGACTTGTGCTCTGATAAACTTCAATCACTCTTTACTGCTGTACTGCAAGCTGGAGTGATATCACCCCTCCCCCCCCCAGCAGCCTAACAACAGAACAATGGGAAGGTAACCAGATAACAGCTCCCTTACACAAGATAACAGCTTCCTGGTAGACCTAAGAACAGCACTCAGTATTAAAAACCCATGTCCCACTGTGTTCTATTCAGTTACAACCGCCTGCCAGAAGGAAGTTCCCTCCTAAAGTGCACAAGACACATGACCAGGGGCAGCTGGGAAATTGAAAAAATATCTAGCCCCATGTCAGATTTCAAAACTGAATATAAAGAAATCTGTTTGCTTTTTTGAGAAATGGATTTCAGTGCAGAAGTCTGCTGGAGTAGCACTATTGGTCGATGCATTTTGAAAAAAAAAAATTCCCATGACAGTATCCATTTAAACAGGAACAATAGATATATTGTAGAAAAAACATGTTACTTTACTAGTGCAATTACTTATGGAGGATCAGATAGATATGAATGACCATGAATGGCCAGACAGATCAGTTACTCACAAGCAAGACCCTAATGGAGGTGTAAGACAGATGTTTGTGAAATTTAGTCTCATCAGTCAGTTTACAGTGCACTCTATTCATAGAGTCTAGTTACTATAATATAGTGGCTTATTACAGTAACTAGACAGTCACTATCTACTTATCTTCACTCACAGGGTCCCTGTCCCAAATTTCATATAAGTTATTTGACTTACCTCAGGATTCTAGACTTTTCCCACCTCTTCTGAAGCTTCCTTCTACCTCACACACTACTGTACATCCACACCCCTGCCTAAAGTCGAGTGCGACGAGTCGAGAGAGACCTCCAATAAATTTCAAGTATATAGGACGAGTCCAAGGCAGTGTTTTAACTGCAATTCATTTTTATTGAGGATGTGGTTCACACACATGTTTTGGGCATTGCCCTTTATCAAGTGTGCAAATAAGTACAAAGAAACAGCATTTAAGCCTACAAGTGACCTCTCACCTATAGTAAAATGCATCATGGGTATCCAACTTAGGGGTAAATTTATCAAAGAGTGAAGTTCCGCCACTAGAGGGAAATTCCGCCGATTTTGAAAGGCCTATTTATCAATGGGTGAAGTGAAAGTTCACCCTTTGATAAATACGCCTTTAAAAATCCCATGGAAATGAATGGAGACTAGCAGAATTTCCCTCTAGTGGCGGAATTTAACTCTTAAAGGGCACCTATGGACCAAAAAAAATTTCCCCAAACCGAAGGTGCGGATAGAGCCTGCATTCCAGTTTGGGGTTCTAGTAGTTTTTGATCCTCTGCCTTACGCGTTTCGTACCCCCTGGTACTTAATCATAAGTACCAGGGGGTACGAAACGCGTAAGGCAGAGGATCAATGGGTCTGTATATATTTTTTATTGATATATAATGAATAAATACTGAATTTTTAAACATTTGAACCGGACATCTTCAGAGTCAAAACTTTTTGGGATGTGTCGTATGTGCCCTTGAGGACTGGGGGCTGTGCTCTGAGGAGTCCATGACCCTTGAGACTGGTCTCGGCAGCTGTGTGGGTGCTTTTTTTGAATATGGGATTTTTTTTATTGGCTGACTGCTGAGGTGAGAGGGCTGAGAAGCGAGGAGGGATGGCTGACAACGGAAGACTGAGGAGCGAAGTCCGATCCCCTACTGAAGATTCGCAGGAAGGGTGAGTATAAAAAACTTGGATGCCGCATTTCCCAGCCTTACGAGAGCGCATATAGGACTGCGGTTTTACGCAAGGATGTCCTAATATGCGTTCCGTAGGTGCGGGCCACATTGCAAGGCCTCGCGGGCCGGATTTGGCCCGCGGGCCTTGTGTTTGACATGTGTGATGTAAACCATCAAAAGAGATAAAGAAAGCCAACAGCTGAAACAGCATTTAAAAAGTGAATGTTTCAAATATGTTTGGCAGACGCATCATAACATACAACATAATAATCGGATCGTAAAATAATTGGTTGTATATTTATAGTTTATTTGTGTAGTGTCGGGTCCTGTATGCTGTATGGCTGTTGAGTTGTGCAGGATCATAACTTCCTTACATTTGATGTAAATTATATATCACCCCTTCAATAACCCCTGAAATTCTAAATAAGGTTTCTAAATGCCTCCTATCTATCTCTTCCTGTATACATCAATGCAATCTAAAAACTGAACCTAACAATAATTCAACCAGTAGTCCTTTTTTAACTATTTATTTCTTTATTTTATTATTTTTGTCACAAATAATAGTTGAAAAGAATGGGGAAAAAAGGAAACAAAACAGAATCATGGAGAAGGTTATATAAGTGCCGTAAAATGTTACAAAATTACTCAAAGTGTGGTAGTATATCATGTCACAACATGGAGTGGGCGCTACAAGGTGATCCTACCCAGTATATTGTCAATTTAATGTTTGGAACTTAGTTAACTTAGATTGGATAAGATAGGGCCCTAGTCAGGGAGCGTAATGTGTGTTCTTCTATTCTCTTTCCCTCAGAAGCTACTGTACATATTAGGGACAGAGTTTATGGACGTCAAGTCTTTGTGTCACTCACTTGGAAGTGTGAGTGTTAGGAAAAGAGGTACATCCAATTCGTCCATATCTTTAACATGCCGGCATGTTGTTATTATGAATGGCTGACGTTTTCCATTCTACATACCTCTTCCACTTTATCTTGAACTTCATTCATAGTAGGGGTCACTCTCTGCTTCAATTCTGAGCACATAAGTCTCCTAGCAGCTGTAAGTATGTGGTTCATTAAGCTTTGCTATGCTTTGGTATTGCAGGTGCGTGGTTTGCCCAGGACATAAATCCAGGGGTCCAGTGATATGTCACAGAAGAGTACTTTGCTCAGGATCATGGATATGTTCTCCCAGTAAGGGACGATTATTGGTCAGTACCACATAAGTTAGGCCAGTGTACTTCGCTGTTTACAGCCTCTCCAACATCTGTCTGTTGTGTTTGGGAATATTGCATGAAGTTTATCTGGGGTGTAGTACCAGTTAAGTAGGATTTTATGCACATTTTCCCTGTACCTCCCACATGTGGAAATTTTTTTGGTGTTCTCCGAGATTTCTTCCCATTTTTCAAATGACTGTGTAGTTGAGAGACTCTCCTCCTAATATTGCATATATGGGTGTTTCGGGAAGGTGTCTGTGGGCAAAGCAACCAGTATATGGTATATGTTGGTGATCAGTTTTCTTTGTGTGGGCCCCTCTTTGTTAATTTTTTCAAAGGGTTGAAGTGTTAAATTGGTTTGTCCTTTAGTTAATGTTCAGATGTAGTTTGAAATTTGGATATACTGGTAAAATGGTATCGTTTTAGTTTCCATCCTTTCCTGTATTTGTGACAGTGGCTTAATTTTGCCTTTTTTTGGGTTGATAATGTCCCATATGTGAAAGCTTTCTGGGTTATGCCATATACGTTGGAGGGACATAGATTATCCTGGTTGGAATTGCGGGTTGCCAGTGATGGATTATAGTAGGCTTGGTCCGGACAGGAGAGGGAATTGTTTGGTAACTCTTTTCCAAAGTGATAGGGTGAACTTAACTGAATGCAGGGGGCACCTGTTAGGTATTGATGGGTAATTCTGTCCCCATATGACATTGTTCATGTGTAATGGGTATGCCACTAAGGTTTCAAGCAGTGCCCAATTGCTGTATGGGTTGCAGATAGTCTAGTAAGTGATGTGTCTTAGGTGGGCTGCTAGGTAGTATTTTCTGATATACGGTACAGATAGGCCCTTGTGTCAGTTTCCTCATTAGTATTCCTTTCACTTCACGTTTTTTGCTGTTTACCGAAATGAACCCAATGAACCCAAATATTCATTTCTACTGCATTTATTCTGCCAAACCATGCCAGTGTGCCATTGTTCCAAGTTTCCATCTTGGTTTTAATTTTTTTTATTATGTTCGGATAATTGTGTTTGTACAGAAGTACATATTCTTTTGTTAGTGAGATTCCCAAGTACCGGATAGAGTGAGTACGCCAGCTATAGGTAAAGTTGGGTATTAGGGTTTTGAGCGCGGTTATATGTAGCGGGAGCACCTCTGTTTTGCGTTCATTGATCTTATAGCCAGAGAGACGTTTGTATTCCTGTATCACTTTATGGAGATTGGGTAAAGAGATTGCAGGTTCGGTCAGCATTAAGAGCAGGTTGTAGCAAAGAGTGAGATTTTAAATTCAGTATGACTGTATTTGACACCTGTGATGTGTTTTTGCAGATGCCAATGGTTCGATGCACAGGATGTAGAGTAAAGAGGAAAGTGGGCAGCCTTGTCGTGCTATTGTGTATTTGGAAGCAGAACGCCATTGAGGAGGAAAGCTGCTGTTGGGGAGGTATATATGGCACTGACCACCTGTAGGAACTGGCCTCCAAACCCTATTAGTTCTAGAAGTGCTAGCATATAGCTCCAGTCCCGGCGGTCAAAGGCCTTTTCTGTGTCCAGACTCAATAACACCACATGTTCCTTCTTGGTGTCATTGAGATCTATCAGGTCAATTGTTTCCTCCGGTAATCGCCTTCCTTGCCTTTACAAAGCTGACTTGATCATCATTTACCAAAGAATGGATGATGGCTGTCAGGTAATATTTTACTGAAGGTTTTTAGGTCAGAGTTGATCAATGATATTGGCCTGTGGTTGGAGCACTCAAGGGGATCTTTCCCTTGTTTTGGGATGACTGCTATATGGGAGGTATTCATACATCCCAGCAGCAATTCTCCTTTCAGAAAGTCATTGAATATTGTCACCAAGTGTGGGGTTAAGAGGTGGCTGAAGGTTTATATTAACAATATGTAAAGCTGTCGTAGCCTGGGGCTTTTTTTGTAGGAAGTTTTTCAATGTCTCTTGTATGTCCAGGTCAGTTATGTCCTTGTTGAGGACATCAATTGGAGGGGTTGTTAAGGTTGGGAGGGCATCTGGCGGTATCCAGGTAGCCAGTTTTTGTTTCAGGACATCAATGAGGGCCCTGTCTCCCTGTAGAGCTTTATATGCGTTATTTAGGTTATGCAGTGACTGGTTGCATGAGTGAAAAATGGCTATGATTTTATCCATTGTGTATTCTGTCCTTGTTTATTTCTGATCACTGGGATGCTTCTGGCTATTTGCTGGTTTTTAAGTTTTTTTGGCTAGGAGAGTATGGGCCTTGTCCCCGTATTCGAAGTATCTATGGTGTGTCCACAGCATCGGTTTTTGGACATGGTGTATCACCAGATCTATGAGTTGGTTACTGTGCCCTACAAATTGTCAGACTGTTGGATTGGTGTATGTTCCAGTTTATAAGTGTTTGTTCCAATTCCATGGTTTTAGCTTGGAGGTTTTTTTCCTGGATGAGGCTATAAAAATAAGCTGTCATCTTATTATTGTTTTGTGTGCCTCCCAGAGTGTTAGATTGGAGGGTACTGTGTTTGTGTTCAGGTCAAAGCATTCTTTAATAGAGTCTCCAATCTGTTTGGCTATTTCAGGTTCGGTGAGTAGTGATTCATTTAGCCTCCATGTAGGTGGTTTTGGTGGAGGGAGTGTAGGTTGAGATTGATAGTTCTATGGGGGCATGGTCAGACCACATTATTTGATGTATGTTTGTTTTGGCAAGATGTGTAAGGGCCAGCTGGTTCACAAAAAACAGTCTTTATGTGCTGTCGTGCACTAGGGAGTAGAATGTATATCCCCTCTCTGTGGGGTATTGAATTCTCCAGGCATCTTATAGTCTTGCATTTTGCGTTATTTGTCTGAAAGCTCTGGTTAGCTGTTCTGGTTGTGGCTAGTTTTCGATCTGTCTCTTAAGGTTCATTGTGTCATGTTAAAATCTCCCGCCACGATAATTAGTAGGTGGGTAAACAGCAGCAGCTTTGGAACGATTCTGGACAGGTATGTGGTTTGATTTTGGTTAGCCAGGTTGATGTTAAAGGACTAGTAACTTCAAAAACAAATTAAACTTTAAAATCGAGCATCGCACAATGGATGGTGAATAAATCGGTGCTCGATTTATCCTCCTATCATCTGCTGCTGGATCCTTAGCTCCCACTTTCTGTGCTGCAAAGCTGCCCCCACTAAGGTGATCGCCGAAAGTACATTTTGAATTAGTATTTTCTCTAATTTAAAGTATAATTTCTCAAATTTTCTCTAATTTAAAGTATCATTTGTCTTGGTGCTTTTTTGTAAACTAACAAATTTTTTGATGTTACTGGTCCTTCAACCCCCCGGCACTAATAGGAATCTGCCTACTGGGTCTCTGGTAGGGTTGCCACCTTTTCTTAAAAAAAATACCAGCCTTCCTATATATTTAGCTTTTTTTCCTATTAATAACATTGGGATCAACCATCAAAAATACCATTCAGGGGGGGGCGGAGCTAACCAGCTCACAAGATGGACGCGAAATAAACGTGCTCCGTCAAACC
>CM044441.1:64364013-64386786 GCA_024363595.1 Xenopus borealis
GGATTCGGCGGGGATTGGGGCGGGGCTTAGATGCCTGGGTGGGCGGAGCCCAGGGGGCCTGACAATTTTGTTGTGCGGGGCCCCGTGATTTCTAATGGTGGCCCTGGGCATAGTACACGGTGGGGTATACGCAAGACTTGATCATATTTGGCTTTCTATTGCAGAAATTTGTCTCCTCTAGGAAGAGTGTTTCAGCCTTTAGCTTTTTGGTTTCTCAGATCATTAGGTATCTCTTTCGGGGGTTTTAACCCCTTTACATTAAAGGCTTGATATAGACTGCTAAAAGATTGCGTCCCCATTTGAGTATTGGCATTGTTGTTAAGCGGAACTGACGTCACTGGGAGTTGCAGGGAACACCACACGAGGGAGAAAAATGCAGGCAAAATTTCACCTTCTCTACAACAACAAGTGCTACCTGCTATATGTGGATACTTATCCATATGTGACTTAATCTTGTACAAAAAATGTGAGTTGAAAATGTTAAGTTTTTTAAAAAACATTTTTAATAAATCAATATTATACTATTTTGCAACCTATTTTGTATCCCTGCCTTGGAGCCTAGCCCTGGCTGCTTATGGAGAGGAGGATACTGGAATTAAATTCTATGTGCATGAACCCTACTGCTGTCTTGTAAGTAGGCATTTCTACCAAACTAGGTGAAGGCTTTGAAGAACACCTGAATGTATTGTTTCACACAATTGGGATAAAAAGAGAAATCTCCTTTTAGGCTGGGGACAGACAGGGAGATTCGGGGAGATACTGTCGCCTGGCGTTTAATAGCAGGCGACAATCTCCCCGAATTTCCTTCTCCCTGTCTGCCGCTAGTATAAGTGACAAAGCGCCACGCTGCGCGGCGATTTCCGGAATCGCCCGAAGTTTCTTCACGAAGTATCTCCGGGCGATTCCGGAAATCGTCGCGCAGCGTGTGCACAGGCGCTGGCGCTTTGTCACTTATACTAGCGGCAGACAGGGAGAAGGAAATTCGGGGAGATTGTCGCCTGCTATTAAACGCCAGGCGACAGAATCTCCCCGAATCTCCCTGTCTGTCCCCAGCCTTACAGGGGAACTTACACCAGTTGAGATATTGCTTTTTCATCACTGGGTGCTTTTAAAAGCAACTAAAATACTACACTATATTTTGTTTCTGTGCTTTTCACCGTTTTCCTCAGGCGCTGGTCCAAAGGAAAATATTTGTATTCGTATTTTTCTACATGAGATATTTTATTTACAGAGAGACTGAAGAGGAACGGCAGGAGAAGCCATTCCAAAAAACTGACTATTCCAAAATCTTTAACTAACTGAATTAATAGGAATCTGCGTACTGGGTCTCTGGTGATGGAGATTAGTGATAATGAGTCTTGTGGAATATTATAGCTACCCCCCGCTTTTCTGGATGGGCCTGTGGCATAGTATACAGTGGGGTATAAGTGAGATTATATTTGGCTTTTTATTGCAGAAATGTGTCTCTTGTAGGAAGAGTATTTCAGCCTTTAGCTGTTTGGCTTCTCGGATCATAGGTGTTTAACCTCTTTACATTAAAGGATATTAACTTAGTCATGAGGCTTGATATAGACTGCTAATAGCTTGTGTCCCCATTTGAGTATTGGTATTGTTGTAACATAGATTCTGCGCCCTTGTGTAACCATTCCACATGTATATACAGCAAAAATAAACTTGAATAAGAAAAACATATTTAGTTTTCTATGGAGCTCAGAAATAATGCGTCTCTACTACTCCATTTCTAGTGCATGCCCTGCCTCAATTAGTAGTCTTATCATGCAATCCTGGTCCTACTGCTACTTCTTTGATTAATACTAATGGCATTAACCCTGTTGATTCAGCACACAACCACTGTTTAATCTTCGACTCTTCCTTATCTCTAATTACAGTATGTTACAATTCACAATTAATACAAGTTAGTTTTTCTTTGAAAAAAAGGAGTACAAACATTTTTCAGCAGAATACATACGGATAAAAATAAATGCAATTTTAAATAAAATATCCCAGCATCAACTAAGGGGCTTGTGTTTTGTAAACCGTTAAAACAATGTAATGGCTGGTATTTAAATGTGTACACCTAAATGTGCCCTTGCCCTTAGATGTTGCTAACAGTGGCCTCAAAGTAGGTGTTTTTTTTTTTTTTTTAATTCTTGGCTTAGTGACAGGATTTTGTTGTGTAAAAATCATGTGTACTGCCAAACAGAGCCTCTTCTAGGCTGCAAGTCCACATAGGGGCTACCAAACCCAATAACAGCACTTATGCTGCATTGCTCACAAACTCCTTTTACATCTGAATGTTGCTCAAGGGTAAAACAGGTTGGGGACCCCTGATCTAAGAAAATACATAGGCATTCCTTTAAGATGCTCCTCCCTCAACTTCAGCTACTGCGTTAAGTCTCTTTAGGGACTCGGCATGTAGCTTTGGATGCACTACTTTGGTTTAATGTAGTGATCTTGCTTCTCTTTTTGTTCTCACATGTGGAATATACTGTACAGTGTTTCTTTGTAAAGTTGATATTCACAGTTTATATAGCAAAGCATCCAAAAAGCAGTTTGATTCAATCACTTCAAGTTAGAATGAAAAACTGTGTAAACTGAGTTGATAAAGCATGTATTCACACCTGTTGCTATTTTTAAACCAAGTATGTGTTATAATGTGAAATAAATCCTGGTATGTAGAAAGCAGTGTTATCAGAAATTTTTTTTAAATATAAACTTTTTCCTCTGCACAAATTATTTTCTTTACTCGCAGTTATGTTTTGTGAATACATTTGCTCTTTTCTACAGGAGTGTGAAGATGTAAGGTACATTGTACAATTTGTCCATTTATGTGCAAACAATGCAGTTTGTTCAGGATATATAAACAGAACTTAAAATAAGTCATAAAACCCCTAAAACCCTAATAAAACCTAATAAGACCACAGGATGAATTACCGAAAGTTCTCCCTGCTGCTCAAAATTGCCAAGATTGTCAGGTAGTATAGTCAAAATCACAAACAGACTTTTATCAAAGTTGTGTTAAAGTTAGGTGACTTTGAAAGTTATCCCTGCAGCTGTTTCATTAATTCTTAAAGGGGCAGGATATTTTCAACATGAGTTCATGAATAGGACTTGAGTTGAACGCATTTTAATTATTGTTTAAATCACAAAAAAATCTGTTTTATGTCATTTCTTGAACTAAACAGGCAAATATTTGCTACTCTATTACTGCTCCTTGTTTGAATTCATACAAAACAAAGCAGTCCTTATCTATACAAAAATGTCATATAAATGTTGACTGGTCAGTAAACCCGACTGAAAATGCAAACCTTGTTAATATATCACATTAAAAAACATGTACCAGGTAATGCTGCACAATAACAATTAATTTAACGTGCACACTGACATATGCTAAAGCATATTTTTGAATAAATTTAAGTTGTACTTACGCAGCTGTGTTTTGCCAACACCTAATGTTAGGTTATTAAATTGAAAGCATACAAGTGTAAACTTTCCCTGTTGAGACTCTAACAGCTCAATCTGTTTTAATGTGATCTCACAGCTGACTGAGCACTGCCCTCTGACCTCTCTTTTCTCTAGAGAATGACTTCTGTTTAATTGACACATGTGTCTGTGAACTGGGCTGAAAAAGATTAGCAGTGACTTAGCTAATTAGTATTTAAATGTCCGCTAATGTTTCAATGAGTTTGTCATTTGGAATTGTGTTAAAACTGATCTGATACATTTTCTAGTAAGGACATTCGAATAGCTGGCACTGCTCAATATATTTTTCTTTTTTAAAAAATGCTTGTTTACGTGTTCATGTAACAGCGTATGGACCACATTATAGGAGCCAACACTAGACGCAAAAACAAAAGGCAAAATGCACAAAATTGCATACAATTGGAAATCTTGTAAAAAATATGCCATGCCCTCACATGCTCAGTCTTGCAAAATTCCTTTTTTTACCCACAGTCTAGCCTATCATGCAAAAGTCTGTGGCAACTTGTTAGCAATTATTATTATTCTGTATTTATATATTCCTAACATATATTGCATCACTTTACATAGATTTTGTATCATTACCAGCTCAATGGAGCTTGTAGTGTCAGTTCACACTAAGGGGTAAATTCACTGAAGTAAGAATCGTCTAACACTAGCGCTAATTCGCCAGCGATATGTCATTTCACAACTTCACAAATTCACTAACACGGACTCTGGCGAATTTTAGCTAGCGAAGTAGATAGACTTGCGCAACTTCGCACCATTACGCCAGGCGAAGTTGCTCACTGACGAAGGATCGTAAATTAGCAAATTAACTAAGATGAGCATTTTCCTCTACGTTAGCACTTACGCTAGATGTTACTTCACCTGGTCAGACCAGACGAAGATCACTACAATAGATGGGAGGTTGAAAAAAAAATGTAAAATTTTTTCTAAGTCCCACAAAACCCCGGCATATTTCAGCATAGGAGGGTGATAGTCTGAAAAAGATCAATAATTTTTTGGGGGGTTACCCTCCTTCCCCCCTACATTTCCTACATGTAGGGCAATAGGACAACTTTATTTTATTTATTAAAGGTTTCCTGTGTGTTGTGTAGTGGAATGTAGTGGCTGTAACATATACTTCTATTATAAGTTAAAGTTCCCGCCGTATGCAAATTAGGCTTCGCTCTGCCTAGCGAAGTAACACTAGTGCAACTACGCTACCGTTCGCCGACCTGAGCGTAAATTCGCACTTTAGTGAATTTGCGTAGTGCTTGCGAAAATTCGCCTGGCGAATGCTAGCGAAGCCAACACTAGCATATATGGTCAGGAAGTCATTTGTTTGCCTATATGTTTTGAGTGGGAGGAAGCCATAGAAAACCCATGCAAGCACAGATAGAACATACAAACTGATACTGTTACAGCTGGAATTGAACCTAGCTATGAAATCTGTCCAAATCCATAGTACCACCCAGGGCCAGGGCAGCCATGGACAGGAGATAAGATGGAGACAACTCTCAAAAAAGTATTACCTTAGGCTGGTGCACTTTCGAACAAAAAAGAATGCTGGTCCAGGGTCTGAGGTTAAACATAACCCATGTGCCCCCCTCACCAGTGATCAACCTTTTCCTTATGCCTTAAGGACAAATACAGGCAGTATTAGCATTAGTGTTACTGACTAACTTTACCTTCTTTCGTGATAGAATTACTGGGAGGGGCTGGTTCAAGGTACACATTAGTAACAATAAAAAAGTTAGAGAAGAGGGCTTCCCTAGTATTTCTTTCAGATATATTCAGATATATTACATCCATGTGCTCTGTCAGGGATGCAGAAGAATGTTTGGTGGATTAAGGCTTTTAGAGAACTAGGCTCAATGCCAGGGATGGGCTGCCCATCAGTGATGGGGACAGGATAGTTAGAAGGTCGTACCTTTAGCTCAACTCAAATAATTTGCCAGTGGTTGAGAAAAAATATGGTACTTGAATGTTTTAACAAAGTTAAAGAGAACAAGGCCCCGGAGACTGATGGAATACACCATCAAGTACTGAGAGAGCTTAAGCCAGTTTAAAGGAAAACTATACCCCCCAGACAATGTAGGTCTCTATAAAAAGATATAGAACAGCTCATTTGTAAAACCCTGCTTCATGTAAATAAACCGTTTTCATAATAATATACTTTTTTAGTAGCATGTGCCATTGGGTAATCCTAAATAGAAAATTGCCATTTTAAAAAAATAAGGACAACCTACTGGAATCATATGATTCAACGGTGCACACAAACATACCAAACAAACTATAAAGTTAGGTCACATGAGCCAATTAACAGACAGAGTTCTGTCTTTTGCTTCCACGCTTCTTCATTTTACAGGTAGAGTTGAAATATTTCTGGTTAGGTGATTTCTGAGGCAGCACACAGACCATCACGAAATGGTGGTTCAAGGCAAGAGATGTCGAAGGGCAATATTTACTTAGATATATATTCTAGTTTGGTAAGATTATTTAATATGCCACTTAATACCTTAACTACCTGTTGCTCAAGTATTCATTTTGGGGGTATAGTTTTCCTTTAAGTCAGCAGACTCAAAAAATAGATTACAATCTCGACCTGGCAAACATGGGCAGGATTTTCAATAAGGCTAGGGGAGGCTATGTCTCCCCAAACATATGACACATAAAAGAAAATGTAAAACTAAAAAAAACTGCTCTCTTGACAGAAGGAAAGCTCTTATCCAATCAGAGCACAGCTGTATTTACAGGCAGCAAAATTTACCAACCAGGGGCAGAAATAGGCGGGGCTAGGTAAACTATATCCTGAAGGTATCAGCAGAAGTGAGACTTCCAAGAAGGAGCTGAAGTATTTACTCCTGTCTAATGGAGACAGTGGCAGATTAATAGTACCGGAGGCCCCTAGGTTACACTTTCCACAGGGGGCGTCAAAATAAGTTTGACATCTGGGCAAGCTTTTTGAAGGCTTGATCACATTCATGAAAATGTTTTGGATATTGGCATAATAAATAGGAATCTGCATGGCTATATGAAGGACAGATCATGTCATTAATTTTTATAATAATGTAAGTATGAACTGTAACAGTGGCATTGCAGTAAATGTGATCTACTTGGAATCTGCAAAAGCTTTTGGTGCTTTGTTGCATAAACATTTGTTCTGTTCTGTTGGTCTTGGTAATGCTGTTTGTACCTAGATAGAAAAGTGGCTGAAGGATGATGTAAAGATGATGATTGTCAATGGCACATTCTTTACTTCTGTATTGGGTGCACTTGCAAGGGGAAAGAATTGTAAGCAGTGTAGATGTGTTTGCTGATGGCACAAAACTATGCAGGACAATTAATTCTATTTAGGAAGTAGTATTCTTGTAGGAGGTCTATGCCAGTATTGGTAGCTAAGCAGCAGGTGAGATTCAAGATATAGAAAGACCTGGGCATGTGTGGGCATAATAAAATTAAGTAGGTCATACATGGGCACATACTTTGCTTTGTACGATTTTGAAGATGTATGCTCCAAATAATCATTAAGAGAATTTTTGTACCATGGCGACCAGTCATTGATTGGACATGTTAGAAAATGTGTATATAAATATATATCAGAAACCGCACTCCAAGGACTTTATAAAGCAATTTGTGTTTATTTTTAACGTTTCGGCACCATCACTCGGGCCGTCTTCTTGAAGACATATGTTTAAGCGCATTTAATCACATATGTTTTTAAATCCCAAGTTGCATTAGCTTACACAACACTGAATCGTATCTGCCACTTAGGTGCCTAAATCAACAGGGGGGCCAAGTTGGCACAGGGGGCCCCATGAGGCCCTAATTAATGAGTAAGTTCAACATATATTAGTAAAACAGGTAAACGTTTGGATATGTTGTGGGCCCTAAAATGTATTTTCTGTGGGCCCCAATAACCTCTGGTTACAACACAGTTATGTTCCTTGTGCTTGCCATACCATGCCTGCCCTATGCTCCCTGTATGTGTAATAACAGCTTCACCTAGTTACTTAGCCTCTTTCATTTGTAAAACTTTGTAATAGTAGCTGGGCTTCATTCTCATCATTTATACCATTAAGTTTGTTGTATACATTATATAAACATATATATATATTCAAGCTTCCATCAGAAACCTTTCTAAAAAGGGTATTCTTCTCTAAATGCACAGCCTGGTCACATGATTTATCCCAACCAGGTCTTAGTAATACCAATTATATAATAATTTTCTGATCATTTAATTAACTCATGTTCTCCCAATTTGCTAGACAAGTTCTGCATTTTGACAAGACATGTACATCGGTGAGAATTGAGATGCCTACATTATTCATTGGAGACTATTAGGCAGATTTATATGTAACAAGGATATATCCTTAACAGGGATATTGTATGCTCTCACATGCCTTCTCCTGTCTGTGACCCATGTATTTAGCTCCAAAAACTCCCATTCCCCAAAGTTGCATGTGTTACAGGCAAATGTTCAGATACTGAGCTTACACTTTATGACCTCAATTCAATAATTATGTTGTTAGTACCAATATGTATCAAGACAGCTGGGTCGTGGCCACTCTAACTTATAATTTTTCATTCAGTCAGCCACATGCTGAGCCCTGGCACCAGGGAGACAGAAAGTTGTTTCTGCTCTAATGAAATCCTCCATAACTACAATCTGTCTAGCGCCCTAAAGAGACACTGTATTTCTTGCCTTCATTCTATGGCCTGCTGCAGAGGAGCATGCCCACAGCATGATGCTGCCACCACCTTGCTTCACTGTCAGGGGTGATCCTGGCCCCTCACTGTTTTGTCACTGGAGGGAGTCCAGGGGGTCCATGATGCTAGCAATTGAGCTCTCCATACTAGAAGAGCCAAATTTCTGGTTTGAAAAATGGAAATTTGACTCAAAGTTTCCAGGAACAGCATTTTTGCAGCCCCAGGGGGGCAATGCCACCTGATTGGCACAGCACCACTGTTCACAGTGGAAATAGTGTTTTTATGTTGATGCCCAGTATATTATTTAAGTCAAACATGAAATTAAGCTAAATTTTGCTCTCATTAGATTGCAGAAACTTCTTCCAGCCGAGTCTGCCACATGACTTCTGGCAAGATGCCATTTAAGGTTTAGGTAACACTTTTGGTGGACACGTATTCATGGCATAGTTACTGCTGTGCCGTTCTCTCTCCATTACTTAATCATTAATTTAATGGTACAGGTCTGGGATCCGTTATCCACAAACCCATTATCCAGAATGTTCCAAATTACAGAAAGGCCTTCTCCCATAGACTTCATTATAATCAAATAATCCAAATTTTTAAAAATAATTTCCTTTTTCTCCATAATAATACAACAGAAGCTTATACTTGATCCAAACTAAGATATAATTAATCCTTATTGGAAGCAAAACCAGCCTATTGGGGTTTTTTCTTGTTTACGATTTTCTAGTAGTCATAAGGTGTGAAGATCCAAATTACAGAAAGACCCATTATCTAGAAAGCCCCAGGTCCCGAGCATTCTGGATAATAGGTCCCATACCTGTACTGGGATATTCATTGACTTGATAATCTACTTGTATCCATCCAATTGAGTTTCTTGGAGTGTTCTTTTGGTCATAATGATGTATATTATGCCATGATAATGACTCACCAGAAGCTGGACTTGTACATGTCTATACTACGATCACTTATAACCCCTTGACTACACACAAGTAAGATTTCCCCTTCACCCCTTTAATACTGGCCGCATATTGAATCCACATCCTTCATGGCTAATTACTAATTCATTTAGATGCATGCTGCAGATTGAACTGATTTATGTGCAGCCATGCAGCATGCATCTAAATGAATTGCTCATTAGTCATGTAGGATGTGGATTCAATATGTTCACTGTATTAAAGGGGTGATGTGACAATCCTACACACATTCTATTTCATAATTTGTGACTTTGGAAAAAAATTGGCTGCACCAGTGATGATTTCTGTGTAACTTATGCTATTAGTTATTTTGTGTTTGTTCACTTTGACAAAAACAAAATTAACAGTGATTTAATATTCTAGGACAGAATTTTAAAGGGCCTAGCTACTTTTTATAGACACTTTATGGTAACAGGTTCTGCTATGATGTATTCTTGATGGACAATGTTTAGTGCCTTGTTTAACTTGTAAGTTAACTTTTTTGATCACAGGTTGCCTTTCATGGACTTGTGTTTTTCCATCATGGACTATTTTAAACAAACTTGCAACCATGCACCATTTTTAATGAATGGGAAAGCATTCAGCAACTTTTCTCATTGAAGCAAAAGCAAAAGATATGAGCAAAAATTCTGACCAAATAATAATAATGATAACTATGTATAAATATATAAGGGGGTCATATAATAATCTCTCTAATGCTTTATTTACCAGTAGGTCTTTCCAACTGACATAAGGTCACCCATTCTGATTAGAATAAAAGAGGTTCCACCTAAATATTCGGAAGGGGGATTACAATGAGAACTGTGAAGATGTGGAATTCTCTCCCTGAATTGGTTGTACAGACTGATACATTAGATAGCTTTAAGAAGGGGTTGGATGGCTTTTTAGAAAGTGAGGGAATGCAGGATTATGGGAGATAGCTCATAGTACAAGTTGATTCAGGGACTAGTCCGATTGCCATTTTGGAGTCAGGAAGGAATTTTTTCCTTCTCTGAGGCAAATTAGAGAAGCTTCAGATGGGTTTTTTTTGCCTTCCTCTGGATCAACTAGCAGTTAGGCAGGATAAAAAAAAAATAAATTAAAAGGTTGAACGTGATGGACGTGTGTCTTTTTTCAGCCTAACTTACTATACTATATAATGTTGTGACTGTTTCAACTGAAAAAGGCTCACATTTTTACTGCAACATGTTTGCAATTCAACAAAGCTATAAATTGGACTTCATAGGAGTGCTTGAGTCCTTATAGCCAGGTTAGAGAGATATCGTAACTCTATACCCTGCCTCTTGCCTCTAAGTTAGGCACAGCACAGATAGAATAGTTGAGGGTGTAATGGCCCTTTAATACTACTACTAGAGAGGCTGTTTATTTTCTGAGTCACTTGAACTTATAAAGCAGAAGGTTTCAAAACTTTGCATTAGAACACTAATGTAATAAAAACTACTTGCCGTGGTGGTCTAGTGGTGCAGTGGGGGGAGCTCGTTGCGCCACCGGCGGGGACGCCCGCCACACTGCAATCCTCTTCTACTGTGCTGGCTTCTAAGGTGCACGCACTTCCGGGCGCAATGGCACCAAATCTAAAGTATTTAAAGGGACATTTTGGATTATGCTTTCTCAGTTCCTGTTGCCTGTGCTGTTTAGTCTGTGACTGTATCTGATTCCTGTTGTGACTAGTGATGGGCGAATCGCCCCTGGCGAATAAATTTGTGAAAACGGCAGAGAAAATTCGCCTGGCAAAAATTCGCCAAAAAAAACGAGTCGTGGAACACAACGCGATGCGCGACAAACACAACGTGACGCGACTCGTTTCGCCAATTCGCGAATTTCGCTGGAAATTTGCTAATTTTTCGGCGAAGCAAAACTGGGTAGATTCGCCCATCACTAGTTGTGACCCCTGCCTGATTTTGACTACTCCTGACTTCTGTGATCCTGACTATTATATACTCTGTAATCTGACCCTGCCTGCTTGACCATTCTGATCTGATCTCCTAGTTTGACCCTTGCCTGTTATCTGGCTTCGATCCTGCCTGATCCCGCTGCTAGTCTTCCTGGTTTTGACCTTGGTCTGTCTGACTCCGTCTGTGTTCCGCCTGTCCTGACCCAGCCTGATCTGACTAAGTTATCTGCCTTTGTCATGTCCTGTGACCTTAAGTCCAGGTGGCATCTGAGTAGCTGAGGGCTCCTCCCGAGGCCAAAGGTGGTCACACTACTGGTGAAGCAGGAGCCAAGACCAGGGTGCTTGGCATCTGTTCTGGTTTGGGTGCTGACAGTGACAACTGTCTACTATTTTCCCACATCTAGTAAGTTCAATAAATAAAAACAAAATCGAGGATTTCAGATTTAACTATTTGTTAAACTTTCAATCATTAGTTGCTTGCTTTCTGAGATTTTATATATAGACTGCAAGGCAGTTAAACAAACTGATACAGCAATGAATGTGACTACACTGCTGCTATGTATAGACCAAGGTAGTAGCGTAAAGCCATTAAGAATATGCGACCTAGCTTAACCCCTGTAAAGTGTTAATTGTAAAAGATTAACACTGTTAAAAAATCAAAGAAGGAAGACAGCTAGCAGCAGAGGGGCAAGTGACTGTAGGAAATTCTGTTGAGTGATCATCATCATTTATTTATTTATTTATATGGTGCCAACAAGTTACGCAGTGATTTACATTACAAATGGTTTACAGAGTACAAAAGAATTAGAGGGCCCTACTCACAAGAGTTTAAAAACATAAGGGGTAGGGTACAATTGAGACACTGGGATTTTAGAAACAAATGTGTGATTTATACTATATATATGTTATAATATGACTGATTAATCAAGATACATTGAATAAACTGCCCTAAACAGGTGGGTCTTTAAGGAGCATTTGAAAGTTTGGAAGGAAGAAACATGAACTTCATCCAGCTAATATTACCAATAACAATCAGCATTATACAAATAACAATGGCTTACCTTTTTTACAATATTTCTGTCTTTTGCTTTAATGTTTTTTCTGTGATATCCATGTATTTTCTATTCTAAGATGTTGGAAAGAATTTGCCCTTCGTGCAACAGCCTTTTTTTTTTTTTGCACAGCTCTTTATTTTCTTGCTGTTTTACTTTGTTATAACATTAAACCCCACCCCCAAGCCTCAGTCTTTTTTAGAATAGATAACTGGTTTGTTGAACCTGGAAAAGAGTAGAATATCCATCACCTTTAACCACAGTCAAATAATTTCTACCTAGCATGTAGCTGATCCATTCCAAAGGAAAGTAAATATACAAATCTGAAACGGTCTACAGTTTGCAAAAAGGAAATGTTGTGGGAGCACTTCATGACTAAATACTAAAATACAATGGAAGTGCTACTGATCTGGTCAAATGAACTAAATATATAGAGAAGAAGATTCATCAATGCACATTCCCTGGCCCTCTGTTATATAAGTAATTATGCAGATGCATTTATTTACAAAGACAGGGGATTTTTGTGTTACAAAATTATGATCATAAAATTGATAAGCCACCACACCACGTCAAGGTAAAAACCATAAAGTCCCTAACTATTTACCACTGGTCATAATACTCAAATGCTAAAGCCTCCCGGCATGAATGCTTTACCTGAAATAAAGGTCTCCCGACCTGGGCATTGGTTTTAATCATAGGGCTTAGTCCTCCCCGCCATTAGCTTTCAAGGGAGAGAGATAACCTAGACCACAGCATTGGTTCCATCAGATTAATCCTCCCCCGCTTGCGGCTTTTAAGACTGCCAGAGAGACTGCCCAGACCAACACCCATTTCAAAAGGAATGGGGCCACCATTTAAGGGGATGGGTGTAGGGGTGCTACAACCACATGGAAGCCTCAGCATAGCTGCTAAACTTCCAAACAGAATAAATCTGCTACAATAAAACATGCAAAAAGGAAAGTTTGTGGGAGCACTCCATGCCTAAATACTACAATACAATGGAAGTGCTACTGATCTGCAAACCACAACCACACAGAAGTCTGGACTGCAGCATAGCTCAATGCTCAATGTTCATTGCACATTCCCTGGTCCCCTGTCACATACCGTATATACTCCAGTATAAGCCGAGTTTTACAGCACCCAAAATGTGCTGAAAAACTCACAAACCTGCCATGCCCACCTTGTCCCCAGCACGTCAGCTGCCACACACCATTCACTTCCTGCCTGACGTCATCAGAGGCAGCATGGGGATGCGCATAGTTCCTTTCACTTCAGCCTCCCCACCTCTGCAGTCCTGCGGCGCCCAGGCCCGCCATCAGGGGGGGGGACAGGGGGGACAAGTGTCCCGGGCCCGGGGCTGAAGGGGGGCCCGGCAGCGCTGCAATATTAAAAAGAGCGCAGAAGTGTGCGCTCGTCGCGAAGTCCAGAGGCAGAATGCGGAAGTGCCGAACAAATATGAAGTCCTGAAGCGGCAAAAAGAACCAAAGTCATGAAAACAGCTATAGCTGAAGTCCTGAAGCCACGAGTTCAATTCTACTGACACCAATGTGGTTTTTTTTTTTTTTAAATCCCCTGGCCACCAATGTTTTATTTTAATACTCTATATGCCCGTGCTCCAATATTTTTTTTAAATATGTTTTGGAGCCTCATTTTTTTTAACTTGTAAGGGGGGCCCTGGCGCCAATGTTTTGTTCAAAAATATTTTTTGGGGCCCCAATTCTTTTTTTAGTTTGTGAGGGGGGCCCTGGCGCCAATGGTTATTAAAAAAATATTCTTTGGGGCTTGTAAGGGGGGCCCTGCCACCAATGTTTTTTTTTTAATATTATTAGGGGGGCCCTGGCGCCAATTTTTTTTTTAACTTATAAGGGAGCCGTGACCATCAATATGTGTGGGGGGGTTACTTTTTAGTGCTGATATATGTGTGGTCTTTTAACTTTGATGTGGATTAGGTGGGATCAGGGGTGGGGCTTGGGTGTCAGCATGGGCGGGGCCCCCGAAAATGTTGTTGTGCGGGGCCCCGTGATTTCTAATGGCGGCCCTGGCGGCGCCTGAGGGGACTCGTGCTACGGGCGACCTGTGGCCAAGTTAGTGCAAGCTGGTGTTCTGGGCCAGGTACAGGGGGCAGGTTTATCCCTTGCATGTGTGTGGAGTGGCTGAGCCTGTGGGGGAGCGAAGTTGTGATTGCCTCATTTCCTTACCTGGCTGCATATGGTACAGGCACAACACTAGCCCTACCCTTGCTGTATGTAATGTATGTATGCAATGTATGTATGTATATGTATGTAATGTATGTATGTATGTGATGTATGTATGTGTATATGATGTATGTATACCCTTACAACAGCAAGTGTGGGCAGATCAGAGCTGTGACTGCAGCCTCTTCGGATCAGTGAGTTAAGAGGAGAGTTCTTCCCTAGCAGGAGCATGTGATCTGCTGACGATGTCCTAAATTCTCACCCCTAGGCTTATACTCGAGTCGATAAGTTTTACAAGTTTTGTAGGTAAAATTAGGTACCTCGGCTTATACTCGGGTCGGCTTATACTCAAGTATATACGGTAAGTAACCTGTGCAGATGCATTTATTTACAAAAACGTGTTTTTTAGTTACAAAATTATGATAAAATCGATAAGCCACGATACCACGTCAAGGTAAAAGCCACCCTACAGGTTGTTACTGAAGGAGCAATAATAATTTTTATTTATTCTATCCTACATAAGGTATCTCTTCCACAATGCAAACAATCCTAAGGAGGGTGACCTATCTTCATAATTAGAAAGTATATTCCTTTAAAGGACCAGTAACATCAAAAAATTATTTTGTTTTAAAGTAATAAAAATATAAAGCAGTGTTGCCCTGCACTGGTAAAACTGCAGTGTTTGCTTCAGAAGCACTACTACTGTTTATATAAATAAGCTGCTGTGTAGCCATGGGGGCAACTAGTCAAAGGAGGAAAGGCTCAAGTTACACAGCAGATAAGCTCTGTAGAACATAATGTTATCTATAATCCATTACTTATCCTGTGCCATATAGCAGTTTTTCAATTTCCCCCATTGCTACTTAGCAGCTTGTTTATATGAACTATAGTAGTGTTTCTGAAGCAAACAGATCAGTTTTAACAGTGCAGGGCAACACTACATGATATTTTCTTTACTTTAAAACACTTTCATTTTTTGGTGTTACTGTTCCTTTAACTTAGTGGCTGCTTCTGGGATGTGTTTCTGGGGCATATTTATCAAAGAATCAGAGTTCCCCACAGTCCACCAGAGTGAGGTTTCCCTACTGACTATGCATTCGTTTTATAATTGTCTTTTTCAAGTGGTGAACTCCCGTAGAAATGAATAGAGAAATGGAATTTCACTCTGGTGGACTGTAGCAAGTTCTAATTTCGGTTTGTGAGAAATATAGTTTATATGAATATAGTTTATATAAATAAGCTACTATGGGGCAAATTCACTAAAGCACGAAAATGCACTAGCAACAGCTCTGCCTGCACTTCGCCAGGCGAATTTTCGCCAGCGCTATGCAAATTGACTAAGATGCGAACAATAGCGAAGTAGCGCTATTGTTACTTTGCCAGGCAAAGTGCATTTATGCTAGCGATGCCTAATTTGCATATGGTGCAAACTTAAGTGTATACTAGAGGTGTATGTTACAGCCACTACATTACACTACACAAGCCCACAAAACCTTTAATAAATAAAATAAAGTGGTCCTATTGCCCTAAACATGTGCCCACTGTATAGCTGAGTTGCCATATATTAGGAAATGTAGGGGGGGGGGAAGGAGGGTAACCCTAAAAAAAATTTCGCTGTTTTTCAGACTATCACCCAACAAAAGGTAAAAGACGCCAGAGTTTTTTGGGACTGTCAAATTGTATTGATACAATTGTATTGAACTTCGCCAGGTCTGCCTGGTAGATGTAAGAACAGCACTCAATAGTAAAAACACATGTCCCACTGTGACTATTTCAGTTACATTGAGAAGGAAAAACAACAGCCTGTCAGAAAGTAGTTCCCTCCTAAACTGATGGCACAAGTCACAAAACTGTTTTTATTTCATTTTTCAATACAGCATACACAACTTTTTAAAAATTTAATTAATGCAGGCTAGGGATGCGCCAAATCCAGGATTCAGTTTGGGATTCAGCCAGATCCAAATGTTTTTCAGCAGGATTCAGGCAAATCCAAGAGCCTGGCCATACCAAATCAGAACCCTACAAAGTGTTAAAATCTGCAATTTTTTTCACATGTGGTGCATGTGCATGTATTAATGCACTTGTGTCTGTTTTTTTTTTTTTTTTTAAACAGATCACCTGTTTATGGCACCCCGGATTTGGACTTAGTTCCGTATTCGGCCAATGCTGTGTGATGGATTCAGGATTTGGGCCTATGTTAGACTTCCGTTTGCTCCAGCCTTTATAGATTTCATTTTTAGTATAAGTATATTAGGAACATATTTTATCTATTTTCCCAGTTTAATTTTTACACTGAACTGTTCCTTTAAAGTGGATATGTCACCCTTAGGAATAATTCCAAATATTTTTTTATCTAGTTACCTTTACCTTAGCAAAAAATCTTTCTTACACTATATACATTATCTACATTTTGTTTCCAACAGTATTGGAATGCACAATGACAGCAAGTGGGCAGGCACCATTTTGTGGACAGTATTATTAAGGTACGGTAAGTTCTGCATCATGCCAAAATCTTGTGTATGCACCAGAACGGGGGACTACAGGCTACATAATTACAGGCCTTGAGGATGAAAGGAATGTGAGAAACCTAGCAACATCTAGGAAGTGCAGAATGGAAAATGAAAGCAATTGGCTGCCCTGCCTGTATGCTGAGATTTTAAAATACATTTGCAACCTGTAGGGATGTTTTACTAAAAAAAAGAATTTGGGTTTCATGTTTAATTTGGAAAGATCTTTTATAATACCATTTTTTTATAAAAGGAAAATGAAAAACAAAGATCTCAATCACAGTTTAAGAAAGAAATATATATTAATATATATATATATATATCACAGACTTAAACTAGGTATATTTCCACATATATATATATATATATATATATATATATATATATATATACATACATACATACATACATACATACATACAGTATATAGTTAATAAATTACCCCTTATTGTAAAATATAAAGATATTAAAAGTCACTAAGGAGTTCCATGACCATATAAAACACACAAAGGCGGCGGCCAAGTGCTTTTATACAGTTCATGGAACTCCGAGGTGACTTCTAATATCCTCATATTTTCCAAAAAGGGGTAATTTATTTTTTAAAATACACACGTTTTAGTAAATCGTCTGACATCACTACTCACTGTTTATAACTGATGACATCACTAGTCACCGTTTATAAGGATATAATTTACAAGATATTCATGGCTTTTGTGTATTATATATATTATAATAATACTGTATATTAAATGAAAAAATCTTATATTCTAAGGCTGTTGTCTATACCTTCCACTGACATTATTTCTACCTGTTTCTCCTTGGAAAGTTGAATTACCTGAGCACTTACAAATAGCATCAAAAGAGTAGCAACTAGAGTAGCAGTCATAACAGGGTAAAAACAGAACCCAGAACATTCTGGCACCATTGTATGATATGATTAGTGCAATTGAATAGACAAGGTGCCATTTATTCTGAAAGCAGGCACAGGCTAATGAAAAAAGTTATTAATTAATACATTATTGTAGACATGGAAAGTCAATACCAGAATGCATTGCATTTTCTCAGTCAGTCCTATACTAAAGAAGACACACATGCTCTGTCTAGTGTATTTTATAGTTATAGCTATGGCAAGTGATCACCGATGACAATGATAACAGTAATGATAGTAATGAGAAAAAACAGAAATTCCATTTCCATTACAGGAATCAGTCAAAGTGCCCTTAATTTAAAAGCAGGTTTTGTGAAAGCCAAGAGTTAAACCTCTAAAAAAGCTCAGCTAAAAAGGTCATTGGAACCAATCTAGAATTTTAAAATGCAGTTTGCAATTTTAAAAGGAAAGCTAATGGAATTTGTACACAATGCCATTTCCATTAAACAGAAGATCCAGCAGTCTAATGTCGCATTTTGTAGTTGCTCTCCAACTGTAATCTCATAGGGAAAATATATACATAGCAATGGTAAGATGTGGAGTGAGAAAAACTAAACATGAGCAGAATCATTAAGTTATCAACAAGGTGAACAAAATGCCTTAAAGGAAAACTATACCCCAAAAATGAATGCTTAAAGGAAAACTATACCCCCAAAATGAATACTTGAGCAACAGATAGTTTATATCAAATTAAGTAACATATTAAAGAATCTTACCAAACTGGAATATATATTTAAGTAAATATTGCCCTTTACATATCTTGTCTTGAACCACCATTTGGTGATGGTCTGTGTGCTGCCTCAGAGATTAGCTGATCAGAAATATTTCAACTCTATCTGTAACAGGAAGAAGTGTGGAAGCAAAAGACACAACTCTGTCTGTTGATTGGCTCATGTGACCTAACTTTATAGTTTATTTGGTATGTTTCTGTGCACCGTTGAATCATACGATCACAGGAGGCTCTCCTTATTTTTTAAAATGGCAATTTTCTATTTATGATTACCCAATGGCACATGCTACTAACAAAGTATATTATTATGAAAATGGTTTATTTACATGAAGCAGGGTTTTACATATGAGTTTTTTATGCAATATCTTTTTATAGAGACCTACATTGTTCCATTACCATTCCCTGATGGTCTGTGTGCTGCCGCAGAGATCACCTGACCAGAAATACTACAACTCTGAGGGCACCCACACTCCACCAGCACACTGCAAGACCACACTCGCATGTGCGTAATTGAATGAGGATGCACAGGTCCCTATAATGCTGCTGGGCTGCATGCCTTCCCTAATTTTTTGTCTATGTGGCCTTACCACAAATCCGGGCCTGACTCTAACTGTAACAGGAAGAAGTGTGTAAGCAAAAGACAAAACTCTGTCTGTTAATTCGCTCATGTGACCTATCATGTATGGTTTGTTTGTGTGCGCCGTGAATCCTAGGATGAAGGGGGCGGCCCTTATTTTTTAAAATGGCAATTTTCTATTTAGGATTACCCAATGGCACATACTACTAAACAAGTTGTTATGAAAATGGTTTATTTACATGAAGCAGGGTTTTACGTATGAGCCTGTACCACAAGCAAGTTTAGGTAGACAGCAGGAACTTAGGAAGCTAAATGCGTGTCTCAAGTCTTGGTATAGGAAGGAAGGGTTTGGGTTCCTAGAGCACTGGGCTGATTTTTCCATGGGGTGCAACCTATACAGTTGTGACGGATTGCACCTCAATGGAAGGGGGTCCACTGTGCTAGGGGAAAGAATGGCCAAGAGATTGTAGGAGAGAAAAATCTAGTAGGTGTAAATATGCTAAATTAAAACTTTTATCCCAGCTCATTCAAGAGTCTACTAGGAATAACTCTCTTTTGGATCTTGAAATAATAATAATACTGAACTCATCTCTAGCATTTGAGTGGGTGAACATTTGGGAATAGTGATCATAACATGGTCTCCTTTGAGATTCTGTTACAGAAGCAATTCTATAAGGGAGTAACTAAAACACTAAACTTCAGGCATGCAAACTTTGACAGTATAAGAGCATCTCTGCAACATATTAAGTGGGAAATGCTTTTCACCGGGTTAAACACAGAATAAAAATGGGAAGTCTTTAAAATGCTGCTTAATAAGTATACATGTCAGTATATTCCCCTTGCCTTTTTGATTCAATAGAAATGTTGGTATTGAGGTGGGTAAAAAAAGACGTGCTTTTAAGGCTTTCAAGTTAGCTGGGACAGCCAAATCATTTATAAGGTACAAGGAGGCTAAAATCAATAAGGAAAATGATATTGCAGTAAGCAGTAAAAAGAATCCAAAATTATTTTTTAAATATGTAAATAGTAAAAAAAATTAAGCAGGAAGGGGTGGGACCTTTAATATAAGAGGGGGTCAGCTGGTTGATGAGAACAAGCAAAGAGCTCTGATTCTGAAGGATTTTACCGCAATTTGAATGATCGAATAGGAAAAATTTGATCAATCATTTTGAATTTTTTTATTCAATCTAAAATAACGATTCCCAATTCGGTAGCTTGGTTCTGGCGAAGTAGGTGGTCGAATAAAAATTTTAAGGGGAAGTAATTGACCATTGAATAGTCGAATAAAATTTTATTCGAATATTCAAAATATTCTAATTCGACTATTTGATGGTCGAATTTACCTAATTTGCATATTCGAAGATTCGCATTTAATTAAAATTCGATCGAAACTTCGAATTCTTCATGTGAATTTTGTAAATCTGCCCCTTACAGTATATTCTAAATATTCCTTTGTGTGCCACCAGCTAGACCATGAACCCTGGCAGATAAGAGGACTTTAATTACCATGTGTATCACAGGGCCAAAGTGGGGCATACTTGAATAGACTAGGCTGTCTCATGCAATTAATGCCACATATCGCAGTGTTCCATATGCAGGCTGAAGTGATTGTCCTGATCACAGATCCTCCTGTTGCCAACATACATATCATAAGCATAATATTACTAACTGAAGTTGGTCACAATTCCTGGTTCCTCCCATATGCCAGAACAAGCATGTGCACTAACAAATGCAGGCATCAGTTTAGCTGTGGCTGGCTATTATGGACAGCTCATTTACATTTATAAAGTGACTAATTCATTTACAAATTAAAGACATACCTAATTTGTATTTTTAGGTGAGCACCCCATTTACATTTAAAAGCAATTGGCTCATCAGACATTTGCCTGAACCCACAGATTGCCAGTCGGTGAGGTTGTGGAATGCACTGCCTGGTGATGTTGTGATGGATTATTCTGTTAATGCTTTTAAAAGTGGCTTGGATGATTTCTTGGACAGACATAATATCAAAGGCTATTGTGATACTATACAGTTAGTATAGATATGGGCATGTATAATTTATGGGAAAGTATGGTGGGGTGTTTATATTGATGCAGGGTTTTCATTTGGAGGGGTTTCCAAATTTCAACCCAATTTAACTATGTAGCTGTTTTATGCAATATATTGTTATAGAGACCTACAATGTTTGGGGATACATTTATTGCAATCACATAAGTTCATAAATACACATTAACAAGTAAGCACCTCTAGTAAAATGATTAACTAAATAAAAAATAAATGGAGTGAATCTGCAGCAAATTGGATTTGCAACCTGAGAGATTGTTTTTGAAGAAAAACTTCAAGCATGTCTGGTCTTCATAACACTTCTGTTGAAATAAATTAATGAAACCTAGCTGCTGGTTTCAAGCATAAAAAAACAAATAAAAACCTGATAAAAAAGACTATTGGTGGTTCCACAATAAACCAATGGATGTTTTAAAGTGGACCCGTCACCCCAAAAAAATCTTCAAAATCATATTTTATCACATTAGTCAAGCAAAATGAACATTAATTACAGTATATAAATTATTTTAATCTTGTTTTCTTCAGTCTGGGAATTCATAATTATAACAAGCAGGCAGGAGCCATTTTGTGGACACTGTTATTAAGACAAGCCTTGTATCATCTCAGAATCTTGTTTGTGCACCAGAATGGGGGACCCAATGTCTTCCCCTATGTCCTGGCTACACAATTAAATGGTTAAGAGAACTGGGGGAATGTGTGGGGAGCAGAGGCATCTAGGAGGTGCTGAATGAAAAGTGAAAGTAATTATTTGCCCCGCCTCTATGCCTAAGGCATAGAGGAGTGGCAGACAATATTTGATTGACAGCTGAGATTTTTAAATGAGCTTAAAACAGCTATGAATGCTTTAATAAAAATTTGAAATTGGATTTCATGTTTAATTTGAAAAGGACTTTTATTATACAGATTTTCATGTCTGGGTGACGGGTCCACTTTAAGATCTCTAGTAAATTAAAAAATTATTCCATACCTTTATAGACGGCATTCTAGTACTATCCATATAAACCATGCCGTGGCTTCCAGGTAATTTTAATTAAAACTCATATTTTAGGTGTAGCACTGTCTGTATTCAGCAGCACAGCATTTAGAGGAGGTGTAGGTGGTCAGCATGTGATTGCCATGTATCTTGTTTCCGATACAAAATCTATGTTACATCTGTTATGGACAAAATATCCACTGAAGCTGTCAAAACCTGTCACAGAAGAAGTGAGGAAACGATTGTTAAAAAGTCATTGCTCCTAGTCATAAAACCACCCATTGAGTTAATTTGAAAAAAGGGATGCAGATGATGTATTCAATATAAATAAAAAAATTTTTTTAACTCAGATGTTGGTTGACTATGCATATATTAACCCTCGTTGATGCTCATCTTTTATAATGGAGATGTCTCCCTCCAGTTTCCCACATGCTATCTGTGTCAATCTCCTTGCTTCCAGAGTTATATTGCATTTGGGAGACAGAGCAATGATCTGTAGACCAGGGCAGTGTTTATGATTGTCCTATGACCTGGTCATTGCCCATCCCCAAGCATGCAGTACCTCCTGAATCTGCTCTTCTTCAAACTCTGTCTATGACTTGCTCCTCCTTTAAAAAAAGCAACACTAGGGTCTATATAGCCATTAGGGATGGCGCGAACTGTTCGCCGGCGAACTTGTTCGCGTGAACATCGGCTGTTCG
>CM044441.1:64388526-64405962 GCA_024363595.1 Xenopus borealis
CGCAAGTTCGCGAATATGTTCGCGAACATTTTTTCCGCGGTTCGCGCCATCCCTATTCATCAAATGGAACTTCTCCAAAGTCATACCTAACAGAAGCAAGACGACTTGCATTTCATATGTGCCCATCAGAGAGTTCATATGTGCATGGTCCTCGCTGGCATCTCACTTCAAGTGGTGTAGTAAATTTCGATTGTCCTTGTTTCAGTAATCCTGGTTTCTTAATTCTGACATAAGATCCAGGCTGAAAGTGCCCTTCTCTTGCACTACATTTTCTGTCAGTATAAGCATTGCATTTGGCTTGTTGACGTTTGACAATGTCAGCAGTAGATGATTTTGTAGGGACAGTATTTGGTGGAAGTCTGATGTCTGCAATATGTAACTTTGTAAAATGTAGTGCGCATCTGTCTGCCATGTAATAATTCAACTGGAGATGCTTGGGTTGTTGCAAAGGCACGTTGCTCTGTAGTTATGTAGGAACTCTGTTGTAAATACTTTAAGGTTTACAGTAAGGTTTTCTGTTTGTAGTGCTTCTTTCAGATTTCAGTTGAATTTGCTTGTGGGTAATACACTGAAGATTTTCTATGCACAATATTCCTCTCTCTCAGAAAGATTTCAAACTAAGATTAAACAAACTGTGGTCTGTTGTCTGATATTAACTCCTTTAGATTACCTTTTCTGCTGAAGACTCTAGACAGAAATGTTATTACTGTAGCTGATGTTATATGAGAAACAAATGCAAGTTCTGGACATTTATTGTAATAGTCTGTCAGAGTTATAGCAAATCTGCAGTCTATAGGAGCATCTGCAAAAGGACCCACAATATCAATAGCAAGTTTTTCCCATGCTGAATCAGGAAATGGTACTGGCTGAAGTGGTAGTACATGTGTGATTGCTGTTTTGTCATGTTTCTGAGAAGTAACACAAGAATGAATCGCATCCATTGCTGGCCACCAGTATAGTTCTCATAGTCTTTGTTTTGTACATACAATTCCTTGATGACTCTCATGTGCAAGTTGTATGAGCTTTTATCTCAAGGTTTCGGGTACTAGTAAGCAGTGAGCTCTACGGACAACATAGCTATCTACTAAGGACAGTTTGTGTCTAATCCTGTAGAAAGTTTGAAGATCAGGACTGAGTTTCTTCTCGGCATTTGGCCATTTGATTTGTAAGATGTTTTACTCGTGAGGTAAGCTTGCTTAAAATCAGCAGCTGTTACTGTAGATTATAATATATCAGTCAATTGCTACAACTTCTATGTAGTCATCCAGTGTATCAGAAGCTGCAGGTAAAGGTAAATGTGACAAACAATCAGCAGTAACATTTTTCAAACCTGGTTTGTATTGCATTTTGTAGTTGACATTCAGTGACCTTGCTGACCATCTAGCTATACTCATTCCAGCTCTTCCTAGTCCCTTTGCTGTAAGCAGTGTAGTTAAAGGGCTATGATCCTTGCATAAGGTAAATTCTCTACCCCATAGGTAGGTTCTTCAGTTTCCTGTTGCCCTAACACATGCTAAAGCTTCTTTTTCAACAGCTGAATACTTACGTTTGCCTCTGTAAGTGTTCTAGATGCAAATGCAACAGTTTTCTCTGTATGATAGGCATGGATCTGTGTGAGAACTGCACCAACTCTATAGTAACCATAGTGGTAGTGCAGAATCAAATAAAGCTTCACAATCAATGATTTCACTATTTCAAAGCTATGTTGAGCAGTCTCTGACCAAACCAGACTTGAAGTTCCACGTAGTAGTGCTCTAAGTCAGTGATTTTCAACCTTGTGCCTCCAGCTGTTAAGAAACTACAAGTCCCACAATGCATTTGCCTGACTGTGGCTGTCAGACTCCTTCATTGCATTGTGGGACTTGTAGTTCCTTAACAGCTGGAGGCACAAGGTTGAAAATCACTGCTCTACGTGGCTCCACAACTGAAGCATAGTTAGGAATAATCTTAGAATACCTTGAAGGAAGAGCTAAGAAAGCTCGTAAGGTCCGAAAATCAGATGGAGTAGGTGCTTGTGAAATTATATGACGCACAAATGACATCTGAGTTTGTCTGAAGTGGCATTTGGAAAGGTTCAGTTTCAGTCCTGCAGAATCAATTTTCTAGGTACTTGTCATGAAGATCCATAGTTGGAGCTTAGACAATTATATCATCCAAGTAGCATTGTACACCAGTTAGGTCATGAGTATAGAAGATATCAGTCTTTGAAAACAACTCAGTGCTGAAGCCAGTCCATAACGTACATGCTTGAACTGAAACAAACCATCATGGGTGATAAATGCAGTGAGGTCTTTGCTTTCCTCGTGCAGTAATACTTGATGATAAGCACCCTGAAGAAATTTGCTCCTTGGAGTTCTGAAAATATTTCCTCTATGTGTGGCAAGGGGTGATTAGCCATAACAACTGCTTTATTAGGTTCACGGAGATCAACACACAATCTTCATTGTTCATTTCTTCATTGTTACCACAATTGGTGAAACCCATTTAGTGGATTCTGATTTTTCAATCACATCATGCTCTACCAGTTTCTTTAGTTCATGTTAGACAGCCTCCCTTAGAATAAGGCAATCACCTCAATTTCTAGCATACCTGGAAATGGAACAGGATGACTGGGAAGAGGCAAATGATAGGGCCTATGACTACCTGGTCTCTACCAAACACAAACTTATCCAATTTAAAATCCTACATAGACTCCATCTAACTCCAATCCAGCTGTTCCGTATGAACAAACGAGAATCATCCCAATGCCCCAAGTGTAGTATACCAGAAGCAAATTATTTGCATCTCATTTGGACCTGGCCTATAATCCAAGTCTTCTGGTCACAAGTCCTTACCTATATTCAGGAAAAAACAGAGCTCCCTTAATTACTGACCCCCAAGGTATGTCTTTTAGGTGTAGTAGATGAGGTCACACCAAGGGCAGCAACCAGAACTTTATTTCGCAACTTACTGTTCTATGCAAGGAAATGTGTTCTCCTGAACTGGATGTCCCCACAGGCCCCTACACTCCAAGGTTGGCTTAACCTAATAAAGATAACACTTCCCCTGATACAACTTACCTATGCGGCAAGAGGGTGCCCCCAAAAATATGAAGCGGTGTGGTGAAGATGGCTAGATACCGCAGAGTAATTCTGATGCCAAGATAGGCTAGGACTATAGTACCCAAATACATATAAACCTTCTTGAAAGGGGGAAATAAGCAATGGCTCAAGAGCCTGGTTAAAGGAGGTCTATACTTCAATGGATGAGAAACCAAACACATACGCAAGACACTGAAAATGAAATGATTAACAAAGTAACCATGAAAGTAATGATTGTAATGTTTATTGTTGTATTCTTTAAAATGCAAAATAAAAACTATATTTCAAATTATATAAATAGACCACAGTATTATATTTGTCTGACCCAATGTTAGTCATTTATATAGACAATTCAGTGCTGTTGCGAACTGTGAGATGTGTGTTATCAGAAGTAGGGATCAGATTTATTTGCTGGAGGGACCACACAAATCACATTCTTAAGTACAACAGTAGGGAGTCTAGTGGTATAATAATTAAAAGCTGTGTCATATAATATCAGATCATCAGTAATCATATGTGAAGGCATAGTCTCACCAGTAAGAAATATCTCTGTGAACTGGATCCCCTTCAGTGGAAGCCTCCCAAGGAAGAGTCCCTTTCCATCTGTAGTCTCCCCACACTACATCTTGGTGGAGCATACTACTAGTCTTTCTAAGGTGGACTACCTTTTATTATTGAAGTGTATGGGGTGTTTTTTGCAGCAGCTTTTTCCTTTGTGACCAGGGTCGGACTGGGGGCCCAGGGCCCACCGGGACTCCGGTCCAGGGCCCCCGTTCAGCCCCTGTCCCCCTACCCTGAAGCACAGAACAGTGGTGCCATGCCAAACTATTTTTTAAAATTTGTAATTGGGGGGGGTCTGGCCCGTTGGGGGCCCATGAGGGTAGGGGTCTACCGAGTTTTTTTTTTTTCACAGTGACTTTGTCCATGCAAAATGCAATGGAGTCTGTGGAAGTTTTTTCACATTGGCTTTTGTTTTTCCCTGCAGAATGCATTGCATTCTATTGGTTTTTCACACAAACCACTGAGGTCTATTGATATTTTGCAGAAAATTTTGCAGCAGTGTAGAAAAAGTTGGAATCTATACCTGGTGAATTTTGCTCATTACTATGGATAATAGTATGCAGCATCTGCACAGTTGAGGAGGACTGTCTTATATCTACTGTCACAGCAAAACTGGAATTAGAATTATGAGGGTGATGAATAGAAGTGGCAGTTTTTCTCAAGTCTGCATAAACACCACATGGTAGATAAATGTAGAAGCATTAAAATCAAAGAACCAAATCTCCAAGAGGCACTCCAAGAGAAATCATCTTGCAACAGCAAGAACAAACATCTGATAAAAGCTGATGATGAACTGACAACCAGTCCAACTACTGATATAGGTAATAAGCAGCATTCCAGCAAAACATTCTTAAGAGAAGAAAATAAGGAAATAACCAAAGTTTTATTCCATACTATTGAACATCAGTGTATTATTGGCTTCCTGCATTGTTTATTACAAATGCATCTACTAGGTATACAGTGAAACCTCGATTTTACATACTCCAATTAAATAACATATAATGCAATACTTTTTCAATGATTTTACATTTTCCTAGATTTTACACCATTTTGTATGGTCCCTGTAAAATATAAAATGGGAGTTCTACTGGAAATTTCTGAAATGTCTAGTAATGCAAAGAAAATAGTTCCTCTGCAATTTAGTGACCACTCTTGCCAGCAATCTTTCTCTCTAGTATAAACATAAAAAGCATCAGGAATCCTTTACTTAACACCTTCTCAAGTATAGGATTCCCATGCAACTGTCCAACAAAGAAACAACCAGAGCAAAGTTGCAGTACTGTCAATGTGCAACATGCAGTCACAAGTGCAAAGTGCATCCATCCTTTAGCATGATAGTACTTGCTACTAAATGATTCCTATATGATAGCCTTATTTTCAAGCTGCAAATGTATTTATCTGGCTGCTCCTTAGTTCTGGAATTCCATCCCTGAATTCATTTGTAAGGAGCGCTCTATCATTCTCTTCAAGAAAAAACCCTGATTCAAACTTTTGGAGCACTAGAACACTAGTCCTGGCACTTAAGGGACAATGCCTTAATATTGTGCACTTTTTCCCAAATTGTTCCTGTGTGTAATCCACCGTGGTGTTTATACAAAGGGCCTGTAGGTGTAACTGTGCACAAGTGTTATACTTTGCACACACAGTACTTTCTATATGGCTTAAAGGGCACCTATTGGGGTAAAATGATACCCCCAACCAAAAGTGCGGGCTGATAGAGCCCGCATTCCGGTTGGGGGTTTCACTGTTTTTTTAAAAAAAATATGCCCCTCGCAAGCGCTAGCGGCCCCGCTCCGGGAGGGAGCTCCCGGAGCGAGCAGCCGTCTCTCCATAGGCGCGCATGCACAGAATGAAAAAGCGGCCTCAATTCTGGCAGCTTTTCATTCTGCGCATGCGCGTGACGTCATTAAGACGCGCGCCTATGGAGATACGGCTGCTCGCTCCGGGAGCTCCCTCCCGGATCGGGGCCGCTAGCGCTTGCGAGGGGCATATTTTTTTTAAAAAAAACAGTGAAACCCCCAACCGGAATGCGGGCTCTATCAGCCCGCACTTTTGGTTGGGGGTATCATTTTACCCCAATAGGTGCCCTTTAAAAGTGTTGGAGCTGAAGTTCTGTTGAAGTGTAATGACTGCATGAACCTGCTAATAAAGGATTTTTTTTATATTAATACATTTTTTTTTTTTTTTTTTAATTAGATGGTCGAATTTAAAAAATGTTTAATTCAAAATCTGACCCTTAGTAAATCTGCCCCTTATTGTACATATGGTTAAATTGTTTAACAAATAATTGTATGCTTGTTGTACAGTAAGTTAAACGTAAAATAAACATTATGGCGCAAATTTATAATTTTTCACAAATTCGAGGGCTTTTAGCCCTCGAATTCGGCAGAAATTCAACTGTCGAATGGAAATTGAATAGTTTTAGGCTATTTTTTGAGTGCTATTTGATTTTACAAAAAAATGTGTACGATTCGAATGATCGAGGCATTTTATCGTACGAATGCTATTCGACCAGGTAATAGAAAAAATAGTCAATGGGGGGATTCCCATAGGCTTCTGTTGCTATTCGGTAGGTTCAATCTGGCAAAGTAGGCAGTCGAATAAAATTTTAAAGTTGAAGTTCTTCGATCATCGAATGGTCGAATGATTGAATATTCGATCATTCGATCTATTCAATACACTCGAATTTTGCATATTCGATGATAGAAGTTGCCAAATTAGCATATTCGAATATTCGATAGAATCGTACGATCGGAATACGATCAAATTCGATTGAACTTCGAATTATTTGTAAATTTGCCCCTAACTGTAAATAAAAACAACATTGCAGTGTCATGAATCTCAAGTTTGCATATAGTTACCAACTATCCTTAGCATGCCATCTTAGTGCTAGGAATCTGAGTCTAAGTGCATATATTATAAATGCCTTTTTATTGGGGGGATACATCTAAACCAGTAATGATAATTTTAATTCGGGGGAGTTTCATGCTATTGTTAGGAGACTTTGCACCTCTGGCAGATTTCCAATGTACTGCTATCGTTATTTTAGCATACATACACAATAAAGTGATCAAGGTCCTTTGGGCTCTCCTGGTTAAATAGAATTACTAGAGGGTCAATTGGGAGGACTAGACCAGTTTTGTTCTGTATGCTTTCTGCTACTTTCCCCCAAAAAGTTGTGCTGTAAGACAACTCCACACTAAGTGGAAAAAGTCAGCTGGGGAGTTTTGGCACCTGGGGCATTCTTGTTCTATTTCAGGGTTCATTTTATGTAGCCTATGGGGTGTGAGTCACTGGATATTTTAGTCACATATACTTACATATTACAGAGAAACTAAGGCTTTGGATTTCGTTTTGATACATAAAGCAGAATTGGAAATGCAAAGCTGTTACTTGGACTCATTGTCACAATATAATGTGCCAGCCCATTATTAAAGGGGTGGTTCACCTTCAAGTTAACTTTTAGTATATTGTAGAAGGGCCAATTCTAAGAAACTTTTCAATTGGTCTTCATTATCTATTTTTCATAGTTTTTTAATGATTTACAATTTTCTTCTGTTTCTTTGCAGCTTTCAAATGGGGGTCACTGACACCATCTAAAAACAAATGCTCTGTAAGGCTACAAATGTATTGTTATTGCTACTTTTTATTACTTATTATTCTATTCAGTCCATCCCCTATTCATATTCCAGTCTCTTATTCAAATCAATGCAGAGTTGCTAGGGTAATGTGTGCCCTAGAAACCAAATTGCTGACACTGCAAACTAGAGAGCTGCTGAATAAAAAGCTAAATAACTATAAAACTACAAACAATAAAAAATGAAAACCAATTGCAAATTGTCTCAGAATATCACTCTCTACATTATACTAAAAGTTAACTCAAAGGTTAACAACCCCTTTAAATAGGAGAAAACATAAAGATTTTGTAAGTTAATAATGCCTCTAGTACAAAGTAGAGTTGACCATCTGAAAGGTTGACCATCCCTGACTGTACAGCACTGACTACCTCTATGGTGTTTATTAATCTTAAAGAATACTCATTTACCACTCACAATGAATTGTCAGAGAGAAAAGAAAGCAGATTCTACTTTCAGTAGTAAAATGGCATCTGAAAGCAATGTTTAACTTCAGAAACAAATTCACATTTTTGTGATTTATATGTGGGTATATTTTCTTAGGAAATGATTGCTATGATACATAAATTTCATATCACAATAACCAAACATTATAGTATTAACCCTCAAAGGATGCTGACCTGATTGTTTCAGTAGACACTTATGATTGCCCAATATTTACCAGTAATCTCAGCAGTCATTACAACAGTATAGATGTATAAAATATACATCCAGTGTTTGTGTCTATCCATATTTATTTGTGTACACATAACTACTTTTGACACAATAGATTATGGTATTTGAATCCAGCTGAAACATAAAGCTATTTAAATGAATTAAATCTGGTCCATACCTGGAGCTGTTCCATGACATTGAAAATTAAAGGGGTAGCTCACTTTTATTGTTACTTTTCATTTGATTTAGACATATTCTGAGACAATTTGCATTTGGTCTTCAGTCTTTATTTTTTGTGTTTTTTTTTAATTATTTAGATTATTATTCAGCAGCTCTCTTTGGAATTTGAGCAGCAACTAGTTTCTAGGATCCAATTTAGCCTAGCAACCAGGCAATTGCTTTAATGGGTTGGAATATGATTAGTAGGAGACTTGAGAAGAAAGATAAGTAATTAAAAGTAACAATAAAATTGGAGCCTCATGGAGCAGTGTAAGTGACCTCCATTTGAGAAATGGAAGAAGGCAGAAGGGGAAGACAAATGATTATGAGACTATGAAAAATAAAAAATGAAGACCTATTGAAAAGTTGCTAAGAATAGGCCATTCTTTCACTATTGTGAAAGTGAACATTTAGGGGCAGATTTACTAAATTCACATGAAGGATTCGAAGTTCAATCAAATTTTCAAAAAGATTCGAATTTTCAAATGTTTTTGAAGACCACTTTTAACCCTCGAATTCAACCCTTAGTAAATCTGCCCCTTAATATAAGCTTAGTGAAATAACAAACATTCTAAATATAATCAATTAAAGATTCTCATCTGTTTCTGAATAAAGCAAGGTTATCTTCATTATTTCCTTTTAAGTATCTATCTCTTCATTTGCTCTTCATGCAGGTGTCTGATTTTCTTTGATAGTTAGGTCTAATACAGCCTCACAAAAGGAAATATTCTGACATATAATAATAGTTTCCAAAATCCCATTATAGTTCACATACATAAACAATTCCCAGCACAGCATTCAATGTAAGTCATTAGGCAGACAAGCACCAATGGATATCTTGTTAAAACTGTTACAATGTCGGATTTACAGACAGTCTACGGGTTAAGTAGTGATCAATAATGACAATTTCATTAGGCTTGTAAATGCCGACATGGCTTAGAACACAGACTGATTCTCTGTCATTGAAAGACTTGATTGTATATTTTAAATTCTCATTTATGCACTGCAGTTAGCCCTATGATCAGTTTATAAGAATCCTGGAGAAAGTGTTTCCATCTCAAGAGGAAAATATTGTGAACTAGACACAAAAAAAAATTGACAACAAAAAAAAAACATGTGTTTTAGATGGTGTGAATGTTCCAGTGTGTAAAAACCCTTTTTGCAATATCAAGAAGCTTCACAGCACTTTAGTTAACAAATTTCAGTGATAAAAGCATGGAAGAATGAGCAGGAATTTAAAAACAGCACATGGGATTTATGAGGGCAAGCAGTAGAATCCATGGAGAAAAAGAAATGTACTTTTACAGCTTTGATACAAAGAAATAGCCCAAATAATTTTTTAGTTTTCTTCCACAGCCAAAGTTAAAACAAATAATACTTCCATTAAAAACAGTTGTCATTTCATTTTCTTTTATCATGTGTGGTAAATATTAACATAGGAATTTAGGCTTAAAAAAGGTAAACTCATCAAACGTCCTTCCTGATAATAAGATGACAAACGTATTAGCACCTAGGTCAACATTGTACCACTTTGTACAATTCTAGTAACTCTGTAATCAAAACTAAAGTGTCAGTACAAAAGTGCCAGTAAAATAAATCTTTAATAATCGCCAGCTGGAAGTAACTTGTGTGTAGTTACAAAGTACAAAACTAACTCATGTGTCAACTAAAGCCCATAACACTTTTCATGTTTTAATAACATGTTTTTGTGGTAACCACTGTCAATATCTCTATGTGTCTAGGTTAATATTATCTTGGGGATTTTTTAATTTTTACTGAAACTGTGTTCACCCCTTTTATGGCTGCCATCTGTCTAGTTTTTAACCAAACAGACCAGTTTTGGAAGGTTATGTCCAGTTCCCTCAAGATTGTCTTGGATTAATAAAATATACAGACACGTGGAGGTCTGATTTTAGTGGTTCTAGAGGTTTTTTGAAACTACCGTTATAGGGTAGAACTTTTGATATGAAGCATAACAAAAGTGGTGTAAAGGTGATACCTTTATTGGCTAAAATGATAATCACAGCAAGCTTTTAGAACATTGTAGTTCCTTCTTCAAAGCGGATTACAAAGACGCAATGTTTGTACTGACAAAACTGTGAGGGACAAAAGGAGAAACAACACATAAGCATAATTTGTATTGCAAGCAGGGACAGACTTAGGGTGGCCATACACAGGCCGATAAAAGCTGCCGACCAAGCTGCCGACCAAGTCAGCAGCTAATCGGCCCATGTATGGAGCCCTCCAACAGGCTTCACCAATCAATATCTGTCTGAAAGTCGGCCAGATGTCAATCGAGTGGGACTAAAAATCCAGTTGGATCACGGTCACATCTCTTTGTTGTTGCTTTCCTGCGATCCGACCACCCACATGGCCTCAATTATGATCCGATCATTGGGCCCTAGGACGACTTCGCCAAACAAGCTGATCTCTACGTGTATGGCCACCTTTATAGGGAGGTGGGTTATGCAAAGTAGTCCAGACCAGGCACGAATTAGACCTAAGGTGTGAAACAGATAACAGATTCCTGTAGAAGTTTGTTGTCTCCACAGAAAAAATCTATGCATGTTCTTCCATATTTAGATATAAGATTTTTCTAAATTTGTACCTAAATGCAACCTTGAGTAGTGACCAAATTTGCTAGAATATATCAAATGACCCCCACAAAAAACTATTTTTAACAAATCTAATAGCAAGTGACAATTCAACTTTCAACTCTTTCATGGACGGCCAACCCAACATACCAGATGTGGCAATAACACAAAACAGCTAATAAATAAAATTATAGGGATGCAACAAATCCACTATTTTGGATTTGGCCGAACCCCCGAATCCTTCCGGAAAGATTCTGCAGAATACCGAACCAAATCTGAACCCTAATTTGCATATGCAAATAATGGATGGGAAGGGGAAAACTTATTTACGTCCTTGTTTTGTGCCAAAAAGTTACATGATTCCCCTCCCTGGCCCTAATTTGCATATGCAAATTAGGATTCGGATTCAGTTCAGCCAGGCAGAATAATTCAAACATTTTCATTGTAATAATAATAAAACCACTTGATCCAAACTGAGATACTGTATAATTAATCTTTACTGGAAACCAAACCAGCCTATTAGGTTTTTTTAAAGTTTATTTAAATTTAAGTATTTAAGTATTAAGATCCAAATTACAGATAAATCCATGTCTGGAACACTTAAGGTTTCAAGCATTCTGGATAACAGGTCTCATACCAGTAATAATAAAACAGTACATTGTGCTTGATCCAAACTAAGATTTAATTAATCCTTATTGGAGACAAAACAATCCTTTTGGGTTTATTTAATGTTTATATGGTTTTCTAGTAGACATAAAGGAGAATTCAACCCTGTGTAGGCCCTAGGGTTGCCCCCTTTTCTTGAAAAAAATACCGGCCTTCCAATACATATCTCTGAATGTATACTAGGGTGGTGCAATACAATGGGTCATTCTTTTCCTGTCTGTTAGTTTAACAGCTTTATTGTGTCAGGATTGAGCCGCCTGGAGGCTTACCTGCAGCTCCGGGTTGCGTCCTCTCTCCTCTGACATCGCATCCACAATGGCGGCACCCATAGCCGCCACGTGGGTAGCGGCGCCAGGTAGTGACGTCATCACGTTGCGTTTTTGGCGCAAAATTTAAATAAAGCCCCATCGAACGCCATTATGGCGCCGAATTTTAGAACCTTGTTGCTTTGATCCTGGGTGCTTTTTGATCCTGTTTTCCTGTATTTTGACCATTGCCTGGACTTTGTTTTGCCTTTTGCCTGCCAATATAAACCTTGCCTGGACTTTGACTTTGATTCCTGCCTGATCCTTGCTTGTACTGCGTTATTGGACCCTTAACCCCCAAGCTTCCTCCTTGGTCCCTACTACTTCCCTAGGATGCCTACTAGGCCTACCCTGACATTATAATTGGGCCATGGACCCCACTGAGGAAGCTACACAAGGCATCGGACGAGTACTACGCAGTTTGGCTGATTGCATGGAGAGCTATGAAGCACAGCAGTCTAGCTTTGGCTTAGCCCTAATGGCCATATTGGACAAGTTGTCAGTTTCTCCACCAGCCTTTTCACCCGCTTCGACTCGACCTCCGGAGTCTTTCCATTCCTCCGAGCCACGTATCCCAGTGCCTCCTCTCTACAGTGGCGATCCTCAAGCCTGTAGAGGATTCCTGAACCAGTGTGAAATGCAGTTCACGTTACTCCCCAGTCAATTTTCTTCTGATCGTGCCAAGGTGGGATACATCATTACCCGTCTGTCCGGAAAAGCTCGAGTGGGCATCACCCCTGTGGGAGAAGGATCCCTTAATTGATAATGCTAATGCCTTTATTTCTGAGTTATGGACTATTTTTTACGCTCCCGGTCGGGTCGTGTCTGCCTCCTCTCGGCTAATGCAGATTCGCCAAGGGACTCGGACGGTGGCTGATTATGCCGTAGAGTTCCGTACCTTGATTGCCGAGATAGGCTGGAACAACGAAGCCTACCATGCTGCTTTCTACAATGGTCTCTCTATCCGCCTGAAGGAAGAACTTGTCTCCCGTGAGCTACCTACTCGTTGGGAAGATCTTGTAGGTTTGACCATTAAGATGGACACTCGCCTTAGAGAGCACCAAGCAGATAAGGACCGTGCCAAGAATTTCCAACCTCCTTCAGTTCCTAGTTTCCAAAGATCCTCGTTTTCTAGTGTACCTCCTGCTACAGTATCTTCGTCTCCCAATCCTCCAGTGATCCTTGCTATTGAACCTATGCAGTTGGGCCGCATCCATCTCTCTGTGCAAGATAAATTCAGAAGACGCTCAGAAGGTCTTTATTGTGGGGAAAATACTCACTTTGTCAAAGACTGTCCTGTGAAGCCTAAAGAACCCTACCCTCAGAGTAAGCTTGGGACATCGCAAGTGGCTAGTGTCACTCCTGGTCTCCAAGCAAAAACTCACCAATTGCTTCTCCCTCTACAGATCCAGCTTCCACATAAGACTGTTCAAGTATCAGCCTTTCTGGATTCCTGCTCCGCCGGGAATTTCATGGACCTTGCTTTCGCTAAAGTAAATGGGATTTCCCTATTTCCTCACCCATACGGGCATTTGCCATTGATGACAAGCCTCTAGCTTCAGCCTTGATTTCACAAACCACAGGTGAGTTACCCCTGAAGATCGGGACTTCACACTCTGAGAAATTGCCTTTCCAGATTATTTCTTGTCCCTCATCTACTGTCATCTTGGAGTTACCCTGGTTGCGTCTACATAACCCTGCCATTTATTGGTCCACTGGTCAAGTCTCCCATTGGAGCTCATTTTGTCAACTGCATTATCTTCATGCTCTAAGCTCCAGAACTCTGCTTCCCTGATGGAAGAAAACCCTTTTCCGCAGTCCACAGTGGTGGAGCATCTTCCTGAGGAACAAACTTCAGCCTTTCTCCCTTCCAGAGTCATTGCTTCTTTGTCACTCCATTCCTCTGTGTTGCCTGTCTCCCAGCTGGTTTCTACCCCCGGACCAATCAACCCTCAGCAACTGGCTCTTCAGCGGTCTCCACTGCCTTCTGCTCCAGAGGAGCTTCCCCGGCAGCCTACAGCTCCAGAGGGGCTTCCCCAGCAGCCTCCACTGCCCACAGCTCCAGAGGGGCTTCCCCAGCAGTTTCCGCGACCTACTGTTCCAGAGGGACTTTCCCTGCAGCCTTTGCAGCCAACGGCTCCTGTGGACTTTCCCCAACAGCATCCGCTGTCTATAGTCTCCAAGGGGTCTCATTTACTGCACTCGCTGCCTATTCCCATTAATGCTCTTGTTCCTACCTGTGTCCCTTTGTTTGTTTCTTGTTTTATTTTTAATAATTGTTCTAAGTTTTTCCACAGTCCCAATCCTGGTGGTCCTGAGGCCCCCCGTGAGGAGGGGGGTACTGTCAGGATTGCGCCGCCGGAGGCTTACCTGCAGCTCTGAGCGGCACATCCTCTCTCCTCCGGCGTCACATACACAATGGAGGTGCCCATAGCTGCCGCGTGGGTAGTGGCGCCGGGTAGTGACGTCATAACGCTCCATTTTTGGCCCCAAATTTAAATATTTAAAGCCCCACTGAACACCATTATGGCGCCCAATTATAAGACCTTGTTGCTTTGATCCTGGGTGCTTTTTGATCCTGTTTTCCTGTATTTTGACCATTGCCTGGAATTTGTTTTGCCTTTTGCCTGCCAATATAAACCTTGCCTGGACTTTGACCTTGATTCCTGCCTGATCCTTGCTTGTACTGCGTTATTGGACCCTTAACCCCTAAGCTTCCTCCTTGGTCCCTACTACTTCCCTAGGGTGCCTACTAGGCCTACCCTGACAGTGAGCTCCTCAAATTTGACTGGGTTACAGCATCTGCTGTCATATTATCAGTCAGGGCAGCCATTACGGGGGCACAGGGGGTACTCCTGTACCGGGCCTGGGCATTAAAGGGCACCTACCGTCAAATACAGTTACCCCCAAATAAATGTGCGGGCTGATAGAGCCCACATTCCAGTTGGGGGTACTGGTGTTTTTTTTTTTAAATTTAAACACCCCTCGCATTTGCGCGCGCGTGATGTCAGGCACATGCGCATTAAGAAAAGCGGCCTCAACACTGACACGCTTTTCTTAATGCGCCTGATGTCACGTGCCCACAAATGGGCATGCACCAAAACTGTCATGGCAGCTCGCACCGGGAGCTCCCTCAAGCGGATCTCTATGTGTATGGTACGGCTTCTGTGCTCGCACCGGGAGCTCCCTCCCAGTGCGAGCGCGGTAGCGATGGCGAGGGGCATTTTTTCTAAAAAAAAAAAACACCAGTACCCCCAACCGGAATACGGGCTCTATCAGCACGCACCTTTGGTTGGGGGTAACTGTTTTTGACGATAGGTGCCCTTTAAGGGGGGCCCAGCTGTGCTGCATTTTTCAAAACAGCCAGGCCCCCCTTGACAGCACAGAAGCCGTACCGCCTCTTCCGAAGTTCCGAACCACCAAACAGCTGAAAACTCAGAGCGGCAAAAATACCCGAAGCCACAAAAACATTCAAAGATGAAGTCATGAAGTGGCAAAAAGATAGTAAGGCAGGAAAATAGCCAAAGTTGAAGTCCTAAAGCGGCAAAAAGACCCGAAGCCATGAAAACAGCCAAAGTTGAAGTCCTGAAACAGCTAAAAGACCTGATGCCAGGAAAATAGCTTAAGTTGAAGTCCTGGCAAAAAAGACCCAGCATATTTAAATACTAGGGTATAAGATCAGCGGTGTAACTAGATATTAATGGGCCATACCGCAAATTATTTTTCATGCCAACAAAATGTTTAGAGGTTGATCTGTTTTATCAATAGTTATAGAAATTGTATATGAATTAGGGCCTCGTGGGCCCACCTGCAGCCAAGGGTCTGCTTCTCTGTAGATATGCCCCTGTATAAGATGTTCTGTAAGAAGACTTACCTGGCTCCACAGTGTCCCCACATGATGCGTGATGGAAGGACAGCAGACTTTCCGGGGGACACAGTGGAGCAAAATAAGTCTATTGACGCTGGCTGAAGTGGTAATGCTTAAGGTCCATCTACGTAGTGGAAGTCCAGTGTTTCCTAGCATTATTAGGCATGCTTGCACAGAAGGTGAAATGAATGTGCCAGCACAAAGTGCAATAACAATCTGGGAGTACAAGGAGAGGAAAGGCTTTGAGAGCAAGTAATCTTTAAAACATTAATATTTGTTGTTGCATATTGCAGTTTTAGTTAGAGCCTTAATTTTGTAAAGCAGTTTCTGTTTCTTTAGCAATTTTGTCTGTATTTATGTCTGTATTCATCTGCAAACTTTCCTTCAACATACTCCATTGTAAGCGTATAATTTGTGTGCACATCAATTGCTGGTCAACCAGGTAAAGAAACAAAAATTTTGGCGAGGGTGGGAGTAGGGTTGCCACCTTTTCTTGAAAAAAATACCGGCCTTCCAATATATTTACCTTTTTTTCCTATTAATAACATTGGGATCAACCATCAAAAATACAGGCCAGGCCGGTAAAATACCGGCCAGGTGGCAACCCTAGGTGGGAGGAAGGTCAAGACCCACAGCTGAGGTGGTACCGCATGGTGGGTGAATGGAGAACTTTCTACCCAAAACCCAACTACTTGGCGGGTATACCACAGGTACCCAACCCACTGCAGGTCTCTACCTCCTGCCTCTCCTGACTGCATGCCTGCCTGGTACAACAAGTAAGTAACACATTCATACTCCTTTGCAGGACAGGGGTTTTGCCTACTCTCAGCAAATACAGTACATACACATAAAACTTTATTTTGCCTACAATGCACAGAAATTTTACAGAGTTTTCTTTTACTGTTTTTTGGCCTTAAAAATGTGAATAGTGCATTTGATATTCACACTGTGCAATACCATTTATTTTCTGTTTCACAGACATTTATTGTATTTGTAGCTGTTACACTGTATTTTCAGTTCTCCATAGCCTTTGATTGCTTGTTTGTGCCTGTAAAACTTAACTGGGACAGCAAAACACTTGAATGCAACCGTCACGATTGATCTAATGAGGAGAAAAATATTCATTTTATTGGTTTAATTAGATGGTAATGAGTTTATAAATTCTGCATTGTTCTTGCCTGCGAATATGAATATTGGGCAACAATCTATTTGGTGGACCCATAGCATTCTTATTGGTGTCTTCATCTTGGTACCTAATGGTATGTGAGAGGTGCCAAACAGAAACCTATGGGTCACTACATATCCTTTCCTTATAACATTGTCTGTGTGCTTTTTCTTGCTTATTAAAGGGGTTGTTCGCCTTTGAGTTAACCTTTAGTATGATGTAGAGAGTGATATTCTGAGAAAATTTGCAATTGGTTTTAACTCATGGCCTCCTCCAGCCATTGAAGCATTCCAATCCCTGAAAGATGCTTTCTCCTCTGTGTCGGTCCTACGACATCCTGATCCTTTGCTACCCTTCTTCATTGAGGTGGACGCCTCCAAGGTTGGGGCAGGTGCTATACTTTCCCAAAGACTTCCTGCTGATGGGAAATTACATCTATGTGCATATTTTTACAAGAAATTCTCTCCTGCAGGGCAGAACTATGATATTGGGAACCGTGAACTCCTGGCGGGAAAGCTCGGTCTCAAAGAGTGGTGCCACCTTTTAGAGGGGGCCTCAAACCCGGTCACTATCTGTACTGATCAGAAAATTCGGTAATTTATACAAACTCTTAAGAGACTGAATACCGGACAACAGTGCTGGACTGAGAATCAAAATAGGCCCTGGCATTTCAGGTACACAGAGGCCCA
>CM044441.1:64409691-64482607 GCA_024363595.1 Xenopus borealis
GCGAACGTCGCGCGACGTTCGCGAACTTCCGGCGAGCGCGAACACCGGATGTTCGCCGGCCATCCCTATTTATCATATGGTCCCCTTATAGATTTACATATTTATACATAGTTCTCATATCTTCCCTTAAGCACCTCTTCACCAGCTTAGTCGACCCTTCTTTGGACTATAATAAAACAGCATTTGAGTACTGGAAACCAAAACTGCAAAGCATATTCTAGATGGGGTCTTCCCGCCACTTCTCCTCTCACAAATTTATGTGCCTTTTAATACAGTTCAAAACCTTTTTTGCCCTTGCAGCTGCTGAATGTCATTGCTTGCTACAGCCAATGTTATTATCTACAAGGACTCCAAGGTAATTTTCCATAATGGATTTGCTTAACACAGTCACATTAAGGGTATAATATTTTTCCATCCCAGGCACATAACCTTAAATTTATCAACATTGAATCTCATTGCCAAATGAGCAAAAATGCCACGTTCTGGATGGAATTAATTTGGCTGCATACTGTATATCTAAGTCACTTGCAAACACTGATACTTTACTTACAGTATCCTCCAGAGTCATTAATTAGCAAATTAAATAACAGTGGACCCAACACAAAACCCTGTGGGGCTCCACTAAGAACCCTGCTCATTGTAGAGAATGTACCATTAACAACTGTCCTCTGTACACAATCCTTTAGCCAGTGTCCTACAACATTAGTAAGACCGACAGACTTTAGGTTAGAAAGTATTTGTTTCTGGCAAAATCCAAACAGATCACATCTATTGTAACCCCCACTGCCCAACTAACCTCATAAAAAACAATAACAATTCTGACATTACCAATTCTTCATAAAGCCATGCCCAACAACATAGTTCTGTATGTGTATGCTAAAAGCTGAATTAATAGATCCGATTGTCAGTGGGGCCTATCAGCTTCCAGTGGGAGTTTTTTCAGGACCAAGGAGGAAGCAATAGGGTTAAAGTCCAATGCAAGGTACAGTAAAGGTTCAGGCAATATTCAGAGTCAAAATCCAGGCAAACCAGGCGGCAAGGTCAGGTTCAGGTAAAGGTCAGAAGTCCAGAAATCAATAAAGAAGTAATTTAGGAGCAAATCCAGGGATAATTAGCTAAAGCTATACTTGGGCATTGAACCTGGGTCTCCGGCATCTTTTTATATTTGAATTAGGGGACAAAACCAAGGAGCTCCGGTCGCGGCGCTGTGACGTCATTGCGCCGGCGCCTCTACCCATGTGGCGGCCATGAGTGCCGCCATTGTGGGAGCGATGCTGGCAGCACAGGACACGCCGCCTGGAGCTCCCGGAAGGGCTCTGGGTGGCAATCGTGACAGTAACACCCCCTCCCCACGGGGCCACAGGATCACCAAGTCTGGGTTTCTGGGGAAATTCGGTATAGAATTCCCTCACAAGGCGAGGAGCATACTGGATAAGATACTGGAGATTCCCTCTGGAGAGTCTGGAGTCAAGGATCTTGTCCACCTCATATTCCAGCTGGCCATCCACTGAGATAGTCGAAGGAGGAGATTGGGTCGGAGAGAAATGGTTAGAAACAACTGGTTTCAACAAAGAGACATGAAAAACATTTGGAATCTGCATCTCAGGAGGAAGTTGTAGACGAACAGCCACAGGGTAGACATTTTCAGAGATGGAATAAGGACCGATGAGCTTAGGTCCCAATTTGGAAGAGGGAATCTTCAGACAAATGTTTCTGGAAGAAAGCCACACTCTATTGCCAACCTTATACGGAGGAGGAGACTTCCTTCTACAATCAGAAAAAGTCTTATGCACCAGAGTGCTCTTTTCTAAATTGGACTTGGTTGCAGCCCAGATGGCAGACATATGAGCCACATGATCATCAGCGGCTGGGACATCAGATAGTAGAAAGTCCTGTGGAAAGGCTAACGGATGTTGACCATACACTGACAAGAAAGGAGATCTTCCCGTGGAAGTGTGACTGGCATTATTATGAGCGAACTCAGCCCATGGAAGGTGATCAGACCAGTCGTCTTGACAGAGGGAGACATTATTCCTCAGGAATTTCTCCAGGGCTTGATTTACTTGCTCCGCTGCTCCATTAGTTTGGGGGTGATAAGCTAAGGAAAAATTAAGAGAGATACCCAGAGCGCCAGAACCTGGAAACAAATTGGGAACCTCTGTCAGAGACAATTTCCGCAGTAAGGCCATGTAATCAAAAAATATACTGAATAAAAAGTTGGGATAATTCAAATGCCATTCCAATGGGAGTGTCAGCAGGAGTGGTCGAATGAGTGGATAGAATTTCTTTAGCAAATTGAGAATGTAAAGAAGCAATGATTCTTGAAGGAGGTATTACTGGAACTTGCGCCTAAAGATGATGATCCACAGGAATAAAGCTTCGAGATAAAGCGTCTGGTTTCCGATTCTTGGTCCCAGGTCTGTAGGTGAGAACAAAATTGAAACTGGAGAAGAACAGAGCCCATCTAGCTTGCCGGGGATTTAATCTCTTAAGAGAATGGATAAATTCTAAGTTCTTATGGTCAGTATAGATCAGTGATCCCCAACCAGTACCTCGTGAGCAACATGTTGCTCTCCAACCACTTGGATGTTGTTCTCGGTGTCCTCAAAGCAGTTGCTTATTTTTGAATTTCAGGTTTGGAAGTAAGTTTTTAGTTGCATAAAAACTAAGTATAGTGTCAAGGAGAGCCTCCTGTAGGCTGCTAGTCCACATAGGGACTACCGAATATTAAATCACAGCACTTATTTAGCACCCCAAGAGACTTTTTAATGCTTGTGTTGCTCCCCAACCCTTTTTACATTTGACTGTGGCTCAAGAGTAAAAAAGGTTGGGGATCCCTGGTATAGATCATGACTGGATGAGGAGCACCCTCCAAGAGGTGTCGCCACTCCTGAAGGGCAAGCTTGACCGCAAGGAGTTCACGATCCAATGTCATAGTTCTGTTCAGGGTTGTAATTTTCCATCCGTGGAGTGTCTTTGGGAAAGGATAGCACTAGCTTCAACATCAGAGGTGTCAACTTCAATGTAAAAGGGTAGATGTGGTTCAGGATGATGGAGTACAGAAGCAGATATAAAGGCATCCTTTAGTGACTGGAAGGCCTTGAGGGCCGCAGGAGGCCAAGAATTTTTCTTGTCCGGAGAGCCGAGCACATCCTTGCTGCATTGGCTCACCAGCAGGAGTAGAAGGTGGAGAAGATGAAGAAGTAGATGCAGTAGAAGACGGAGAGTTGGGAAGCACAAGTCTTTGAAATCGGGGAGCCAATAAAGATTGAGACTTCCTGAGGCGATCTTTATCCGCTTGGTGCTCTCTTTGCCGAGTGTCCACCTTGACAGCCAAAGCAACAAGATCTTCCCAATGGCAACTCACAGGAAACCAGATTATCTTTAAGGCAGATAGAGAGCCCATTGTAGAAAGCGGCATGGTAGGCCTCATTGTTCCAACCTGTCTCAGCGACCAGCGTATGGAACGCTGTGTCGTATTCAGGCACAGTACAAGTCCCTTGACTAATCTGCATCAGGCGTGAAGAGGCGGAAGCAGCCCTGCCAGGAGTGTCAAAGATGGTCCACAGCTCCTTGATGAAAGCCTTAGAATTATCTAGAAGTGGATCCTGTTTCTCCCACAGAGGAGATGCCCACGCTAAGGCTTTTCCAGTCTTGCGAGAAAAGATGTAACCCACTTTGGCGCGTTCCGAAACAAACTGGCTAGGAAGCAGCGTTAACTGGATTTCACACTGATTCAGGAATCCTCTGCAGGCCTGGGGATCACCACCATAGAGAGGAGGCACTGGATACGTGGCTCAGGGGGGGTGGATAGAAGATATCGGAGGTGGAGCCGTTGCGGGTGGAGGAGCCGTAGAAAGGGCAGACAATTTATCCAGAATGGCCATGAGGGCAAGGCCAAAATTTGTCTGCTGTGCTTCATAAGATTCCATGTGGCCCGCCAATCCGACATTCGGTGAAGCTTCCTCAGTGGGGTCCATGGCCCAAGTATAATGTCAGGGGGGCCTATCGGCTTCCAGTGGGAATTTTTTCAGGACCAAGAAGGAAGCAATAGGGTTAAAGTCCAATGCAAGGTACAGTAAAGGTTCAGGTAATATTCAGAGTCAAAATCCAGGCAAAGGCTCAACAGGCAGGCGGCAAGGTCAGGTTCAGGCAAAGGTCAGAAGTCCAGAAATCAATAAAGTAATTTAGGAGCAAACCCAGGGATAATTAGCTAAAGCTATACTTGGGCATTTAACCCTGGTCTCCGGTGTCTTTTTATATTTGAATTTGGCCCCAAAGCTGAGGAGCACTGGTCGCGGTGCTGTGACATCATGGGGCCGGCGACGCTACCCACATGGCCATGGGCGCCAACATTGTGGGAGCGGCAGCGCAGGACACGCCGCCCGAGCTCCCGGAAGGGCTCCGGGCGGCAATCATGACATAGATCTAGTAACCCTGCATTCAAATAAAAGTTGATTATTTCATAAAAATAGTCAATTCTATAGGTATGTGGTTATAGACTATCACTACAAAAAGTGTGCCCCTGTGGCAATATGGTATAAATGATTTTTACAGTTCCAGCTTCTTGTGACATATATAGTATAGAGGGATATATGAATCTTCCAGATCCCCTAAAGCAATATGGGCATGGAGGTTGTTGTTCCTAATACTGCCCCAGTCGAAGAGTAAAACTGGGTTGGGACCAACCACATAATCAGAGCACGTTGTGCTGTTCTGGATTATGCCCACATATTATTAAAAGTGGTACAAATCATTTTTATGTTGCTAATAAGGCACTAGGTAGTAAGTCATGATACACAAAGTGTCAGATCACCATAATTTCCTGGCATGATAAATATAGGTAATGGTTTCAAAACACTTTCAAGTTAATTGAAATCTAAGACATCTGGATACTTTGTTTTTTAATCTGAAACCTACATATATTATTGCACCATAGCAATTATCACTGTTATGAAAATATAGCTTAAGTAACAATACCGTTCCAATGTGTATATCAAAACTGTTCTCTAAGAGGGTTATAAGGCATATAATTGTTTTTAAAAAGCATACAAATCTACTGTAGAGATATTTATTATAAACTTGGGAGAGATTAGTGTATGATGTGTTCTGCTAACATAAAATAGTTGTTCCATTTGGGTTTATATGTGTTATGTTTAATTATTTCAAAACTAAAATATAACCCTTGTATTTAGGATTCCTACTGTCATCTCTAAATGAAAACAGTGCTTACAGAGAATATCTCATCACTGTTGAAAGATACACTTTAAATGTATTAAAAGGTAGCAGAGGTAAAAGTAATTAACTACGGTTTTTTTTTATTAAGGATGAACATAGAATCCACCACCAAATTATCTAAAATGCTGTGTTCTGTTTCTGCAAATTATGTAGTATATCACCTATATTTGATATATTTACAGTAAATATATCTCATGGACTAGTTTTTCAGCCCATCTTATAAATTGGACCTGACTGAATAAATTGGGGTGGATTCACTGGCTTCAAAAAGAATTGCAAGCCTTTATTATTTCAGAGTAATCACATCAGATCAAAAAAATTATTTGTTATTTGTTATTATTAGTTGAAAATGTATTCATTCATTCATTCTTATGCATGCAGGCATTGAATAAAAGTTTTGCATCATGCACATTTTGGTCACATTTTGGTCTAATTCCACTAAATCTAAAAGCAATCCTTTATCCTTCAACTTCTAGATCCTGTAACAAGACTGGCATCACTTGCTTGAGTTACAAACTATCTTACAGTCCTAATAAAATTATCAGTCTGATGTGAATGACATGTGAGGGCCTGGTAAAGTCTACACTGCTTATCTAAATTTAAGTCATTTGCTAAAAAGTATTGGTCAGAATTAATATTTGATATTCCTTGTTTGCTAAAAATAAAATAGGCAGAACATTAATATTTAGAATTCATTGTTTGCTAAAAATTTTATATTTAGGATTGCTTGTTTACTAGAAAAAATTGGGCACTATATCCACTATTTTAGAATTCGGCCACATCCCAAATCTTTTTTTATTTTGACAAACACCAAACCATATCTGAAGCTTAATTTGCATATGTAAAAGGGAAAGAAGTTTAATTTTTTTTTCTAGTTGTCTGTGTGACGTAAAGTCACTTGCTTTTTTTGGATTTGGATTTGTCTCGGCCAAGAACTTGGATTCCGCCGAATCCTGCTGAAAAAAAACTTGAACCTCTGCCAAATCCTGAACCAAATGCTAGATTTGGTGCATCCCTACTACTATCATTCTGACTTCTAAATAGTCAATAAAGCATTCTCCCAGTTTTTATGACAGATTCCTAATGAGGTAAACAGTATCCAGTTCACCTTGACAGTATAAATAATGTGATAGTGAAATGACACTGGAATTTTTGGGTGAGTATCTAAACATTTAATAGGCTCTTATAATTTTTGTAAATTTGATAGTTTGGGAAAAATAATGAATTCTTTTGTAAGTGAGCTGGCTGCAGCTTCTGTACAACATACTTGAATGTACTTCCATAATGGAACGAGCCTCTCACTTAGTCTGTTTCATGTCAGCTTTCATCAGATCAAGGTCTACAATGCTAATCGTGAATATGGCACTACACCATGTGAACCAAACCTAGTTGCTTCATGAAGCAAGCCGACAATTAGCTGCAGGATCAGCATCAAAAAGAGTATCACAGCAAGGAGCCTTTCTAATTAGTCATATGAGCTGAGTGCTTCCTTTCAATTTCCTTAACAAAAGTCTCCTGTCATATTTGATGCAATAACATTACTTCAGCCTAATATAACAGCACAGTTTCACCATGTTATTTTGCCCACAAGTTGCCTTAAATTTTGTTTCGACTAACCAAGCACAATCATTGTTAAAACATACATGCAAAACTTGCAAACATTTTAAACAAGGCCTTGTAAAGTTTATCTGTATCCAGTACCATAACTACAGAGGAAACAGACCCTGCCGTTGCAGAGGGGGCCAGGACCGTAGAGGGCTCAGTAAGGCCCTAATTAATGAGTCTTGGTAGAATAGGTCAATTTATCAATGTTTTGGGGCCCTAAATTGAATTTGCTGTGGGGCCCAGTAACCTCAGTTACAGGTAATTGTCAATATGGAAGTATTAACTTAAGGTACACTATTGACCAGACTAAAAGCTTGTTGTGTGGAGTTTTAACACATGCAAGTTGCATGTTTTGGTGCTTAGCAGGATTGTGCCTCAACTATACTTTATATCAGTACTAGCCACCCCCCCCCCCCCCCCCCCCCAATATGTAATGTACAAAATTTGCCCAGGTGCAGTAACCCATAGCTTTGCTTTTACACAGTTGATCAGTAAAGTTACCTGAAGATTGGTTGGTATGGGTTACTGCACTTGGACAAATCCTTCTTAGATCTAAGCTTATTTTTAGCTTTCCCAGGCATTTGTTTACTATTTGTTTACTACTTACTGTTTATCATTTTCCCTTTCATATCTATCATATGTTTTCTGAAAAAATTAAAGGGGTTGTTCACCTTTGAGATAACTTTTAGTATAATGTAGAGAGTGATATTCTGAGACAATTTGCAATAGGTTTTTATTTTGTATTGTTTGTGGTTTTCTAGTTATTTAGCTTTTTATTCAGCAGCTCTCTAGTTTGCAGTGTCAGCAATTTGGTTTCTAGGGTACAAATTACCCTAGCAACCCTGCATTGATTTGAATAAGAGACTGGAATATGAATAGGAGAGGGACTGAATAGAATGAGAAGTAATAAAAAGTGGCAATAACAATACATTTGTAGCCTTACAGAGCATTTGTTTTTAGATGGTGTCAGTGACCCCCATTTGAAAGCTGCAAAGAAACAGAAGAAAATTGCAAATCATTAAAAAACTATGAAAAATAAATAATGAAGACCAATTGGAAAGTTTTTTAGAATTGGCCCTTCTACAATATACTAAAAGGATAGAAAAAGAAGGGGGGGCATTGGGAACATAGAACTTCTTAATTAATATGACCTGTCCCAGGGATTTGTAACATATGAATTAGGATCTGCAATTGGGTCTATATATTGTGACACGGTGTTTCTGAGCTGCCATATAATGTGAATCTGAATAATTACTGATTAGCCTTGCATTATAACACAAAGGGGGAAATGTAACATTTGCAAAGAGAACAAATTTGCGATAAAAATGTTCAATGTAATATTTTTCATGAGGCTATTATTGCAAACTGCAAACCTTTAAGACCTGCTTAAAGGTGGAGTAAATTTTGGAGCAAATTTTTTTCATTAGGAAGATTTATTACATACACTGCACACTATGGCAAACTATAAAATTTGCAAACTCTATCCTACTGTCACAAATGATTTTTCTGTTACCAACCAATATTACATTGCCCCATAAGTTGGTTGTTGTTGGTTACTGCTCCTGGGCAAACTTAGTGCCTGTACATTGGCAGTTGGTCCTTAAAGGGCAACTAAAGTCTGAAATAGAATAATGTTAGAAATGCTGTATTTTGTATACTAAATATAAACATGAACTTACTGCATCAGAAGCCTAATAAGACAAAGGATTCATGCTTTCAAAGTTGGAGCAGGGGGCTGTCATCTTCTAACTTTGTTAGACATCTCTGCAACTATCTACTTCGCTAGCAAAACTTTGGCAGAGTCGGTGTTAGTGAATTTGCAAAGTTACGAATTGAAGTCACGCTGGCGAATTAGCGCTAGCGTTAGATGCTTCGCGCTTTAGTGAATTTGCCCCAAAGCTGCTGGAGTTCTTGGAAGTCAGGCGGGGGGGGGGCTACCCCCCTGCTGTTTGAAAGTATGACTGTTTCCCTGCAGAGCAGTTAGGGACTGTCTGACAATTACTAACCACAGCAGTAAATGAAGGGGGAATTTCACTGCATACAGTTAGGTTTCTTACAAAAACAGCAGACATTTTTTAATTGAAGTATATTGAAGATATATTTCTTTTACATTTAGTATCTCTAGCCATATTCTTTGCAAAGGCGAGTTCCATTTTAAAGATATCTATAATAATAAACCAAGACCAAGATCCAACTTTCATTAAAAGGTTAGTTAATCTTGCATTCAAAATATTAATATATTGTATAGCGTGTTGATTCAGCAGCATTTCAAATCTAGGCAACTACTGTTCAATTGTACTACATTATTGTACATTATTAAACAATAATGTTTAAGATGTTAAGAAAATTAATATTTGCACACTAACCATTTTCTACTTTTCAACAGATTCTGGGGGAAAAAAATCAGGGCTCGCTCCGTCCCTCCGTTGCAAAATGCAATGCTTCCTGGTTGTCATTCTAAGGATTAAAGAAGATTTGTAGACCACAGATATAAATGGGCTTTCTAAGGTCAAGTGCAGTTTGTAGTAAAGAGCAAATATAACATATTTCACTCTTGTTTGGGGGGGAAATGTATATGTACACTAATTAAATGTTTATAAATTATTTTGCATAAAAGAATTGTAGACCAAAAATGTGCCAGAATGATTAGAATTATGATTATATCCATCTGGTTAGTAATTATAATACCAACTAAGGGGCCAGAGTTAAAAGAACAGCTTTCCACAACTACTCCTGTTACAGAGGAGGTATTTCATTTGCAGCCAATGTCAATCACATTGTTAATAAAATTCTAGAAGTGAGTGGGAGCAGGACTCAGAAATACTTTTATATGGGTATATAGCTTTTTCTTTTTTACAGAAAGAGGTTTCCAATGTGAGTGCTAACGGGGTAAGCTTTGCTGGCGCCATTCTCCTAATGCTGGCTGATAATAGAAGTGATTAGGGAGGGGAAGCCCAGGCTCTGGTGAGATCCACCTATTCTACTGCATTCCTGCCAGGAAACAAGACGTCCAGAACACATCAAAGCATGCTCCTCAAATGCACATTCACAAGCTTTTTAAAGTGACAACTGAGGAAGCTTCAACCCCCAAGAAAGTTTTATAAAGATGGGGAGAGAAGCACTAAGATGCAGATTTGTGAACGTGAAAGAAAGATAATGAATAGTAGGAAAGCATATGTATAAGAGAAACATTAGTTCTTATAAATCATAGTGCAAACAGGACAAGCAGAATGAACTATAAGTAGGGAAGGACAGTGGATGCAGAAAATATCTGAAAATATTTAAAACTAGTTTAGCCCTTTCTTGGCACAAATATCCAGGGCAACACTGTGGCATTAACAGAATAGATCTCAAGCCTCCACTAAGTGGGAGATTCATGGGGTTTGGATAAGTTATTTGCATATGCAAATTAGTGAGAGGAAGGGCAAAAATGTTTAACCTTGTTTTGTGAGGAAAAGTCATATGATTTTAAGGATTTGGTTCGGCCAGGCACAAGGATTCGTCCAAATCCTGCTGAAAATGGCCGAATCCTGGCCAAATACCGAACCCAATCCTGGATTCGGTGCATCCATGCATAAAACTCCCTGGGAACTGCAGTAGCAATGATTTTGGTACACATTAGGCAGACATGCAGTAATTTGCATATTGCATTAAAATATATTGTTGATGCAATATGAACAGTGAAATAACAATAACATGATAAATGTTAGACAATATAATAAGTATTCCCCTTTGTAGGAAAATGTCCACAATGGTGAAAATCCCTACCCGCACATCACCATTCCTGAATTCCTGAGGAGATCCACTGCACGTGTCACAGAGGCTGATGGGAAATCCACAGATCAAATCCAGTGTACACACTGGTAACTCACTGCAGGGCAGAAGTCCTATCTATCCAACAGGGATTACTTCCCTAGCACTAGCTTAGGCAGCTGCACTAATTCCATTCACTGTGATGGCTGTGACTGGAAAGGGTTAACTAACTCCCTGCGCTCTGACTATGGGGTTCCTTATATGGGTAAATATTCTATAGGTGAAACCCCTAGCTCCCTGCTCCCCTGCTCAAATAGATCAGCAGGAACGATCACAAGAGAGGGGAGAAATCTCAAGCTGGCTCTCAGAATTTCTATGCAGAGACCATGCTTTCTTCTCTGCTTCTTGGTAAAGCTCTGCCTCACTTTCATTTTTGGCTCCAAACCTCCTTCAGAAAGGTCACAAGGTCATACTTCCTAACATTTTGAGAAGATTTGCTGTGCGGAGTGTGTCAAAAAAATTGACCATTACCTTTTTTGCAGCCACACCCCCTAATTATCATGCCCATTTTCCTAAATTTGTACTTTTTATGTTTTATTACAGTTTTACTAATGAAGGTGAATTGACATTTAAGCTGTGAGTCTAACTTCTCCCAGAACTTTTACAAAGCCAATTAAATTAGAAACATTGTATCTTTTTTTGGCTGAGAAATAAAGACTTTCCCATTCAGTTTAGAGAAATCGGGACTTTCCATTCAGTGCAGTACTAATGTGGGACTGTGGGTTGAGCTGTCAAAAGCGGGACTGTCCCACTCAAAAAGATACAGTTGGGAGGTATGCAAAGTCAGAAGCAAATCCTTCTTGCTGATTGTCCAGGCTGTGGCCAAAAACTGTCTCACTGCAGTGCAAGCAGCAGCCATGTTTTTGGTGGCTCCAGATTTAAAGTTACAGGCTTATGCAGTTAGGGAAATGCAAATACTTCCATACAATAGATTAGATGATTGCAATGATTTAAGGAGCAGTAACAGAACTACACACTACCAAGCCAAGGGCAAAAATTATAATCTGACACCCTTATCTTCTGTTCCCTACCGCTTGTGCCATTGGTTTGCCACCAGACCAGCTGCAGTTGCATCGTTATCCCTACCCGCCATATTTATACTAGAGTTCAGGGGTGATCTGAGGTGCCAAAAGTTGCTTATGCATGACAGAGATACCCTGATTGATCTCAATTATTCAGCTATTAATTGAAGGTTGGACTTAGCTGCCCCTGACTATAAGAACAGCAAGGCTCCTTTAACTAGCACTTTAAGTAGAAAAACTTGTGCTAGGTATGTTGCCAGAAGTGACATGGGCATGGTTATGTTGCAAAAATGTCAGAAAATGTCATAATAAAGTAATCTATAAAGAACAATTTTAATCTGCATATTTGCAAATACAGTGCATAAAAAAATATGTTTCTAAATCTAATCTGTTTATTGATCCTAATACTGTATATTTTGGAGACCATTAGCAGGAAAGCACTGCTTGTTATACATGCTGTCTGTGTGAGAAATTAAAGTCAGCCTGTTCATTGGTTTTCCCTATGGGCCAAATCCGTTGCAGGATATATGTGAAAGAGCCTGTAAAGTGTGAATTGTTTTCAGTAAGGAGTTACAATGAGTGAGAAAGCTTTTAGCACATTATCCACTAACAACTGAACTATAATCTAATTGTCAACCCTTAGGTCTTACAAGCCTTTCTCTCTGTCTCTCTCTGCTGAATGTGAATCTAAATCAGTTTCTAATAGGCTTACACTTCTTGGCATTTGGGCCCCTTCAGTGTAGGTGACATTGAGGTGCTTTGCTGGGGAATTTAATGCTGACAGCAAATTTAATGCAAGTTCGGCAATTTCAGTAGACTGCTCTTTTAACCACTTCACAGGAGACAAGAATTTCCTCTTTATCTATAATTATTTTGTAATTAGATATTTATCTTTGTAAAGGTGTTGCTGCATTTTTATCTAGGTATTCAGAAACTCTCTTCATTAGATCACAGGTAATACACATGGACTTTTTCTTTCACTGCTGTGGATAGTTAGCCCTTATCTGTAAATTATACTATTTTATTATTACTATTATTATATAAATGCTAAATTATATGTCTCTGAGGAGTTATTTAGTTATATAAATGCACAAGGCTATACTTCTGGTATATGGGTCACGAAGCTCAACTTCTTACAATTTTCAATAGGGGCATATTAACACAAATAAGAATGTTTCTTAGCAATATGACACTGTTTTAAAGTCTGTCAATCAAGGATGTTCAGTCTGCAGCCCATGTGATATAACTGAATGATACGTTTACACAGTTATATAGTAATATAAGTTAATAAAACGCACATCTGTCAAGGTCATCTTTTTTTTTCAAAAACACTTTACATAACCACCAGCTGTAAAAAAGAAATTTGTCAATGTCAAAGATGCAGACAGATGTAGTTTCATCAACAGCTGGATAAGTACAAGTCCAGCTGACTATACAAGACAAGATCTGCTGCTTGGCTCTGGTAAGAAATGAGAATAGGGTACAACACCACAACTGCTCCTGGGAGAAACTTAGTGCCTTTTATTATATTTGGCTTTTTGGCACAAAACAAGGAAGTAAAAAATGTTTTCCCCTTCCCACCCATAATTTGCATATGCAAATTAGGGATCGGATTCGGTTCGGTATTCCACCAAATCTTTCGGGTAGGATTCAGGGTTCGTCCGAATCCAAAATAGTGGATTCGGTGCATCCCTACTCTTTATCATCATTATCACTTTCATTTATTTATTTATATAGTGCCAGCAGGTTACACAGTACCCACTACAACACACACTGAGGGGCTCCTTCCAGGGAATTAGACTGCACATAAGCCAGTGTTAAAGCTAAGTTAAAAATCACTGCTAAAACAGGAGTAATCAAGGATGGCTGGTCCAGCTAATTCACCAGCCATTTCTCACATAAATGAAAAAAGTGTCAGCTCCCGAAACTTTTTTACAGCATGATGTGTTTGTGCTATATAAATAAAGGTTTAAGTTGTTATCTGTTGGCTTCTAATCTGCTTTGGCAATTCACAGCTGGAATTTATAAATTATTGTTGCCTGAAGAAGTTCTTCATAACAGCTGTAGAGCATGGATGCTATACTGAGCCAGATGACAATAAAGTGTACAGTCTTTACATTACATTAGTGACAAAATGCAAATGCAAACTTTAAAACAGTGGTAACTGCAGGGGCGTTTCAGGGGAAACTGCCGCATGAGGCAGCAGCCCTGATGCCACCCCCCCCCCCTCCGCACCCCCCAACTTTTAGCTCATTGCACTACTCCACCTGCTCTTACGTTAAAAGTTGGGGATGCAGAGGAGATGGGGGGCGTTGCTAGTGCAATGAGCACTATTGCGCACTAGCAGAAACAAATTTAAGCCTTAAAAAACAGAAATTCGGCTCTTAAATTATTTGCCGCCCCTGGTAACTGGCCACTCCGTGCCACCTGAGGCAAGGTTCTCATGGCAGGAACAGCCCTGGGTAACTGATTTAGGTATACAAGTTAGTATGTCCATTTGGCCTTGAATCCATATAGTTTTTTAACCCCTTTGAGGCATGGAAATTTGTCATCATGACTCCTCAAAACTTTTTTAAAACCCTGACTAATTGTGGCTCCTTAGAGGCCTTACAAGTCGACCCTGATAAATTGCAGGTAGTTTGCAGTATGTCGATTTGTCGCCACGACTTGTTTCAAAAGTCGCAGTGACAAATCACCACATGTGTCTTTGCCCTTAGACAAGTAACAGAAACTGTGTGAGGAACCACTTGCAATATTATGTAGGCTTCCATAAAGTACACTGAATTGTCTTTCACTGGATCCCAAAAACACTGCAATCAACTGTCATGTGAGAATCAGACTCTGGTTTGGCCAAGGCAGGTATCAGTATCATATGGGAGTACAATCATACAAAGCAGATCACTTAAAATACTGCACAATTCAACAATTTTGCATGGAAACATATTACCAATAATATTACTAATATAGTGATGTTTAGAAGATCTTATTCATCTAGATTCACTGAAGGAAGCATGCATAACAATTTTTATTGTACAATATTTCGTCTGAAAATGCCAAAGATAAAAAATAATGTAGGGAAAGAAATCTCTTAAACCTTGTTTTTATAACTTTTGAGCAAATGAAATCTGAGCATGTTACATCCTCTACCAGATCAACACTCCAAAACATTCACTTGTTTTGGCTTACCACCCATAGTAAAATAGTGTATCCACTGGAATACATATCAGTGTTAATAAAAATAAATTGCCAAAGTAGCATGTAAAAAGAAGAAAAAAAGCATTATCTATGGTTACAATTCTAATAGGATAGCAGTTGCAAAACTTTATAACATGAGTGCAATAATTATATAAAAATGCTGTATGCAAGCCAACTTGGCAGTCATTTAAATGTAACAAGTCCCAATTGCTTAGAAAGCTGATCATGGTACTGTTGTAAAGATGTTCTTATTTCTTCAAACAGGGAGAAAAGCCTTAGTGACCTGATTTGTAAGTATAAATCAAGGAAGCCCAGTTTGTTTTAAACAGCTCAATGGTGGGAAAGAATGGGTCAGTGTCACTTATGCTTTAGATTGTTTAGCAAGGGCCCCAGCAAATAAACTCAATGTCATACCAGTTAATACTTGCAGAGACTGAGGCTACAGATGCCCTCAGTTTGTTTCTGATGTGCCAGTTGTTATGTATAAAAACATCCAGAAGAACTGGTGTATGGGGAAATATGGCCCAGTTTTGGTCCTTTGATCTCCAAGTCTGCTCTAAAGCTGGCCATGTATGTGCAGATTTTGTCCTTATGTCCGACAAGTAACCGTTCATTGAATCTCCCGACCTACAACTAACTATTCAGATTAAATAAAGTAGTAAAAAGAACAAATCAGATGATGTTCTGGGTATTAACTAACAGACAGCAATAATATGTAAGTTATCTGACAAATAGTAGTGACAGTCACCCATTGATATCGTCAGGTAGGCAATACATGCAGATATATTATCATTGGCCTATATAAATATACTAACCTGTTGAAAAATGTTTTGACAATCCACACACGATCTGAAAACTGTACAAACCTTTGTTTTGTACAACTTTATCTTTGCATCTATGGCCAGCTTTATTAATCTCTTCCACCTGATCTCCAGGCCATATGGATTTTTCCTTAGATCCTTAGATCAGCAGTCTACTCCACCAGTAGTTCTCCCAAGTACAGGTACTCCACCTTCTGCTTGGAATGGCAGCTGCAGATTCGTTCCTACCCTTGCATACATTTAAAAGTGCAATAGGCCAATTTAAAAAAAGAGTTTAATTAGGATCTTAGGGAATGTACACAAGTCTGAGCATGAACTTAGTTATTGGGCAGACTAGGGGCTTCTTTAAAGGGTTGGATGATCTTTAAATTAACTTTTGGAATGTTATAGAACGGTCAATGCTAACCAACTTTTACGTTGGTCATCATTATGGGGCTGATTTACTAAATTCACGTGAAGGATTCGAAGGTCGAACGAATTCGATCGAATTTCGAACGTAGGATTTATTCGTTTGGTCGAATATGCAAATTTTGGCATATTCGATCATCGAATAGCGAACGGTCGAACCATCGAATACATTCGAATAGAGTCGAATGAACAAATATTCGATCATTCGACCAGCGAAAGATTTTAATTTTAAAGTTTATTCGATTGCCTACTTTGGCAGATTGGACCTACCGAATTGCAATAGAAGCCTATGGGAGCACTCCCATAGGCTTCTGAGGCTAAGTCCTGATCGAATAGAATTCGTACGATCACAAAAACAAATGTTCTATAACGCTACAAACGTGTTGTTATTGTTACATTTTATTACTTATGTTTCTATTCAGGCCCTCTCCTGTTCATATTCCAATCCCTTATTCAAACCAAAGCATCGTTGCTAGCGCAATGTGCACTCTAGCAACCAATTGATGAAATTGCAAGCTGGAGAGCTGCTGAATAAAAAAAAAAAATAACTCAAAAAACACAAACAATAAAAAATAAAAACCAATTGCAAAGTGTCTCAGAATATTATTCTCTATGTTATTCTAAACGTTAACTCAAGGGTGAATCATCCCTTTAATTGCCATTATATAATCTTTAATTGTACTATAGTATAAAACTGTTTTTACAAAGTAAAATAAATACATATTTAAATAGTTAAATACCATAATAATACACCAAACAATATAATTGTTGAGTTCATTTTTTCAAATGACTTAGTATAACCTTGCCTTTTGAACCCAGCACTTTGCAAAAAGTAATATCAAATAACATACAGATCATGCAACTGATATGTTATATATAATTACAGAAAAATACAGATGAAAGCTAAGGAGGTTCACAATCTGATTGCCAGTTAGTATGATTCTAATGTTTCTGTAAATTATGGTCATGTAACCATCACAGAAAATTAATTTAAACTTACACTTCTCCCTTTATGTGGGTTAAGTTAGCGTCAGATGAGATGTTCATAAATGCATCTGTCTTTAAGGCTCTCCATAGTTAAACTCAATTGTTGCTTATCTGCATTGCCAGCCAAAGGTCATTGCTGCAGAGACTACATGAGAAATGCTGCATTAAATCAAGCAGCTACTAAGTTTAATCTACCATAGATGTAAAGTATGTATAGACTCCTTACACCAGGACACATGTTTAATAAAAGAATTAAAATACATTTATATAGAACACTGCAAAAAATGTTGGGGTATATATTAAAACACAAATGTTTCTCATTATTTTAAAAATAAAAATTGAGCCTAACTCCCAACCACAATTTGGCTTAAATTACTAAAAAAATCTGAAAATTGTATGTGCGGGAAAAGTCTTGACAAAATTGTGCGACAGTGTGAATTACTTTAAAAAACCATTACTTTTATTGGATTGTGGCACAAAAACCAAAATGACCCAAACCCTTGAAGATCATGGAGGCAAGAAACATCTTCCAATTGTAAAAGGGATATCTGCCATTGACTTCTACATGGCTTTGACAGGTTTTAGCTGGAATATTTTCAGATTTGCATTTTTAGCAGTTTTGGAAAATAATAACACTTCCCTCAAATAATTTGGATTTTTCCCATTAAAAACTCGACTAGAAAAATTTGAGGCTTAATAAATAGGCCCCTAGGAGTGCTCCTCTTCACAATATGAACAATGTATGCTCCTTCCCTGAACCTCACTTAGGGGCAGATTTACTATTGGTCGAATTTCAAATGAAAAAAAAAAAATCGAAATTCGACCATGTGAAGTAAAATCCCTCGAATTCGAATTATCGATTTTACCACAATTCGATCGATCAAACGATCGAATAGAAAAAAATTGATCAATCGATTAATCGTTCAAATCGATCGATCCGAACTATTTTATTGATCAAATTTTTTTTTATTCGATCAAAAATAATGGTCCACAATTCGGCAGCTTGGATCTGGTGAACGAGGTGGTCGAATACGGGAAGTACTTCGACCATCGAATAGTCGAATATTCAAATAAAGTTTTATTTGAATATTCAAATTATTCGAATTTGAATATTCAATGGTCGAATTTGCCTAATTTGCATATTCGAAGATTCAAATTTTACGCAAATTCGATCGAACTTCGAATTCTTCACACGAATTTTGTAAATCTGCCCCTTAATCTATGTTGGCTGGATACTCTCTGGCTACAAGTATCAAGTGGCGAGCAGTAATGTTGTAAGCTTACAAGCCCTCTTTAATGTGAAATGATGGGTACAAAGCAGACACTAATGTTCCTAAAATAAAGTATCTTTTTGTTTACTTTTCATTAAATAAATCTTTAGAAAACACTTTGTTAGCTACTATTCCTCTGTACATGTAGACATAGTGGGGCATATTTATTAACTGTATCCATATACCAGTTCTGGTACATTGATGTCACTCTAGTGACATAATTAGTCTTCAGCAAAGATAGTATAATAAATCAAGTAAGTGTTTTGGCGCTGTAGAAATGTTGGATAATAATAAAGTGCCTGCTTACCACCTTATGTTGTAAACCAAACTTAGAGTTTTTTTTCTGTGAAAATGTAAATATAGAAAAAGAAAGCAACTTTCATTTTCAGCTACAGGTTCATGACGTCTAATCTGGAACTGGGAATTATAACATTTGACCTAAGGCTAGTATGCTTTAAACTGTTTTGCATAAATAAACACTACTAAACTGCATTCAGTCTTATCTCCACTCAATATTAAGTAATGACAAATTGTTTCAAATTATATATAGTATACATTGTATCACACTAAAATTTGACCTACACAGCAAAAAAAAAAAAGACCAAACATTTTCTGTCAGTGTTGCTAATTTATGTTATTGCCATGTCAGTTTAACAAGAGATTTATTTATTACATTGAACGTAAGTAATCATATAAATACAGCTCTTGCCCCCAGCTGCCAATGGTGAAAGAGCATCAACATCTGATGATAAATCTTTTGGGATAACAGAATTTGAGTCAGAAAATATAGAATTACAGTAGCATGTACTGTTTAGTAAAATATAAAAATTGCAGGAAAAAATAGTGTATAATTGATTTTATATATATTATATATATAGCATATATATACTGTATATATATATATATATATATATATATATAATACACAAAAGCCGTGAATATCTTATAAACAGTGAGTTCTGATGACCTTTGGCCTCGTGTTTTTATATGGTCGTGAAACTCCTCGGTAACTTATAATATCCTTATATTTTATAATAGGGGGTACTTTATTCACTATATATATATATATCATACATAAATATATATGTAATACTTCAATGCCATTTAATGCCACTTTTGATGTACATACAGTAGCTCTTAGTTTTCAATAAGAAGTTTATAGGATATTATTTACTAATACTAATTACTATATTAACTAAACTATGAATCTACAGAATATATGTTTTCATTTATTCAGTGGAAGTGAAATATGAATTATGCCAGGATTTATTATGATTATTTTCTACTGGAACAACTTACTTGCACTGCTGATATATATCTACAGTAATTCAAAGCTTCCACTACCATCTTATGACCTGTCCTAAGAAAAAGGGAACTCTCCATAATTTCACAGCACCTAGCATTGCAAGTATTTCCAAAATATGCCACTCATGGTCTTAACCAATTCTGCCTTCTTTCACTCACACATAAGTACACATCCCTCTAAATGATGTACCTATAACTTGCTTCTTTACATAGTTTCATTTGCCCCTGGCTAATCTTATGCTACCATTTCAAGTACACAGAGGCCAAAACTGCCCCCCTCACTAAATAGTGACTATGAACGCACCTTATTTTGGCCCATCTGGTAGAGTCCTGCACAGGTCCATGATGCGCTTGGACCCGCTACCCGACCCGCAAGTACCTTATCCGCGACCCAATCTGCAACCCACTGACTATCAAGAATCAGGAATTGCTGTGGTTGTAACCCGGAAGTGAAATCATCGGAAGTGGGTGGAGGTAGGCATTCTCAGAAAAAAAAGGCGGAAGTGCTCCCGTAAATTCAGAAGTGAGATCATCTGAAGTAGGCGGAAGTAGACATCATCAGAAAAAAAAGACTAAAATTTGCTTTTGACAAGATCTGCGACCTGATCTGCCAACCTGAAAACCTGGAGAACCACCGACCCACGTCCATTCCCGATCCTGAAACTCCTACCTGCAACGTGCAGGTACCACAAGTTTTTGCAGGTAACCCGCGGGTACCTGACCCAATGCAGAACTCTACCCTCTGGCATTCACCAGAATCTCCAGATTGCCAGTTCAGGCCTGGGCTAGATTTACAGTGATTTCATCAAGCCCCTTAAGTAAAAGGTTATCCTAATAATCCTAGTCATCTCCTTCCAACTCTCTATATAACCAGCTCAAAATAGGGCCTTTAGGGCCTGCAGCAATCAAAATTTCTGTAGGTATGGAGTTTTTAGGGTGTAGATTTATCAAACATACAATACATTTTAAAAGGGTTTTGAATGTTCCCCTACATTTGTGGGTGCTACACAAAGTCCATGTATTTGGGTTAAACTTGCTGCCTGAAGAATTTGTGGGGCTCTCTTTATTACAATGTGTAGCTTTGCCAGATAAAATGTATATGATTAACTGATAAGCAACATCATATGGTTATCTGCACTGCTTCACAAATGGCTACTGGTTCAATTGATACATGCAAACATGAAACAATGTAGTTCCTTGCCTAAAACATCATGCACTCACTTCAGAATACCAAGCTTATTTTGAACCTAGGTAGGCCACCTTTTATGCTCCTCCACTCTAAAAGCTTGCTGTCCATTCCATACTGGCACTTGATTAATGACAAAAATTAACAAGGACCAGCGGTATGCTTTTATATTTTTCTCCTATTTTTTGGTTTTTAACATTGCTCAAATAAAATTTGTATTTTCCCTACTGAGGATTAGTGAAGAACACAGAAGGAGGGTAAAGGGGATTGATACCTGTTTTGTTTTATTTCCAAAGTTTCAGAGGAAGAGAGAAGTATTAGCATTTGTATATTTGGGGGAACTGATTAATTTTGGGTAGTCAATCCAACAATTCTTCATATTCACACAAAGTGGTATAGATTTTGAGGTGGTAACTAAGCGCAAAGTCTATTTATTCCAACCATTTTGCAAATTTACCATTCCCAATTTCCCTGTATATTTCAGCAGTGATGTTTTGTAGTATAATGACTTCATTCACATGTACAGACACTAGAACAACAAGAGGGAAAGAGTTATAAAGATAATACTGAAAACAAAATGTGGCATTGCTAATCGAACATCTTAAAAACAAGCACAGTGTTAGGAAAATAAATGACAAGTCCATATAGCAGACAGCTAGAAAATAAACAGTTAACCAGCTGGGATATCTTTGAATACCACATGCACTTTTCATTTACATTAATGTGCTAAGCTGGTCATTGGAGAAGGCAGAGGTATTAGCGTTAACTACCATCTCCCTTAACAAAAAGAAAAACGAACTGATTACCAGAATTATGGTGAAGATTGGTTTACATGCTGAGCACAAAAGGGTGTAACACTGGCCGCTTGTTACACAATGAGGAAACCTTGTACCAAGTTAAATGTGATTATAAAAGTCAGCAGCAGGTGCACATATGCTGCGAGTGCTGGCAAAGCTCATGCAATGTAAGAGACACCGATGGCAGAACCTAATTCTTAGCCTGCGACTGGCCTTATCATGCAAAGTGTTTAATAACGGTGTATTGAAATAAAATCGCCTTCTTATTGAAGTTCAACCATATTGGGATTATTATCATGGGATAACGGGCTTGTAGCGTCTGAGCTGGACTGTAATTTTATATCAGCGATGATTGCTGATTACATACTAGCCAATTTAATAAATATTATAAGTGATTATTCATATAATTTATAAAATAAATACGGTAAGAAAGGGGTCAGTTATACTTATATCAGATGTTTCTCTGTGACACAATGGAATCGAATGATGTGGAAGTTGGAAAAGACTGCTTGAGAGAACATAAGCACAGACAGACATAAGGACAAGGGCATAAAACTGCATAATATACACCCTAGCTTCTCTTAACTACCGGGGTGCTAAAAGAATTGCCTGTGCCTCGCTAATAACTCTGTGAATTATTTCCTAACGTGTCTTTTTAAAAAGAAGACTTGATTGCAGATCGCTGAAAAGCTAAATACTGTAAATCTACCCACTGAATTTATTAAGGTAATTAGCTTTCTGCGGTTCCCAAAATTTGCTTGGTCCCCAATAAATTTGCAGGCAACTCTGGAGCTACCCAGTTTAAACGTTTACACAACTGTCCTGCAAAAAAAAAAAAAAGAAGGCGTGGGAAATAATTTTATGATGCAGAAGAGAGCAGAGGCTTTTCTGGTGTCTGAATTCATTCTGGTATTCATCCTGGTTTCTACTGAAACATGGTGTTGCCCCGTTTCAGACGTTTGCCACCGAATGAAAAAGATTAATTGAACACAAAGATAGCTATTAAAATCTCGACTTCATTAAATGGTCCACAATATTGTTTTACAGCAAAGAATCCACTTCCTTTTTGCCATATAAAATATTGATATTGCCAGACTCACTGCTGATGTGCTGAATTGTTGTAGACTTGGTGTAAACGTGAGGACTAATGGTTTGAGTTGGGAGAAATGACAAGCAGATGAGGGAGGCAGGGAAAAATAGTTAGGTACAACAAACACAAGTGTCTAGACAGACGTCGTTTCCTTATCACACACACTGGACAGAGAAAGGCTTCCCCGGGGGCCTGAGACCTACTATCTCACAAAGGAAGTTCAGCCTGTATTAGCGCCTGGGCTGCGGTGAGCACAGTCTATGTATGGCAGGGAATTCTCAGGAAACATCTGATTGTGGGGTTTGCATTAAATCCTATCTGTGAACATCACAACGCATTTTGTAGTGAAAATAAAAGTACTGTTTTTTTTTTCACTTCTGAAAATAAAGCAGGTTATTTTTTTAAAAAATTATAAAAAAGGGTAAAGATCTAGACATAGGATAGACATATAGATAGATTATAGAAAGATTCAAACTTTTTTAAGAATATCCATGATATAAAAAAAACAATCTTTGTAGTAATAGCCATAATGGCGGTGTTCGATATTACTTTACTTTAAATGTATTAATAGTCAACGTTGCCTTGTATGAATGTTGAAATGATCACTTGCATTTCTTTTGATCATTTTAGCAGTTTTATTATCGTTAGCATAATTGTTACAGTATAAAAAAAACTTAGAAAAACACGCTGTCAGGAATGAGTACAGGGCTGTGAGTGATGGCACTAAATAGGTGGCGATATCATGTGTTGACTTTAAGGAAAAAATCATGACACTTACCAGAGATATGTCATGGTAAAAAAACAAATGTCCCCATGTACCTGCGATGGGATTTGGGCCATGGTTAGTGTTCCCATGGTCTGGTGGAGCAGGCTGGGAACTCGAGCAGAGTTGAAGCGACAAAGGGACAGGGGGAGATAACACACAGACTATTCAAATGTTATACAACCACAAGTTTCCATAAGAACTAATAGCACACATTTTATAGTCAGATTTTGCTCAAATCCACTTCAGTTCTATAATATCAATTGCACGGTGCACTGCGGTTTCCTAAAGATCGTCCAGCCTTTAAGTGTATAGATATCTGCTCAGGATTTAACAATTGATGGAATTTACATATTTCCAAATAAAAAGCGTCATTAGGCAAAGTATCAGATATGCAATGTGTCTGTAAGTATTCACTTAAATCAAGGCAAACGAATTGTACTATGACTACGATATATATAACGCCTACACAGGGCTTTTATATGAATATTAACACATGCTATTGTGTTATTTCAAATAACCCAGACTTTACTTTTCCAGAACAAGTGGATCGGGAGAAAAGAAACATGCCTCCTGTAATTATTTGCATCTTTTCTGGACACTGTTCTCACTTGCACTTAATGCTTCAGACAGAAAAAAAACATAAACCCAATTAAATGCAAAAAAGCTTTATATATATATATATATACATAATTCTGCATCTCACCTTTTTTTAATATATTACAGTTTTGTTTTCATTATTATTATTATTTCATATTAGGTCTGTTTTTAGATTATTTACTTCACATTCATTTTGTTTAAAAAAAAAAGTGTATTTTTAATGAAGTCGGCAGCCCCTGTTATTAAGTAAACACAGACTATGTCAGCGCGTGTGCCTGTACAAATTAGCTAATTCATTTTCCTTATTAGGCAGCAGACGGAATTTGGGGACACTAATCTGAATGTCACCAGCAACAGGTACAGAAAGAGACGCGCCACATTGTTGATGGGTGTTTAGTGGTTTTGTTTTGGCGCTGGAAGTGAAAACAGAAACATTCATTAAAGAGCAATTTATATATTTAAAAGCTAAACTATACAATTGAACGGTAGGCGCTTAATACCTTATTAGGACTTCACCCGTTATCATAGACAGGATTAAGGAAATGAACCTTTCCTTTGAGGGGCAGACAACCACTAATACTAATATTAAAGGCAATTTCATATATTTAAAAGATAAACTATACTTTTAGAAACAAGCCAATTAATTCCTCGTTAGGACTGGTTATCATGTAAAGGATCAAACAAAGTAGTATTTGCTGTGAGTGGGTAGCCAGTCACTAATACTGATATTACAGGCAATTAACTTAAATGCACCATGCTGAACTTGTAGCTCTGTTCCTAATGAGAAGGAAGGTCACGGGTGTCCTGTGGGGGGAATCAGAATAGGGAAAAAATCAGAATTAGGGAAAAAAACTAATTGACTGACATACTTGGCAACCTTTGTAGGTGGAGAACAAGACATCTTGTTACAAACAGACATAGTCAAATAAACAAGTATCCTTTAAGGCAACAACTAAGGCAAATAATTTGTAATATGTTTACCTTCGTACTGTCTCTGTGCTAATTTTGTATCCCTAATTTAAAATAAAAAAGTTTCTACTGAACTCCCATATAATGTGTAATATTTCAGTTATTGAAATACTGTGCCCTATTTGATCAGCAGAAGAGACAGATGAGCATCCTTAGGTGACTAAAAGCCCCGCCCTTCGCTTAGTGTCACGTGTGCAGTTTCGGTAACTTTTTTTTTCTTTTTTCTTGGAGCTGAGTGAGAAAATGAAGAAGCTGAGCTGATCCTATCTGGCCCCTGCTCCATCCTCTTCTGCCCTTCATTCATTGCCTTGTGCTCCAGCCGCCTCCCATGCACTTATCAGCTGTATCAGGCAGATGTGACGCTGGAGGGCTCCGATTGGCCAGGAGAAAGATAGCATCTGTGTGGCCATCAAATTAAGGAAGCGGAGGCTGAGAATGGGAACAGTGTGAAACAGCTACTCCCCACTGAGGCAGCCAGTCTGCTCCTCTCCAGCCAATCTTCTGGCCACTGTCACAGCTCGAACCTAGACTCTTCCACAGTTTTTCACCAACTGCCTTTGGAAGTGGATCTCCATTTTTGAATGAATAATGCAGATATGTGCCCATAGGAGCACTCTGATTCCCTGCTCAGTTTCAGCTCTAAATTTCTTTGTACGTCGGAGCTTTTCTTGCCTGCTCTTCGCTTCCTACTTGTTGCTCTGATCTGTGTGTGACCAGCATGGAATACACTCCTTCTCCCAAGCCACAGCTCTCCTCAAGGGCTAACGCCTTCTCCATAGCGGCTTTAATGTCAAGTGGGACAGCCAAGGACAAAGAGGCACAGGAGAGCACCATCAAACCTTTGGGTAAGGCACCCACTTAACCCATTGCCGGCTGTCAGCTGTTTCACTGCATGAATGATATCTGTGCGCTTTTCTACTGCCTTCAATGGAAAGTATGTATGTTACATGTGTTCATGTATAACTGCGACTCTCTGTACCTGTGTTTTGTCTTGTCAGTATGTTTTGCCTGTGTGTTTGTGTGAGAAAACACGTCTATCTAATACACACCACACACTTAGGGACAGATTTGTCAAAATGCGAGATTAAAGTTTCCCACAGAAAAAAAAATCACCGCTTTGCATTCCTTAAGAGATTTCTAAAAACGTATTTAGCAAATGCTGAACTCTAACTTTCATCCAGTCCCATAGGAATGAATAGGAAGTTGCGATTATTAGGGAACCTCTAATTTGATATTTTGATAATCTCGTCCCTTATACACACAGGTGGTGATTTCCATTGCGAACAAAGTTCTTGCGAACAAAGTCTTATTTAGCTGGCTGCCAGCTGTTTTTTTATAATGATCCTAGGAAGTCCATTTTGACTAGTTCCGGCGACAGTATGAATCCACGCGTTCGGATACTGCGCCAATCATTCCTGTCAGAAAAACCAAAAACTAGGTGAATGCGTTCCTTCAGGATAGCAAGCCAAATGAGACATTACTCTTCATTTGTCAATTTTCCAGACATCGCCCATTTGTTTCTTTTCCCCGTTTACGTTTCTGATATACGTTTCTATCGTTATATGCTTTGGGAGTCGTTCAGGAAGAAAGTAAAACAAGCGCGCACTCTCTTCAACTTCCCATTTGAGTAGGAGAGGTAACTGTGGTCGAGTAGGACATTTGTGTGCGGACGTTATACCGTGCAACTACTGTACGTCATAATAAGTAACTGCCGCAGGGTTGTAGTGCTATAACCGTATCGCTCCGCTGAATGAATACTCGTTTTGTATCCACTCGCGTTGCTATTTTATTATTGGCAGACGCGCGATTGATCGCCGCAGAAAACAAAACAAATAAATACATCGATGTTCATGTAAATTCTATTTACCTTGTCAATGCATTTTCATCAGTACAGCTAAGTGTTTTAATTTCCGGGTGTGCCCAACATGATTATTTAATATACCTAAACCTGTATAGTGAAGAGAGGTGTTTTTTTTATTGCATTTCTATTTTTTACTTTGCAATGTACAAGGCTGTTAAAACTCAGGATTAATATTACTGCCTAAATTCCACCAAAATCCCCTGACTCAACTACAGTCTTTCTTATTCAAACTATTCGGCCTAATACACAACACATATTTTTCATTTCACCCCACTCTTCATAGGAGAAATGGTTTACATTTTGCCTGCTGAACATGCTTGTGACACTTTTAAAAAAAATAACTTTAATTCTATTGCTTTCTCTATGCAACCGCTTAAAAAATGACGAGGAGAGAGGTGATAAAACAGAAAGCTATTTCTATGAAATTTTCTACAGGCACAATGTATGCTGCAACAGGCTCAAGAATCCATTTACTTCACTTTTTGTAGCACTTTCATTCTCAACTCTAATTGTTTAATTGGAAGGAAGGAAGAAAGAAAGACCTCCCTGAGTTTACAGTTCCTTAAAGGGGATCACCTTTAAATTAACCTATTAGTGTGTTATAAAACAGCTAATTCTAATTTTCAATTGACCTTCATTTTTTTCATAGTTTTTGAATATTTTGTATTCTCCTGATTCTTTCCAGATTTCAAATTGGGGTCACTAACCCCATCTATACAAATGCTCCAGAAGGCTACAAATTTACTGTTATTGCTACTTTTTAATTACTCATCTTTTTATTCAGGGCCTCTCCTATTCATATTCCAGTCTCTTATTCAAATCAAGGCATGGTAAATTGGACCTTAGCAACCAGAAGCCGAAATTGCAAACTAGAGAGGCGCTGAATAAAAACCTAAATAAGTAAAAACAACAAATATTAAAAAATTACAACCAATTGTAAATTGTCTCAGAATATCCCTCTCTATTAATAAAAAAAGTTAATGCAAAGGTGGACAACCCCTTTAAGCAATCCCAGCGTTTTTCTTTTTCAGGACCGCACCTGACTTTTCCATCTCTGCAACTCATACAGTAGTCATAGCACTCATATCTCAAGCATAAACATTTTCAGGGTTAAGCTTTACTGTTACATTATATTTTTATTCCATACGGAGGTTCTCATTTTGTAACATACATTTTGGGCTATATTCACCAAAAAGAGTGATACATGCTGCCTGTTTGCGACATAGAGGCAGAGGCCCAGATATTATTAACCTTATTTAATGGTTAATGGGCAACATTCACTAAAATTGTTCCCTGTTTAAATGTACATTATCATTGCTACAGTAATTTCCAATCTATTGAACATTTTGGCATTAATATTGCTTTGGGAGGAAAATACCTCCAAATGTGATACAGTACCTCCAAATATGATAGTGTATAATCACAATAATTCATTGCACTTTAAAGCCTGTTTTGACCAAAAAATGCCCTTTTATACAGAAAACAATGTTTTTTTATTAAAAGGGGGCTAAGCTCTTATGATTCAGTTATATGTTTCACCCACAAAGCACTGCAGGTATCTGTAATTTTAATTCCAGTGCTTGTATTATGCTGTCATTAGTGGAAACATGGAAATATGGCCTGATAAAAAATTTTCCTGAATGAACTAGTCGATTTTTTTATTTCTAAAAAAAACATTAACATGTGTGTGTAAGAGCAATGGTCTTTTCACCCTCTTATAATAAAATACATTATAAGGTCTGATCTGACATGCTGTTAATTTGAGGCATATAAAACTCTTGGAATAACTGCATTGTCACCTTAAAAAGTGAAAATGGTTTTGGGTGATATTCACACCAAATGAATGTGTGTCGGTGCAATATAAAATTACCATTTCAGCTTCTTTATTAATTTTTTTTTCATGATTTAAGTAGTTACCCACAATGCATTGCACTCACAAAAGAGATATAATGGATCAGTTATAGATTTATATTTAGGTACCATCCACCCATCTTATTGCCAGGCACTACGAGTTATTCATCACCATCATCATCATTTCTTTATACAACGCCACCAAGTTCTTCAGCAGTTTACATTAATTTATAACAAACACGGGTCTTACAAGAGCTACAGAAAAACAACAGAGTGAAATATTTTTGCAGGTATTCTATGAGGGTTCGTTTTCTCACTCCACATCTAATGAATACAATCTCAATCAAGGATCCCCTGTCTACAACATTATATAAATGTACAATATATACATGCATTCTTAAGGCTTTACATACATTTGTACTCTTGCTATGTTTTGTGTGCCCAATAAAATCCATTATTTCTTTTTTAATCTTTTAAAAAAAAGGTCAGTGTACTGCTTGTTTTCTAGTCAAAAAATTATTATCTGTAAACCTATTATCCAGAAAGAGCCAAAATATAGAAATGCTTTTAATCCTATTTAAGACATTATTCTTTTTGACTGATTTTTTTTGGTAACAAAATAATTCTTGTTTTTTCAATAGTTGTTAATAACTTGAAGAAATGGAACCCAGAGTTATGGAAATATACCTTATTTGGAAAATCCCAGATCCCAAGCATTCCCAATAATAGTTTTTATACCTGTATACTAACATGCTAGTAACAAGCTGTTTGTTTCTTGGCTTGAAAAACATCAATTCATCACATTTTCAAAACCACTCTACAAGTCCAGAGGCAATCCAAATATCCATCATACACAAAAAATGGCAACCAGATTAATTTGTGGATACTTTCCAACTAAATATTTATATTATAAATACTAGAAATGTACACAAACCAATCTTACATTTTACCTATGAATTGCTCATTTACTTTTACTTACTTTTATATTTTATCTACCCTTAAATGAAAGTTCTTCCTGTTCTCATGGCAAACACCTAAGTTCTCTTCAATGGATATCCTATTTTTCATCAACAGCATCCTATTAGGCTGGGGACAGACATGGAGATTCTGTCGCCTGGCGTTTAATAGCAGGCGACAGAATCTCCCCGAATCTCCCTGTCTGTCCCCAGCCTTAGTCAAGAGTCAAGAGATCTTTTAATTGACCGTGTAGATCAGCCTTTTTTAATGACAAGTTGCCTTTTTGGATATTTCCAGTTCTTTTATGTCTTACACTCATGGCAGAAAAACATCATTCTTATAGTAAGGCCTAATTGTCAAGGACATGTCAATCCCAAAAAAAAATTTTTAATAATAAAAGAAAACATGATTCTACATTCATTCCACATTTTCTATGGTTTTTAAGTTATTTGTACATGTATTTCTACTGAAAGCAGTGTTTGTCTGTCCCTTTCTAGTCTCTGTACTGGTGGCTCTGGCTTTTGAACAATGTAACATAAGCCAACTGATTAACAGACCTGTCTTGCTGGAGCAAACTGGCTTTTGCAACATTGTTTAAAATGTAGCAACCAGGAATTATGCAAATGCTGGTTTCAATAGCAATTACATTTACAAATACCTTTTAAAGCACCAACAAATTTTAATTACATTGCTTATAATTGTGTTTTCTTTTATTAGGCAAAATGTAACTTTTGGGTTGACATGTCCTTTAAATCAAAGCTTTTTTTCATACTTTCAAATTCTTTTAATTCTTGCAGCTGTTTTGCAAGTGTTACAAGGAGGCTTTCTTTTAAATAATCAGTAAATTCCTGTCCATTATTTATGAGCTAAATGTCAAACCTTTCAAAAGATAGCTATGGCTTATTACTATGGCCAAGGTACATAATTTCACATTCATCCACAATGAGCTTCATGGCTCATTTCTCTTAACATTCTGTCATTATGACCAAGTATTTCTGTGAGTAAACATCATACTCTAATTTACAACTTTAAAATGTTTATAGTAATTTGAAAATGTATAGAACTTTATTTATATGCCCATTGCATTGGTTGTGTGCATTGGTATAACCTGTGACACTTTTCTAGCTTGATATTAATTTATTTACAAACCCTTTCCTCTACCCAAGCAGCCTAATTTTGTATATTTAAATTGAACAGTGTCAAAAGCTTTAGTATATTCTGCTTCTTCATTTTCCGACTGTATTTGGCATATGTAAAAATGAAGATAATTTAGCAATTATTTAAACCAGCTTCTGTACTAATCTACAGTGAGGCCCCTCTCAAATGTTCATTCCTGATTTCAAAGAAATGTACTTACAAATCCTGTTTATATATAAATAGTGTATGTGATACTTTATGATTATACACAATTTCATTGTGGGATATCCAACCTTCAATCCTTCTGTTCAGTGAGTAACAATTACCAGCACTGGCCTGACAATAGAAGATTCCTGGGAGTTGAATATGAAAAAAAAACTGGAAAGTTACTTCTTTGTCAGTACATTAATGGAGGGAGATTCATATTATTTGACTTGAATCTGGATGTACATTGTTTATGTTTCCATTTTACTATTATTATTATAGCTGTTTTCCATTGCTTTAGAACAATTTGTGGAGAAGTCATCTTGCAGTCAGCCCATTGGTGATATTTCCATTGTGGATTCTCATGAGGAGTTCACTAACAGCCCTTCATCACTGTGTACTGAGCCCTTAATCCCTACCACACCAATCATTCCCAGTGAAGAGATGGCTAAGATCTCCTGCAGTCTAGAAACCAAAGAGCTATGGGACAAATTCCATGACCTGGGGACAGAAATGATCATCACAAAGTCTGGCAGGTGAGCTACTGACAAGATTGTACCCCATGGATACATTCAAATATGTATATTTGCCCAAGGTTAAATGTAACTAAGGGAATCAAATTATTAACTAAGGCCGATGGCAGACAGGAAGCTTTGTTGCTAGTAGGTTAGGACATTTCCCAACAGATGGAGCACTTTGTCCAAAGGCAATTTCCTAACAAAGCTTTCAGCCTTAATAATATATTAATAATGGGATTGATGATCAAAAAAATGCCTTAAAGGAAAACTATACCCCCCGAACAATGTAGGTCTCTATAAACAGATATTGCCTTAAACACCTCATATGTAAAACCCTGCTTTATGTAAATAAACCATTTTCATAATAATATACTTTTTTAGTAGCATGTGCCATTGGGTAATCATAAATAGAAAATTGCCATTTTAAAAAATAAGGACAGCCTCCTGGGATCCTAGGATCCAACGGTGCACACAAACATGCCAAACAAACTATAAAGTTAGGTCACACGAGCCAATTAACAGACAGAGTTCTGTCTTTTGCTTCAACAATTCTTCCTGTTACAGTTAGAGTTGAAATATTTCTGGTCAGGTGATCTCTGAGGCAGCACACAGACCATCACGAAATGGTGGTTCAACGCAAGAGATGTAGAAGGGCAATAGTTACTTAAATATATATATACCAGGTAGGTAAGATTCTTTAATATGTCACTTGATTTGATTTAAATCTGTTGCTCAAAAATTCATTTTCGGGGTATAGTTTTCCTTTAATTTGTATTTTTATGCGATTATGCCAGGTCACTAATTGTAAAGTGTTTTCTATGCAGTGATTTCCATTCATATGGAAAGAGAAGTATTTTTAGGTGCTTTGTTATGGTCAAGTCAAAACTATTTATTCGTGCCCTGATGTAGCATTTGCCTACATGCAGCTTTGAGTTAATTGCTGTGGTGGACTGGATTTCTTTGGGCCCACCAGAGAACCTGAAATCCTGGAAAATCACACATAGAAATTATATGTATTACAGTATATAGTGCTAAATGTTATAGTTGTTGTACAGTGGAAATAAGAAAAAAATACATTCAATATTGAGCTATGAACATCTAATTTTCATGGTTTTATATCAAGCTGCAATAATTAAATAGTAGAGAAAATATAAGGTTAAAGCACAGCATTGTAAGAGAGCAAGATGCTAGCAACCATAATTAAATCTGTGCTTTGTACAGGAGGGAAGGCAACATTTAAAATACTATAATTTGGCAACACTGGAGAAGTGCAAGTTTGACGTGCCTTTCTTACATCTTATCCATATTTTGCAAGGGCGTAAAATTGGTAAAATTGCTTTAATTGGATTATGTATTTCCAAATGCTCATGTAGCTCTTTCTCAACAGGGCCTATTTAAGTAATTTCTATTATTAATTAAATTCTAGCAATCTTTATGATAGAACATTCTGTCACAGTGCTGAAAAATCCTATTCAAAACCAATATGTTAAAGCAGTAGTGTAGGATGCAGAGCCTTCAGGTCAGGGCCATGAGAAAATATTATACCCTGGCCCAGCTTGGTCTATCTGATGTAAAATGAGCAAATAAATACACATCAAGGCCCTATTAAAAGTCTGGGGGTTAACATAAGCACAATCCTGTTGTAGTGCCAAATGGGTGACAGAGTATGTTGCATTCTAGCCATTCTATACTTGTGCAGTATCGAATTAGTTCCCAGCCCCATACATAATTTTTACCCACCTTATCTCTTAAAAACTTCCCCTTCTACTATATGGCTAATGTCCTTATAGTGGCAAGCCTCATCCTGTGAAACGATGATTTGTCATAAATGTGTGTATGTGTCTATATAAACAATTTTAATGAATATATATCTATCTATATATAGATATAGATATATATCTATATATATATATATATATACACAAGAGCCATTAATTTCCTGTAAACAATATCCTTACAAATGGAGCTTAGTTACATAATCAGTTATAATACATGAATGTCCTATAAATGATATCCTTATAAATGGTGCTTACTCAGGCCCAGACTTGTGGAAAGGCCACCTAGGCCCGGGCCTAGGGTGGCAGGATTTTAGGGGGCGGCATGCTGCCCAGCCACACCCACATTGGTTCACATTGCCACACCCACATTGGTTTTTTAAATACCCATGGCTCCGGTCCTAATGATGAAAATTTGCAAATAAAGGGCAGAGTATGGGGGCGATGAACAGCAGTAGGCCTAGGGGCGCCCGCTATGTAAATCCGGCCCTGTGCTTACTGATGTCACCGGTTACAATCAGAGCTTAGTGATGTAATTTCTGTCACATGACTCACTGAAACTTGTGTGTTATAATAAATAAAGCACCCCCTGTTGCAAAATATGATGATATTGGAAGTCACCTTGGAGTTCCATGACCTTTATAAAAACACTCTGCCTTTGGCTTTGTGTTTTTATATGGTCATGGAACGCCTCTGTAACTTATAATATCCTTATATTTGACAAAATGGGGTACTTTATCCACTATATAATGACTGCCTTGTAATCAAATTTATGTAACATGACTTAGTTAAACTTGTTCAGTATACAAAGTAATTTTTTTTTTAATGTGAGGAAATCATCTCATAGTTTCCTGACCTATATAGAAGCACGTGTGCCACCAAAGACAATAATAATTATTTTCATTCCTCCTTAGCCAATACTACATAATACTACAGGACTCTTGTAGCATAGCCATCCACAATTAAAAAAACTAAATATGTGTTTTAGGAGAATGTTTCCTACCATCCGAGTTTCCTTTTCTGGAGTGGATGCAGATGCCAAGTACATCGTCTTAATGGACATTGTTCCAGTTGACAATAAACGATACAGATATGCATATCACAGATCTTCATGGCTGGTGGCTGGAAAGGCAGACCCTCCTTTACCTGCTAGGTAGGCATAACCAATTTCCATTTACTGCTTAAAGGACAAGTAATAAAAGGGTTTTGTATGCATTTAAATATAATGTACTGTTAACCTGCACTGGTAACAATTGGCATAGCATGTGAAGAATGCAATGTTTTTGTAGTTTAGGTGGAGGATGAAAAGATACAGGGGTTTATTTACAAACATAGCTACTAAATTAGGTAAGTAGAATTGCCAATAGCAACAGGCTCCTGCTTTAATTATCCAACTTATAGTAGACGTTTCAAAACTAATTGTTTTGCTGCTATTGACAACTACAAACACTTTATGGTGATACTTAACAACAAACATTACATTTAAATATAACACCAGTATAGTTTATATAAATTAGTTGTAAAGACTTTGCGATAGTCATTCAAGTTGAAACTGAGTATATCTTTACAAAGTAGATAGCAGATAAGCTGTGTAGTTTGTGTAATTGTTTTAGTTCTTAGGATAATACCACTCATAACGTCATACATGTCAATGGAAAAATGCCCTGGGACAGCATTCAGACAGAAAATGCACAGCTGTGTATTTTTATACAGATGGAGAGAAGCCCACAGCTTTAAACAGTAAGGTAAACAGGGGTCAATTCAATGCTTTTCAATTTATATTTCTTCCCAAGTTTATTTGTATGTGCTGGATGACTAGATACAAAATTTATGGGACATGGGACATTTTGTCACCTGCACAAAATTGCCTTTCATGCTGGTAACAATATGTCTGAAACAACTTTAACATTAAAAATAATTAATTATGCATATTTTTGAGGAACAGCATAATTATAAGGAGACTTCAATTATTTTCCAGACAAAGATGGTCTTTTAAGATCATCATGGCCAACATGGCATATCTGAGCATTTTAAATCCATCTGATCCAGCAGTGTCAGTGACAGAATAAATGACAAGTATGCCATGAGCCTTAATGGGGCAGTTCAAATTTAAGTTAATTTTTAAGTGGCTATTCTAAACAACTTTTCAGTTGATCTTTGTTTTTTATTTTCTACAGTTTTTGAATTATTTTGCCTCCTTCTTCTGCCTCTTTCCAGCTCTCAAATAGGGGTCACTTATCCTGAGGAGCCAAAGAACTGTTGCTCTTTGAGGCTACAATTTTGTAGTTACTGTTACTTATCTTTATATTCAGGTCCTCTCCTATTCATCTTTCAGTCTCTCATTCAAACCACTGCCTGGTTGCTAGGGTAAATTGAGACCTAGCAGCCAGATAGATAATAAAACTGGAGAGCTGCTGAACAAAAAACGAAATCATTCAAAAGCCACCAAAAATTAAATGCAAATTATCCCAGCAATAATGTACATTACATCATATTAAAGGTGAACTATGAATATGCGAAAACTGTTAACCATAAAACAGAATTGTACATGCCCTTTTCTGCATAATTGAGCAGAATTTTTGTTACTGAGCAAAAATATTTTGAATAACAGAAAGATACAATAAGAATTTTCCATAAATTAAGTGAACCTACACAAAAAAAATTAAATTTTTTGTGCATTTCCATCTCTCAATATATATACAAAAGAAAAACTATCCATTACAGAAGAAAAGTAGAATCAAGGGAGGAATAGAACTATGAGCTAGAGATTACATCAATAAACCCGTACTAAGCTTACCTCCGCGTAAAGGTGCAGCTCTTATACTCAACTTTTTCCCAGCTTGTTCAAATTCATTTTCATGTTAAACCCTATAAGACCTAAAATGAGTAATATGACCTGCTCTTTTCTTGCAGGACACACATTAAAGAATCAAGGCTGCAGCATACTCCCCTTAGTTTTTCAAATACATTATTAAATGGAATAACTCTTAGTCATTGCCATACAACTTTTTAATTCCTATTAGAAATGATAGAAGAAAGGAAGGTGTTTTAGAGTCCGTTTTAAATTGAATACACATATATAATTGTCTTTTCTATTTCATTTAAAAATAAGCTGCAATAACTGTTTCAAAGACAATAATATGACCCGTGACGTTAGGCTGCTCACTGAAACTGTTCCAGTAACTAGAGAAAATCTATTGAAACAGAATACAGTACTAATAGGTGAACTAATTCAATTGAAATCATAAAACTGCACTATAAATTTAAATGGAATAATGTACAAAAACAGGTAGTTGGGTAACCACAACAGTAAATTCAAAGCATTTTACATATACAGAATTTACATTCTGTATTTAAGAATGTAAAGGAGTTTTCAGCTTGATGTTGTTTTTACACTGAGAGCTGTGAAGTTGTGGAATTCTTTTTCAGTCTCATTTACTATATTACTATAATATATCATACCTCCCAACTGTCACGTTTTCGGCGGGACAGTCCCAATTTTAACAGCTCAGCATGCAGTCCTTGGTTTCTTACTGAAATGTCCCAACTTTCTCTTTGATCTCCTGCACTGATGCCAGAAAAAGAAACAAAGAACTTAATTAAAATAAGAGGCTTCTTGGCAGAGAACACAGAACACTCAGCAGCTGTACTTGGATACTTTTGTAACAATTTAAGATAAGAAAACTTACAGGTGTAACTTAAATGTATGTAAAATAAAAAAAACTGTAATTTAAGAAAGGCAAGTCTTTTGGGAGAAATGAGACTAGCATCTTAAAGAGCAATTCAACACATAAATCATTGCACTAAAACTCCCAGAAATGTTTTAAATCTTCATAACCCGCCAAATTTTGTAAAATGGACATGGTAATTAGGGGCTGTGACCATAAATGGGCGTGGTCGAAATGCTATGTTGTGCTGTGTGTGCCTAATTAATTGTCACAATAAATTTAATAGTCCTTGTAATGATCAAATCTGTATTAAGTGCTTCTCAACAAACCACAACCCCCATGTCCAATTGCCAAGATTCCAAATACAAATAAAGAATGGCTAGAGAGCACAAATGCTTGCTACCAGTATCTTTATTTTATTTTGCAGAAAATCCTGCACAGAATTTTGCAGGATTTTCTGCAAAATAAAATGAAGACACTGTAAGCAAGCAATTGTGCTCTCCATCCATTCTTTATTTGTATTCACAACTAATTGTCTCTCTATCCATATTTAGAATTTTGGGAAGTATGTTATATGTTGCTGTAGACTGGCTTGTTCACATCAACTTCATTTTGATTATTTCTACTTTTGATTGCTTATCTTTTTTTCAAAGGCTCTCTTTTGCTACATTGTTTTGGAGCATTTCAGTAAATAGCCAAATAGTACTTTAAATAGAAATTCTTTTTACAAATAACTTTACTAAAAAATGTAATTGTTAGTTGTAAGTTGGCAATGCTGCTTGTGGTATTTAATTGTTTAGGACTGAAGATAGTTAAACTTTGTTACATGCGCTTTGTGTACTCCAGTGTTCACATTATAGCAAAGTAGTCCTATTTTCCTTTAAACCTATATTGAATCACATTTATGTTATTTTCTTGCAGGCTGTATGTTCATCCTGATTCTCCATTCACTGGGGAGCAACTTCTGAAACAAATGGTCTCCTTTGAAAAAGTCAAGCTGACAAACAATGAGCTGGATCAGCATGGACATGTAGGTATACACACAGCTGAGCTAGAAGGCTAGGTCAGACACTGTGCAGATACAAAAACAAAGCTGGCGCCGTCAGGATTCCATTATTCCACTTACCACAACTAGTGATAGGAAAGTGTAAAAAAAATGATAGAGATAGTCAAATGTACAGCTTCAAAAATGGCTTTGACAACTGAATGTGCAATATGATGAGAGGAAGAGACACAAGAACTTTTACAAGCACCAGATATATTTGTACTTCACTCCTCTTTGACAACATTAAGGAGGTTATTTACCTAAGTTTTTTCTGGTCAGGGTTTTTTGGGCAGAAACTGATTTATTATACACCAAAGCTGCTAAAAGTCTGAATCCGGAAATCAGCCATTTCAAGCCTGTTGAGGTCAAGTAGAAATCAATGGCAGATATCCCTTTTGCAATTTGAAGATCTGTGATCTGTACTGCATTTTGTCCAATAATCTGAAAAATTTGTGGTTTTTGGGTGATAACCCAAAAAAATTGAGCAATTCAGTCATCATATTTGAAAAATTCATACGATTTGGCTTTTCACTTGATTTTATTGATTCTTTTCCAGACTCAACTTGAGTTATTTGATTGATAAATAAGATAAAATTGTGAATGGGAGTTTGGTCAAGCTTGGTTTAATAAAAATATGAGATAAACTAGTTTTAGTAAATAACCCCCTAAATGTCAATGAAATATATAAATTTATGGTTTTACTGACATTTTAACTACATCGTTAGGTGTTTTCTATTACCATATGTGGCCACTATGGGCCATATTTATAAAATATTAGAATTGTTTATATATTTACACCTTATTTCACAGTTTAGTAAATGGAGTCTATTAAGGGGCTGATTTACTAAGGGTCAAAGTGAAAATTCGAATAAAATTAGAATTTCAAAGTAATTTTGGTTTACTTTGACCATCAAATAGCCCAAAATTTGATTCAAATTTCAAAAATTAAAATTTTCGAATTTTGAAGTACTGTCCCTTTAAAAATCCTTAGACTTTGACTATTCTGCAGCTTAAAGCTGCCAAATTGCTATTTTAGCCTATGGGGGACCTCACAGAATGTGTCCTGAAATTTTTTCTAAGTAATGAGAAATCGAAGGATGTTGGTGAAAATCGTTCAATCGAATCGTGTGATTGAATGATTTTCATTCGATCAAAAATACGTACGTTTTCTATCAAGAAAAGTTTTTTCACTTCGAAATTCGACCCTTAGTAAATCTGCCCCTAAGTTTAACAGACTTCACATCTGTTTCATCAGTGTAGGGTTTTAGGGGCTTAGAAGTAGAGAAAAAACACAGACGCTGAGAAAAACTGCAAGTATTTTCCAAAACCTCAAATTGTCGAAATGTATTAAAGGAAAAAACAAAAAAATCTTGTTTTTTTCCCCACAATCTCAGATTTGGCCGCAGGGCCCGCCCCCACTTAGTTCCGGTACTGTAAAATGTTTATATAAATGGTTAATGGACAGTCTGCAGAACCCATTATTTATGATGCCCTGTACTACTGGCCATGATAATTTTATGAAAAGCACACTGATATAATGGAAACCATAAATATTATAATAGTCTATCTGGTACTGAAACAACTTTCTCAGGACTTTCTCAGCACTATTTATTCTTCTTCATTTACACATTCCAGAAATGGGGGGGGGGGGTTATGTGCATGGATTTTGAGCTGTACAGTCTATGTCCAATGGCTGGACCAGTAAACATTAAGGAGTATTAGAAATTAAAATAAAAATGGCATATAAACAGAACCATATCACTTACCTTATTTTTGTGGGTTCATATTCTTGACTAGAACGGTTCATATTCTTGCCTAGAAAGAGCTGATGACTTGAACTTAGATGCCCTTGGACATTTTTTTTTATTTTATTTTCTTACTAATAAAAAATCATGGTGGTCTTTTATTTTAGATTATCCTAAATTCAATGCATAAGTATCAGCCACGAGTTCACATTATTAAGAAGAAAGACCATACAGCATCATTGTTGAATCTCAAATCTGAAGAGTTCAGGACATTTATTTTCCAGGAAACAGTGTTTACTGCAGTTACAGCCTATCAGAACCAACTGGTGAGTTTAAAAAACATTGGAAATTAAATACTGACTGGTATGTGTTGGGATATTGTTTCTTCCACTGTGGCTTACCAAACTGCTTTTATTATTTTATCAAAAATAAATAACGTGGAAAGGAAATTCAGACTGCTACACAATCTGAAGGCAGTACAGATGCAGAACATGCAAAATAACAGAATAGATTAAATGGAAAAATACATCCATCCATTTATATCAACTCTTCACTCAAACATCCCATAAACAAATAGTCAGTTATCCAGAAGAAGGCAAAATTATAATTTTGCACATTGCATCTGATGTAGTTAAGTAATTAGCTAGCATATAATCTACCTGCTATCTTAGTGACACTCTCATGCACCCCAAGGGTATAGCCAGTATTAAATGTCTAGCAAGGTTGTATGGTCATCAACAACCTTGTCTGTTGTACCTTTTTAGTACTGTAGCTGAACAAACATTCTAGCAAATGAATCTTCCTGACTTGATTAGTAACATAATCATTTTATATGTTTGACTGCAAAACCATCATCAACCATCCATGGAAGGAACTTCCGTTGCATTATATTTCTTTTCAGTCACACCACACCCAGAGCTGGTGTTTGGAAGTTACATTAAGTAATCAAATTTGCCTAGCGATAATTTATACATGACTGAAACAAAGTTGTTAGTGTATCTACTTCAACAGCTAAATCAACAAAGCAGATGTTAAACAGATTAAATCTAAAAGTTAAACGCAACTATTTATAGATTGTTTTGATAAGAACATTACCTTCATTCTTCAATGCTGCTGCTAAGGGGTTGATTCAATTTACTCCCATTTTATTCAATAAGATATAAACACATTACACTTTCAACAAACTATCTCATAATTTAAGATTTAAAGGTCATGTTTCAATCCAAGCAGTCAAACCAACATTGTGGAGATGAACTGTAGGTCAGATGGGTGCATTACAATCCATTTATGTATTTCCTGCTTCCCATTACGTGTATGAAGATGACTTTTGACTGCTCTTTCTTAACTAAAAATTGAGAAAATATCAGTGTTCTAATGATAATGTTTGGCTGACTTTTAACAATATTTGCTTCTCCTGTACTTTTTCAGTTTAACACACCATTTAAAATTATGAAATATAATCCATTTTTTCACTTGTTGATTTAATGCAACATATTAATCCATTTTGCTGATATTTACTGGATGGATATTATGATTGTATACGAAATTATGTCATTTAATTATTAAAGGAGCATTAAAAAGCTATTTTCAGCATAGGACAATCAAATGCATTTAACAAGCATATACAAATGTAACCATAATGTAAGTATATATTAACCATATGATATGGTCCTCACCCAACTAGATTATCAAACATCTCTGACATCTGGTGATTTTTGGCCAGATAGCGTTCAGAGAAGCCTTCAGACAGGCCCCGATAGATTAGCCAATAAGTTGTTCAGTTAGTCTGAGGGAACTGAGATATTAGTTTATACTGGCCTGTGTATGTGCTCCATCACACTGTCCACACCTCATTAAATCTACAGTGAAGAAATGGTGGCACCATCTTGTTAAAACAGGTGGCTGAACAAATGTTGCAAAGTACTTGTAATTACCTGATGTAAGTCCATGTGAGAATTTGTGGCAATACTTGAAAACATGCAAAAGCATCATCCAGGCTTGAGCAAATCTGCCTCAAAAAATGGTCCTAAATCAAACTATTAAAGTGTGGCGATTACTTATTCAAACAGAATATTTTTTTTTTTCAGTTTAATTTTCTTCTACCCTTCTTATAAACAGAGTATATTTATATACTGATATATGATATCACCTGCATTTTGTCATTGTTTGCCATTTATGAATCATTTGAGTCTAATGAAACAGTAGATGCATATTTAAAGTTGCATGCAATGTAATACTATATTATGCACCAGTGGTCAATATTTTATTGTCTGTGCCAGAGGTTGAACAATTTTTTATTTTCAACTTTAATAGATTACCAAACTGAAAATTGATAGCAACCCCTTTGCTAAAGGATTCAGAGACTCTTCTAGACTTACTGATATTGAGAGGTAAGGAAATTAAACATGAGCATTTACAATAATTTACATAAATAATATACTTTTTGCTTTAAAGCAAACTTAGTATTTAACTTTGTTTTATGCATAATTTATTGATCTTATTGTTGACCTTTTGATCCAGGGGGTGGCCCTTTTTATTTAAAAAGGCAATTTTCTATTTAGGATTGCCCAGTGGCACATACTACTATAAAAGTATAATTTTATGAAAATGGTTTATTTAGATGAAGCAGTGTTTACATATGGGCTGCTTTACGTAATATATTTTTATAACTGCAAGCTTCAAGATTATAGTTTCCCTTAAAGGGATGGGAAAAACATTTTTTTTTCAAAATGCATCAGTTAATAGTGCTGAAATCCATTTCTGAAAAGAGAAAACAGATTTTTTTATATTTCATATTGAAATCTGACATGGGGCTAGACATATTGTCACTTACCCAGCTGCCTCAAATCATGTGACTTGTGCTCTGCTAAACTTCAATCACTCTTTTCTGCTGTACTGCAAGTTGGAGTGATATCACCCCCTCCCTTTTTCACCCCCAGCAGCCTAACAACAGAACAATGGGAAGGTAACCAGATAACAGCTCCCTAACACAAGATAACAGCTGCCTGGTAGATCTAAGAACAGCACTCAATAGTATAAACCCATGTCCCACTGCGTTCCATTCAGTTACATTGAGAAGGAAAAACAATAGCCTGCCAGAAAGAAGTTCCCTCCTAAAGTGCTGGCGCATGACCAGGGGCAGCTGGGAAATTGACAAAATGTCTAGCCCTATGTCAGATTTTAATTTCAATATTCAATTGAATATTAAAAAATCTGTTTGCTCTTTTGAGAAATGGATTGCAGTGCAGAATTCTACTGATGCGTTTTGAAAAAAACATGTTTTCCCATGACAGTATCCCTTTAAGTCAATAGTTCCATGCAAGTGGTAGGCTAAGAAAGACCCAAGATAAATGCAGGTTGACAGCAAGAATCAGAACAATAGGAATCAACAAAGTAAGAATCCAGGAGCTATGCCTATGGTTATAACCAAGCAATGACTGCAAGACATGAATAAATGTAGTTATGGTGAAGCAATAAAGAAAACACAATAAAACATATCAGAATATCACTTTGTACATATCTACCTTAAACCAGAGACTGCTGATGCTCAGTGAGCACTAATTGTGAAAATGTTCAGAATATCCTCAACATAACACACCACCTAAAATGCATACCAGTGAATTAAGCATTCTGACCATTAACCTCAGGGACTGGATCTGGAAAACATTTATTTTCTAAATCTTATTGCACTGAACAGCCACTTAACTGTATACATAGAATCCTTATTTAATAAATTTTGCCATTTTCAAAAAAACAAAAAAAAACTAAACTATTTTGGAGAAGCCTGGGTTCAGGTCACCTGCCATCTTTTGATGGAGGAGCTCACTGCCCTTCTAAGGGTAAGGCCAGATGGGAAGATTTGTCGTCTGGCAACTAATCGCCTCTTTCTTGGGGCGACAAATCTCCTCGAACCGCTTCCCCCTGCCTTCCAGCGTCTTTAATGAATAATTGCCTGCGCCTATTCACACGTGACGCTCGAAGTTGCTCGAAATCTAGCGATTTCGGGAAAGTGCAGTGCGGCCTGTGAATAGGCACAGGCAATTTAAGTCGCTTGAAGGCAGGGGGAAGCGATTTGGGGAGATTAGTTGCCAGGCGACGAATCTCCTCGAATCTTCCCGTCTGGCTTGAGCCTGAAAGTTAAAACACAATTAACCAATGTATATTGAAAATATTTTTTGCTTAATTTGAAATAATCTTCAGTCTTAATAAATGGTGTGAGATTTAGCAATTGTTTTTAGAAAATGTGTGAATATTTGATATGGATATGCATGTAAAAGAAAATGATGTCCTGTTGGTTTAATTTTGAGATGTTTAGTGGAGCCTCTGCACTATACTGCCTTTGGGGAGAAAAACAAATCATATCAATTGATCTTTAGAGAAACCAAGTTGATTTAATTAGTCTGGAGTCAGTTAACGCACTATCCCTCTGTGTAATTGGATTGCCTCTTGTAACTGATTTGATGTCAGTCCTATCTGAAAACAACTCATAGGCACTTGGCTACAAATGAGCTAAGGCAAAATACAACTTTTAATTATATGATGACACAAATTGACATTTTCTGGTATAATAAATTTTGCTTTATGAATATATAGGCTTTATCTCAAGGGTCCTAATGAAAATTAACTGGACTAGAAGACATTACACACCTACAAATATGGCTTTCAAAAACTGAAACAACATGTGCCTGGATCAGTTACAGACTGTCATAATATCCAATAAGCTACTTTATATACATATATATATATATATATTACACAGGGAGGTTGATTTATTATAGGTTGGATCTGAGAATACTCAACAATACTCCTATAGTAAAACAGAAATACCTAAGACCAAAACTTGTAATGTAATTTTAATTTATTGAGCAAGTGGAGCATTCTAGGTCAGTTATCATGATACAGATCAGTGTTCAAACTCTGCCACAGTTCTGCAACCAATGTGTGATTATTAGTGGGTCTTTTCTAGCTCACAATATTTTGGACTGGAAGAGACATGATATATTAAATGCAAGTCAGTACTCATTCTGCATTTTTGACTCCCTGTACCATCCATATATGCCTCAATAAGTGGAGGACAAGAGCTAATATTTGGTATCTCACAAACATTTTATACAACTGTGGCAAATCACCTGAGATCCCTGCATCAATGTGAACATCCTCTCTACCCACAAGGCAAGGCTACACATTATCCCATGGGGCAACACCTTTTCTCATCTATGTATAAGATAACTCATAGGGCTTAATAACTAACTGGGACAATAATACAGAAAGGATAACTTCCTCCACCCTTACACTATTTTTCAAAACTAGTCAGAAAGGAAGACATTTGATACATGTTGTATTACATGGACACAGCCATGTAACACTCATGAGCTATTCAGCCCTGCTGTGCAATTATTTGTGCACACAGCTGAAAGTCAAGCAAACAGTGAAAGGGGTTATTCTGGTAGGAACATAATGAGGTCACACAGCTACATCACAAAAAGTAAAAATATATTTTAATGAGCACTTTTTGACTTGTCTTTCAGATCTATCTATAAGTCAGAAGGGACATGGTTATTTGTTTTAGTGTATATATTGTTAGTGCCAAATACACAGTGATATAAACATAATACAATTGTATATATGTTTTGGTCAGTAAACTTTTATGTCTGTATCCTGAATCTAATCATGCATAAGGCAATAAGGTATTACTATTTCTTCCAACAGGGAAAGTGTGGAAAGCTTAATTCAAAAACATTCTTATGCAAGATCTCCAATCCGAACTTATGGAGGAGATGAGGATGTCCTTGGTGAAGATGGGCAAGCATTACAGAGCAGAGGTGAATAAGCCTAAACAAATAAATTTCTTGTATCAATTTTGACCTGTCTATAAACATTTACAGCAGGGTCCAAAGTGTGAAGAATAAGCATTATCCACCATGTTTTTGCACTCTGCACCCTATCTCCCACCCTAGATGAAAAGCCACAGATACCATTGGCTAAACCCAAGAATACATCACTTTTACACTTCTTTGTAGGACAGTCATAAATAACCCTTTCTGTGTTGCTGGCTGTGGTTTAATATAAATTATCATACATTCCTTCTTATTAAATAGAAGTGTATTAAATAATATGACGAGTTACAAAAATAGTGTCCGTATGGCGTCTCTGATGCCTGACTTCAACTTCCCTGATCTAAGACTTGCTGGACCATGTCCCATGACATGCACACACATCTGATAATATAGCCTATCATTTGCATGAGTGGATTCTGGCAGTCATACTGGTGACAGTTGAATTTTGGTCTGACAATTCTGAAAGGGGTGTTCTCAAGCTGTAATCTGTCTGCAGCATAGCTATGTTTGACTATTTCTCCACTGGCTGCAAAATTCAACTAGCGAATATGTCTTGTGTGCTATAGGACTTTTTAAAGTATTCACATGGACATCACTTCACAATAATAAGTGAACCTTATTGCTTGACAGAGCCTGCTAATAATTCAATACAGAGGCATGTATACCAAAGGGTGTGCAACCATATTGCTTCTGTAATTTACCATTTTACAATCTAATACTCAAGAGATATTCTATACTAGTCAGATTTTGTTATCCTTATACCTTGACATACCTGAAGCGTACAATAAATATTAAAACTACTGGGTATTAACTAATCACTGAAGATAATCTTAGCTGTAAGGGGGAGCATTGTGGTACACTACAGATTTCATTTATACTTTCTCCAAATGATGGAGTTACACATTATACCTAGAAAACTAAGTCACCAGCCCTTTATCTGTTGTTGGTTCTTTTAGGTGTGTATATTATCAACATTTCTCTGTAATTTAGATCACCCCACCTTAAGTCAATTAATAAACATTTAAACTTTAAATAACTGATTGTTGTGCCAACAATATGGATTTATGCATCTTAGTCATCTTAGGATCAAGTAAAAAGTACTTTTTTATTATTACACAGAAAAACAAGTGTTATTTTAAAAAAAAGAGAGAATTATTTGGGAGAAGTATTTTCTCTAATTTAAATCTGCATATCAGGTTTCCAAATAAAGTATATGTTATGTATTTGTATAGATTAACTGGTTTATATAGTATTTCAGAAACATATTATGTTTCTCTTTATGTGCTTGCTCCACAGGCTCAGCTTTTACAACTTCAGACAACCTGTCTCTAAGCTCTTGGGTATCTTCTACTTCAGGGTTTTCTGGTTTTCAGCACCCACAGTCATTGGCAGCACTGGGAACCAGCACCGCATCTCTTGCTACGCCAATCCCACATCCAATTCAGGGGTCACTGCCTCCCTATAGCCGACTTGGTATGCCACTTACACCTTCAGCACTTGCAAGTTCCATGCAAGGCAGTGGCCCTACATTCCCTTCCTTCCATATGCCCAGGTACCATCATTACTTTCAGCAGGGGCCATATGCTGCCATCCAAGGATTGAGGCACTCCACTGCGGTAATGACACCATTTGTATGACACATAAAAAGAAAAGAAAATACACTGATATACAAATGATTGTACTTTCTTTCCTGTGAGGGAGCCACTGGAGAGATTACGCAGCTGGAATTATTGTGCACTCTTGTGAAGTATAGCAAAATGGGGAAAAACAAATGACAAAATTCTTGTGTAATGGCCAATCTACATGAGTCACAAAGCAAGCATTGCATGGATCTAATGTATAATCCTAATGCCTACAGAAATATTTGCAAAAAAAGACAACTGAAAACGCCATTAAGCCTCTAAATTGTCATGGAAGTTTTGCAGCAAATAATCTTATTTTAACATATATTTCATGCTTTGTATTGAGTGGTGTGAAGCAGAAAAGTTTTGAAACCTAAATTTTACAATTTACAAATTGATTTACAAATCAAAATGCAGAGGAAACATTACAGCCATCCAGTTTATAGAGGTCCTCCCAACAGTTGATATGTTGGTACCTGTGATATGTAACTGTGCAACAACTGTCTGTGGTCAATTCTGGGAAAGTATTTAATAAATATTGAAGCAGACTGTTCTTAAACGTTAACTTAAACTTGCAAAACCTCCCAACATTTGAAAATCAGAAAGGACAAAAAAAATCTGCCACACATAGTCCAAAATGTTTTTTGGTGATGACTACTTTGTGGCCATGCCCCAAATACCATACCCCTGTTTTTAAAAAAAACACACCCCTTTTCCCTGGAATAGCAGTATCGAATGAACAAAATGGGACTAGTGTTTTGCAGGACAGTCCAGCTAATTTCAGGAATTACTTTACAGGCCTGGTGTATTAATGTGCAATGCCCAATGGCTGGAGGGAGGAAACAGTACTGCATTCTGAAAATGTTTTGAACTAGTTCAGAGAGCAGCTTGTTTACTGTTAAACCCCCCCCCCCCCAGACTTTCCTTTTTTTTTTTTTTTTTTTTTTTTTTTTTTTTTTGCTCTACCACAGTGTTTTTATTTCCACATTTTGTTTTCCCAGTCCACAAAGGGAGGGTTACCGTTGGCATATATTATGTGAGGGATTTCCAATAATGGGTTTAAGGGTTGTGGCTGGCTAAGATGAGGGCCGGCTAGGGCCAAGGTGGGGGGGAGGGGGTGTCTTGGCTCCCAGTGCCCTTGGGTGAGTCCAAGTATGATCTAGCTTCTCCCTCTCTAATTCCATCCAGGGTAGCCATAGAAGTTTTGTTTGAAGTTTGTCCCCTGTATTCATGCTCTAATAGCCTCCATTCATCTGATCCACTTTACTTTTAATGATCAGCATATGCTGAGTGGGGAGGGAAGTTCCTTTCCAGTTGACGACTTTCCTATTTTTATCACAATTGCCATGTTTTGCAAAGCAAGATGGAGTGGGAATAGTGTAGTTGCGTGCAGGCCCGGATTTGTGGAAAGGCCACCTAGGCCAGGGCCTAGGGTGGCAGGATTTTAGGGGGCAGCATGCTGCCCAGCCACTCCCACAACACAACACTGGGGATACGTAGGAGATAAGATAGTTTTTTAAATTTCCCATGCGCCAATCCCCATTGCTCTGGTCCTGATGATGAAAATTTGCGAATAAAGGGCTGGCTTTCCTAAACAGGCCAGCAAGAAAAAAGTTGGAAGAAGTAGGACATTCACCCCATACTCTGAGAAAATGGCACAGTTAAGCGGTATCTCTTAAAACATATTGTTTAGAACTGTGAAAAAAGAAGTGAATCACTCCAGTCATTATATAATTAAATATAATTATAATTAAAACTGGCCAAAGTCTCTTACATGTATTTATGCCATACTTTTACACATCTAAAAAAAGCAGGTGCTGTTAAAGGGGCAACATACCCCTTTTGGTTCAATGGAAAGGGTTTGTGCTAAAAAAAAACATTTAGGGTCACATTTACTAAGGGTCGAAGAAAATATTAGAATAAAATGAATTCGAAGAGACAGTACTTCTAAGTTTGAATTTTTTCAATTCACATCGAATTTTGGGCTATTCCAGGGATCTGCAACCTTGGCTCTCCAGATGTTAAGGAACTACAAGTCCCACACTGCATTTGCCTTTATGAATCATGACAGACTCTTTCATTGCATTGTGGGACTTGTAGTTTCTTAACAGCTGGAGAGCCAAGGTTGCAGATCCCTGGGCTATTCGATAGTCGAAGTAGCCCAAAATTACTTCCAAATTTCGAAGTAATTTTGGGCTACTTCAACTAAAACATTAGAATTTGAAATACCGTCTCTTCGAATTCAACACTTTCCCCCTTAAAGCTGCCGAATTGCCATTGTAGCCTATGGGGGACCTCCTGGAACCTTTCCTGAATTTTTTTTCTAAGTCTAAAAAATCGTTCGAATTGAACAATGCATTCAAATGATTCCTATTCAATCGAAAACAGACCTATTCAATAAAAATAGGTTCATTTTCAATTGAATATAGCCTTTAAAAAAATTTCATGCGTGATTTTCACAGTTTTTTAACTTTGAAATTCGACCCTTAATAAATCTGCCCCTTAAACACAAATAGGCAAAACTTTTTTTTTTTTTTTTGCTAAAATTCACACTGTACTTCCCAACAAGCACAATTATAGCAAATCTGAAGCCTGCTGAGAAGCCCTTTATACAGACAATTCCTTCCCTTCCCCCTGGTGCAAGTTTTTTGGTTATTAAGTAAGAAGCAATTCATTCATTATACAGAGAGCTTCTCAGTGGACAGCTGATTTGTTTTGTTTGTGCTTGTTGGGAACATTTGACTTCAGTTTCAAATTTTGAACTGTTTAGTCCAGAAAATAAAGCAAACACACAATTCATAGTTAAACCAATAGGCAAAAGGCATGTTCTTCTAGAAAAAAAGACTGACCTTCCTATACTTTATTCTTTTTTCCTTATTAATAACATTAGCATAAAACATAATTTTTACACTGGCCAGGTGGCAACCCTATCTGTGCAAGCCCTATTCATTCATCTAATGTTGAAAACATTGTACACTGTCCCTTTAAGAGAGGTTGGAGCTCAATGGCACAATGTTTGACATAACCCAATTTAGTTAGAAATGAAAATAACTGACTTTATTGAACTTTTGTTTCAAAAACTGGAGTAACACACATCATTTTGAAGGTGCTGTTAACTATTTTTTTTATCTAGCCTGTCTATGTCAGTGAGCACCTAAGCTGACATGCATCCATACCCTCTAGACATGCAATTTTCAAAGCTTGCTGTCTAAAGGGGGCAGTGTATATTCTCATTATATTTTATCATGTCTATAGTTTAAGGGAAAGGGGTAGACAGTGGAAGAATGATGGTGATAGTAGCAATGTACCTGGGCCAAAGATCTCATGATGAGCCATTTATACACAGAGTGTATATACGTAATACTAAATAACCCTTAAATTGTGTGCCATAGTTTGGATGCAATGTTATGTAGGGGTGTATTTATTAGACAGAGAAAGCATCTTTTTATTTAAAACAAATTCGGTGTACAGACATTTTTCTATTTTTAAGGATTTTTGACCTGTGTATAATATAGCCATGTCTCTTTTCAGGGGTGTTGACATAGTCATAGAAAAACAATACTGCAATGGATGGGTGGATGTTCAGCAACCCATTTTCATTATATTTTTGAGATATTAAATGTTTCATTATTGTTCTCCCTCTCTGTAAATTGTTTTTCTGCTACAACCTAGAAGATGAAAAACCATAGGTACTTGTGTTAGTGGTTACCCTGATCTAACAGATGGTTCCAGCAGGAGTCAGAAAACATGTAATACCTAAATACCAAAGAAAGGTAAACGATTTTAGGCTGGCACAATACAATATAAGGAGAAAATGTTAATTACATATTTGTGAAACATCTCTTTAGAACTTTAATAGAGATAGGAGATCAACAAAAATTCTTTCAATACATCAGAAAATTGAATCACAAGAAGGAATTGAATCATGTATATATGTGTCAAAACTAACTATTTTATTTGGTTTCTTGTTATCGTTTAATGATTTGTGTCAAAATCCTGTAATTTTATTAAGTTATAAACTATTCATATGGATGTTTACATCAAGGCCTCCTTCTGTGTTCATGCTGTGGTTTCCTAGATACGCTTGCTAAATTATACTAGCTAATAACAACATAAACAATTTGAATGTGAATTACATTAGAATATTCTTTATCAAAAATATGCTTTATCATAAAATAAGAATTATTTGAATCCACATATTCCAATGTGATCTGGCCATTTTCGGTGGAGCTTCTTTCTTATCTTGAAGTATACAAAGCATGTTGTAATCCGAACTTTGTTTTCCTGGGTCTGTGCATTCATTTATCCAGTCACAGACACTGGGAGATGTGCATAGCTAATAAAGCCATATTTCTCAAATTTCTATGGTTATTACTCCAAAATGAATTCACTCCAAAAACAAATTCACTTATATATGTTCAGATTTATTTAATTCTCTTTTGAAAAATATGCAGCAATAATAGCAGTTTTGTCGGAAATATAGATTATTAGTGAAGCAAACCATTTTACACAAAGTTAGAGAATATAATAATTTTCATGCCATTTCTTTTAATTTATCAACCTTACTTGTCATTTTTGAAGCTGTAAAACTGGATGTTATTTGTTTGTCACAATATGCCAAGTTTTGTGTTAGTGCATACTGCACACTATTAAAATGAATATACTCTGTAACATTTTATGCCAGAATATTGTAAATGTAAAAGTTCTGACCCCTAACGGAAGTTTCCTTTCAGTGCAATATATTTATTTCTGCTAGAAATATTATATTGAGAATATGTAATATTTGAAGCAGTTTAAAGTTGATTGGTATTCTGAAATTGCTTAAAATGATATATAAATATATATAACACTAGAAAATTGTATATTATTGTTTATGTGTGATTAATCATTAAACTATTGTTTGTGTGTTTTAATATGACCTTTTTCGTATTACCTGAACAAAGTAAAATCTAAACTTCCAACAGAATGTATTTCTAAAACTGAATATTTGATTTTCCATATGGGCAAGCAACTCTGGTGTTTAAAATATAAGTAGTTTATATGAGGTGCATACATTAATGTGTCATTACTGAAGCAAGACACAGACAGGATTTTTGAAAAAGTGCTTTTATTTGGAACATCTAAAGAACCAACATTTTCCTTTCCATTTCAGACTTTTGTCAGACTCCCTGTATCTATTTTATATTATCTAATGTAATGTTCATTGCAAACACAACTTCAACAAAGACCAGTGGAGACAGATTAATCTAAATTTGAATTTAAGTATTTTCGAGTTCTGCCAAATATGAAAAAAAAACATAAAAACCTGAAAACTGTAAAATCTCGATTGTTACTGAATTTATGAAAAAAATAGAAGATGTCGGATGGTAACTTTTTTAGGTCTACAAGTTTTTTGCACTTAACAAATCATCAATATTCCAAGCTTAAAGGAATTGTTCAGTATAAAAATAAAAACTGGGTAAATAGATAGGCTGTGCAAAATAAAAAATGTCTCCAATATTGTTAATTAGGCAAAAATGAAATGTATAAAGGCTGGAGTGACTGCATGACAGAATAGAACACTACTTCCTGCTTTTCAGCTCTCTTGCTTTCCACTGACTGGTGACAAGCCAATAACCAATCAGGGGGGCCTGAGGGGGCCACATGGGACATAACTGTTGCTTTTGAATCTGAGCTGAATGCTGAGGATCAATTGCAAACTCACTGAACAGATATGGCCCATGTGGCCCCCCTTCAAGTCACTGACTAACTCAGAGTTAAAGAGCTGAAAAGCAGGAAGTTGGATTCTGGCTATTATATTAGACATCCAGTCACTCCAGCCTTTTTACATTACATTTTTGGCTAACTAACTGTATTAGAAACATTATTTATTTTGCACAGCCTATCTTTTTATCCAGTTTTTATTTTTACACTGGAACTGTTCCTTTAAAAAGCTTAAAAGTCTAGATCATAATTATTATTTAATTATAAAAAGGTTAGCTTTGATGTTGGAAAGAAAAAAGTGCGTTGAGTGCATTCAAGTTAGCTGGGTCAGCTGAAACGTTTATTAGGTACAAGAAAGCCAATAAAGCATATAAAGCAATAAGAAAAGCTGAAATAGAGAATGAAAATTACATTGATTGATATAATAGTAATCTCAAATTATGTTTTAAATATGTAAATAATAAAACAATTGTTAGTACAATGGGTTGGGACTTTTGATGGTCACCAGTAACGCCTGACAATTTTTTTTAGAAGAAGCTCACGCTGTTTTCACAATTGTTGGTAAAAAATATATATCTAGTGACCACTTTAGTGGTAGCTGCAACTCTTCATAGGTGCCCTTTTAGGATGTGTCGATACCTGGAAAGGTCTAGCCTTTGAAAGTATTGGTTTTGATCTCTCTGAATGGTTGGTGAAAGCTAAAAATAACTAGTCACACCATGTCAACTAAGTATGGGTTAACTCCTGCCCCATGCTCTGTGGAAGGTTTTTCCCAGGCAATGTCACAGGAGAGCAATTGCCCCCGCCCGGCCTTTCTACCTATGGTCCTGTCCAGCTGTCACTGTCAGGTGATTTTTTTTTTGGGGGGGGGTGAAGGGAGCGGGGCAGCAGTTCAAGGCATTGGCAGCCTAGGATTGAGGGAAGAGGTGGTCATTTTGGTTCAGGGCACAACTAGTTTTTGTGGAAGGCATGGTCAGGTGGTGTGAGAGTTGCACACTGGTGAGAAATCTGCACTGAAATATCAAGGGAATTGCAGAGTAGCAGAAGTGTTTAAATCAGCTTGAACCTTCGGTTCAGTTTGGTGTTTCTGCTCTAAGTCTGCTGTTTTTAACGCTCCTGCCTCTATCCGTCTTGTGGGTCCTATTGTGCACATATAGTTAGTGACTCTGTTTCTTGATTTGGAGATCTGTTATGTGTTCCTCCTGCTTACACTGGTTCTTATTTTTCAAGGATGGAATCAGATCTAGAGTCAGCTACCCCCCTCAGAAAGACAGCCTCCAGTGTTAGGTTAAAAAAAGTTAAACATATGGGGCAGCCCTTAATTGAGCTTTGCATACATTATGGTTATTATTTTACAGTGTTCCCTTATTCCAGTGAAGGAAAAGTCCAACAGGAGTTCAAGCGAAGGTCCTTTACAAGGTTCTCCCTCTGCTGGCAAGATAGTTCATCGTGCATGGCTTGTGACCTTCCACCATTACCAAGTAAAACATTGTGTGCTTCATGCATCTTAATGGCAGCTTTGTCATCAGACTCAGGCAGAGATGGATGAAGGAAATTGTTCGGGAGGGGTTGAAGTTGGTCAAACAAACATATTTTGACTGGCAGGAGTCAGATGGGGAGGAAGCAGATCCCAGTGGTCTCTGTGATTATGGAGAAGAAGAGGGAGACTCTGAGGATGAATACTGTTCTTCCTTGGATATTTGATATCTCCTCTGATCAGGGCAGTGAGGGATGCTCTGGTATTGTAAGAACCTAAGACCTCAGTACCAAAAGTTTATTATCTTCCCTCTTACAAAAAGGTGGAGGATTCCTTACCAGTCCATTCAGAAATCAAAGAACTGGTTCAGTCTGAGTGAATTCAGATTTCCAGGTGGTTATCTTTGCAAACCAAGTTCAACAAGTACTATACCTTCAGGGATGAGTGGTGCATCTTTTCAAGCGTACTGTGTTACCCACTGGCAATGCATCAGCCTTCAAGGATAAAATGCATAAACAAATGGAGTCTGATCTTAAAAGAGCCTTTGTGAATTCAGGGTAGTTGTGTAACCCTGCGATGTCAAGCATATCAGTCTCTAAGGCACTTGAAGTGTGGATTTTTATTGAGAGCTAGGAGAGATCAGAAGAGCATTGATAATCTGGTAGAACTGAAGTTGGCAGTTGCTTATCTAATAAATGTGGCAGTGGATAGCAACCGGTTGGCATCCCGTTCTATGGCACTCTTAGTGGAGATTTGCAGAGACCTTTGGCTCAAATCATGGGAGGCTGATATTCCCTCCAAAAGCTTCTTTGTGCTCCCTACCTTTCCAAGTACAGAACTTATTTGATGAGAATAGAGGAAATAATTTCTAAACCTTCAAGTGTCAAATGCCAGTTTTTGCCTCAGTCTAAGAAAATAAAATATACTGTAATTTTAACCAGACTAGCAGAACAGAACATAACAGATGTTTCTCAGTAGTCCCAATGGAGATGGGGTCAGTCAAGATTCTTCAAACATAAAAGAGGAAAGTCTTTGCCTCTTTCTAAAAAGCAATTCTGAAGGTGTGCAAGCACAGAGATCCTGGATAGGAATAAAACACTTTCAGGATTTCTGGGCAGAATCCATTATGGACTCATTGGTTCTAGGAGTTATAATAACAGGATACAGGCTGGAATTCAAAGCAGCAGCTCCAGATCCAGTTTTTGTTCATTTTTCAGGTTCATTTTCTTAAGAAAAAGGCAGTGGTCTTGCAGGAATGCCTTCAACTCTTGCTACAACAGAAAGTCATCACTCTAGTTCCTCTAAAAGAGTTGCAGAAAGGGCTATATTCAGTCTATTTTTTTTATAAGCAAACATTCAGGGAAGTGGAGACCTATTCTTGATATAAAGAAAAGGAATCTTATAGTATAAAAAATTCGGAATAGAGTCTCTTTCATCCATCAGAAAGGCTTTGATTCCAGGGGATAGGATGGTCAGTACAAAACATACAGTTTTCCATCATGTCCCAATCCCTCCCCATCATTTCCAGTTTTAAGCACTTCCCATTAGCCTTTCCACAGCACCCCGGGTGTTCACAGAAATTATGGTTTGCTTGGTGGCAGTCTTGCACCTGAAGGGGCTGACATTATTTCAGTACCTGGATGATCTACTACTGGTGGCTGCTTCCCGAAAGGATTTAATGCTCCATCTGCAGGTGTTGATCGATCAACTGGAATCTCATGGCTGGTGTCTCAACCTTGAAATGAGCCAGTTGGAACTGACACAGTCACTTTAATACCTGGGAGCAGTGATAGATATCAACGGGGAAATAGTCTCAAGTCAGAACAAATTCCATTCCATCAGGTCATGGCACTTTTGGGGTCAATGTTGGCCTAGTGAAGTGGGTTCCTCAGCCAATGTATGTATGTATGTATAACTTTATTTGTAAAGCACTGTTAAGGAGCCACAGCGCTTTACAGTGCATAAAAGTACAATAAACAAATATATATATATATATATATATATATATATACACACGTCAGAACAAAAAGCCTAAATCTCCTTGAAGAGAGGGGCAGAGTGCTATCTGCTAGATCTCACGGCGTACACATACCAGTATTCCTCAATACAAAAGCAGACTTTCTGAGCAGACACGTGTTGGATCAGCATGAATGGGAGCTGCATCAGGCAGTATTCAACAGTCTAGTAGAGGCCTAGGGAAACCTTTCCATAGACTTGATGGCTTCATGGAGAAAAACCCGTGGCAGTGGATGCCCTGTCCCAGACATGGAATTTTCCCCTTTGCTACATTCCCTTTGCTCCTTCTGATCTTGAGGGTGCTGCAGAAAGTAAACAGAGACAGGACCGAGGTCATATGTGTGGTACCTTTCTGGGCCAGACATCTTTGGTCACAGCCAATTTGTCCTCCTTGGATCTTTTACATCAGGAGTCCATACTACATCCAAATTCAAGCAGTCTGGACCTGGCTTTGAGGTTACCACTCATCAACTTATTTGGGGCAATAAAGAGGCTGATACCCTCTAAGAAAAATGTGTGTCATCAGTGAGGCTTACCCCTGCTACTGGATGCCCTGACTCAGGACCATGGCCTAGGTGGTGTCTCCCTGTGGAATCTGATGCTGAAAACCCTGTTTCTGGTAGCCATCACATCATTCAAAACAGTAGGTGAACTCCAGGCACTGGTTTGTGATCATTCAAGTCTAGAGGTTTTTCCAGGATAGTTGCATAGTTACATAGTTAAATTGGGTTGAAAAAAGACAAAGTCCATCAAGTTCAACCCCTCCAAATGAAAACCCAGCATCCATACACACACCCCTCCATACCATCACGTAAATTATATATGTCCATATACTAACTATAGAGTTTAGTATCACAATAGCTTCTGATATTATGTCTGTCCAAGAAATCATCCAAGTCCCTCTTAAAAGTGTTAACAGAATCAGCCATCACAACATCACCCGGCAGTGCATTCCACAACCTCACTGTCCTCACTGTGAAGAACCACCTTCTCTGCTTCAAATGAAAGTCCTTTTCTTCTAGTCTGAAGCGGTGGCCTCTAGTGCAGTGGTCCTATTTATGGGTAACAAGGTCCCCTGCTATCTGTCTATAATGTCCTCTTGTTGCGCGTCTCTAGCTCATTTATATCCCTCCTAAGAACTGGAGTCCAAAACTGCACTGAATACTCCATATGAGGCCTTACTAGGGATCTATAAAGAGGTATAATTATGTTTTCATCCCTTGAGTTTATGCCCTTTTTATTTGCTTTAGAAGCTACAGAATGACACTGCGTCGAATTAGACAACTTGCTATCTATAAAAACCACAAAATCCTTCTCATTTAAGGAAATTCCCAACACATTGCCTTTTTAGTGTAATACAATAACATAATGCATTTATGTTATTTTTGCCAAAGTGCACAGCCTTGCATTTATCAACATTGAACCTCATCTTCCAGTTTGCTGCCCAGTTTCCCAACTTAGACAAATCACTTTGCAGAGTGGCAGCATCCTGCGTCCTGGATAGGGTGCTTATCAAGTTTGCAGGAAACTTCAAGCCTAAAGTGCTCTCATATTTTTACGAGGAGGAGGTAGTATGTTTTCCTGCCTTCAGTCATGATCCAACTTCAGAGGAGAGGATACCAGAATTTCTTGTTTGGAGTTGGTCAGATGTCTTCAAAAGTATGTTCAGACCACCAAAGGATTCAGGAAACTGGGCAAATTGTTTGTGGTTCCAGCAGGCAAAAGAAAAGGAGAAGTTGCTTTGAAAAGTACTTTAGCCAGGTGGTTGACTATAATGAAATGGATGAGTACAGACTCCCCAACAATTACTCACTGGGTAAACCTAATCAACAAAGTGCTTCCCTCTATTAAGCTCATGTACTTGGCCCAGGGGTGTCCAGACAAGTTTGATAGGATATGGGGTCCTTGGCTTGATGTTAATTTGATAATGCTCCCTGAGCAAAGCAGTGTTTAATTGATAAAATGTCTACCATGGGAGGGAGGGAAGACAACATATACTACCACTTGCTTGTAAACTGTTATACAAACCTGCTTAATTGGGTATACCCTCAGATGTGTCGCTGAAGACACCGCATGTCAAAGCTACTTACAACAATATAAGCCATGGTGCTTTGTTTGTTTGTACTTTTTGTTTTCCACTTTTCCCCATTCCCTTTAAAAACAAAAATAAAACACTTTAAAAAAAGCACACTCATATAATCATATAGAACACATACTAGAGACATTGCAGCATCTTGGGCAGTGAATATGGGCACTTTATTAGAGATGGTGTGCAGAGCAGCATCATTGTCACCTCCTCATACCATTTTGCATTCATTTTGCTAAAAGAGCACAGTTTGGCTGGAAAGTTTTACAAGCATGTTTAGATAAGGAAATAAAAAAAAAATATTTAAGCAGTTGTGTTTGGTTGTTTTTTTAATCTCTCCACTCTTAATCTGCTTGGGTACTTCTGTAAGTAGCTGACCTGGTGTGGCCAGGGTTAAAAGGGAAATATATGCAAACTTACACCTGGCCACTGGCAATCCCTGGGAGAGTCAGGTATTTCAAAGTCTGGGCATGGGGGAGTTAACCTGGAGTTAACCTGTATGTATGTAATTATCCCTTATCTCTGTATTAATCATGCCGTCGGGCAAATTTTCATTAAGAAATGGAGGCTAAATCCCCAATCCCTGTAATTTTATTTTTTTTTAAAGGTTTTGTTTTCTTGAATAACAAGAAGACATTGAGTAGAAAGATGGTGTACATCTGGATTGCTTCTCCACGACAATAGTTATCACAATAGTCAATTCTTTACATTCATAATGTAATTCCTAATCTGTCTCTTGTGGAATGCCAGGGCTCATCTATGGTTTATGGATTTTCATTATCTGTTGGGTGGATTTCTAGCCAAGAGGACCATAGTTTTTCAAATTTAGCTGGGCAGCTTCTGCTTTCATAAGTGAGTCTGATGGCAGGGAGAATTTTGTTGACAAGGTTCATTAAAATATTTTTTTTTGCATAAAATTGTAGTGCTCTGGCCAAGTACCTAGTTTTATTTAGACTTAATAGACAAGGAGTGTGTAAATTTGGAAAGTCTAGACTATTCTCTTGGTATTGAATAATATCCTTCCAAAATCTTTGTTTTGGGGGGCATGCCCATGCCACGGAAATGGCATTCAATTCTTGGCATCTTGGACATTCAGCCATCGGACGACCACCTATTTTTTTGTAGTTTTATAGGTGTGATATATATAACTAGTGGAGAAACTTGAATTGGACCAATTTGTCCTAAGTGGATATTAAGTCTTTGTATAAGGAATCCGTTACCTCCTCCCATTGTTCTTCATTTATAGTCGGCAGTATCTGTAGCTATTTTGTTTTTGCTCTATTGAATGGAGTGGGGTTGAGCCAATCAGGGCCTGGTAGAGGGAAGATGTAAGCTTCGTGGTTTGAAGGAGCCTAATGATGAGTTTTGGCCAGAGGGGTGAAGTAGTCCAGTTTGATGGAGTCAAATTGGGCCATGAAGGATTGTTGTAGATGTAGGTATCTATAAAATTGTATGGGGTGGGCCCCAGCTTTAGTCCTCAATTGTGTATAGGTGGGGAATGTATTTTCCACCAGTAGGTCTCACAATGGCTTGAATCCTAGCTGTGGCCAGTATTGAAAATCCTGTAGCCCCATAAAGTGTTGCAAGTTGGAGTTCTTCCAAAGTGGCAAGTATGGAGAGAATTGGAGAATAACAAACAAGGGAAAGTTGTGCTCACCACTAATTTTAAAACCATTAGGTGGGGGTGCAATGAGGCTGTGACCACAAAATACATATAGACAAATACAAAAGGTCCTCTGCACTCAACCCATTATCAATATATTAAGACATTGAGACATTCTGTGCATACAGCTACAAAAAATGCCTTACCCTTTAAACAACAGGGATTATTTGTCCATATATTGCAATATATTTAAGCTGGCCAACTATGTCAAAGTCATCCCATATCTGGCCAGTCCTAATCTCAAATTGCATCTGATTCATTATGAATTCTATTACTTCATTATACATTTTACAAAGGGACCAAGTTTTACCTGCAACTTACTTGCCACTTTCAAAGTAAAACTACCAAACTTGCCCTTTTATCTGTCCATTTTACCTGTCCATTTTTTTCCAGATAAAGTGTCAACCCTAGCTGGAATCGGTTGAGAGAGTCAAAAATAAATGAATAGCCAATACCTTGTCTGCTACAAACGGGTGAATCCCAAACTTTATTCCATGGTGCTCACAACACTTCAATGTTCAACCGTTTCGGGACCGCATGGCCCTTCCTCAGTGACAATTAGCATGAGCGATTGTACAACTTTTATAGGCAAAACCAGTGTGACCCCTAGTGGTGGTCATCTCAAATGTGTATGTGAAGACATTTTTAACCATTTAATAAACATATTGTAAGAACATACATGTGTACATCATTTTATATAATACAAAATATGTGCTATTATTTTATCTATGCCAATAAAAAAATGTGTAAATAACTATCTTGATCTGACAACGCATGTAAAGTGCTTCATATAATTGTAAAGTGCTTCACATTCCACCTGTAATAAATACAATAAAATCCAATCAATACAAAATCTTTAAAAATAGTTACTCACTGACTGAAAAAAAGAATCAGGAGGATATGAGGAATGTTTCTACCTTATTTGAAAAGTCCGAAGTTCTATTTTGATGCTGCAAAACATATTAACAACAAATATGTTATTACATTTATTACACCCTCCTGATTCTTTTTTTCAGTCAGTGAGTAACTATTTTTAAAGATTTTGTATTGACTGGATTTTATTGTATTTATTACAGGTGGAATATGAAGCACGTTACAATTATATGAAGCACTTTGCATGCGTTGTCAGATCAAGATAGGGACTTTCCAATACAAATGAGGGACTGCAGGTTGAGCTGTCGAAAGAAGGACTGTCCCTCAGGAAAAAAAAGGACAGATGGGAGGTATGTAAGCCTAGTTTGCAGTAAAAGTCAGGGTGACAGTTGATTTTGTCTCTGGGAACAGCTTTGGCTCTGCCTTTCATCTCAGGAGTCTCTCGAATTCCCGCCATTCAACATTTCTTACTTTTCCTTCATGAAAAATGACTTCCTAAGAATGGAATTCCTGTCAAGCACTAATATAACACAAGATGGCGCTAAGGCACCAGGAAACGCCGATGGGGCGCTCTCTGTTGCTTTTTGTTCCTACACCCAAACAACCATCTTGGCTTGTTGTAAGCAGCTAACATGGCTTCAGAAAATGGCGCATGAAACAGAGTTGCATCGCTGGGGGCGCGCCTATAACTAAATCCAACTTCCGGTACGGTCAGAATCTGACATTTGCGTAGTGGTCATGGATGTGGGACGTATTTAGTTGCCTGCGTTAAAGCAGCGTGCCTCCTACAGGTAGTAGCTTATTATAGCTGGATATCGCTCCCCGGCTGTGAAATGGCATGGGTACGCACTGCTCTGGAAACGAACCAGCATGGAGGGGAGGCAGAGGTGTTCGATGAGGATGGTGACGAGATGCGCCTTTTGCAGCAGGACTGGAAGCTCTCCATGGAGAAGAGAATTAAGGTATTCGGGACATAGCTAAACGTATTGCGAACTCACAATGCACCGCTGCATTTTACTAATAAGCCATTTTCATGTTTTGTGCTGCTGCTGGTAACCTACCCCAACATATACAGTGGGAAGCACTTGTTCTGTGAATTAAATTACCGTAAATCGAGTCTGCCATTTAAGTAATAAGTCAGGTCTGGTGTTTACAGGTTTTGATAAAATTGGGATTTAACGTCATCGTGTTATGGAGATCGGTTTGGTCTATGAATTCGCATCTAGGCTATAATGCTAGTCTTATAAAATCGCCAGTTGCCATAAAAAATAATGTTCTTGCATTGTTGTGGTTGGATTGATGTCACAAATACTTTCCCCAGGAAATTCTACTGGTTGTTGTCCATAGTCTATAGAGTCCAAAGTGTCAGAAGTAACTCTTGGTTATCTCTACCCTTTAACAGCCTGTTTGAAATTTAAAGTGCTGCAATTTTCAGTGCAGCACCCCCATAGATTTCTTTTGTTTTTGTATTGCCAATGTTTGATATACTCTTATTAGGTAATCCTATCTTATCAGTAACTTAATTTCAAACAGATCAATGTTTTTCAAGGCATTTCAGATAGATCTGAAGCTCAAAACTTTCCTTCTAATTGGCAATTTGATAAGAAGAATAAAGCGTTACCCTTCTCCTCACTATCTAGTCCCATAAACCCCCTCAGTGCTCAGCTTGGCAAAAACCGTGCTATCGCAAGGCATTTGGTCACCCCAGCGATTTATTTTTTTTTACGTGTGGGAAAGCAGAATGACTTTTCAGAAACATACGTGTCATGACTCATGTAATTTATTGTAAAGTAACTTGGCCACTCAGGTTATTGATTGACTAAGTTACATTAACTACTTCCATGCCCTGCCACAGCTGTTGTACCATATGAACTTAATAGCTATTGTGGAAAGGGGATGTAGTAGGCAATAAATACTAGTTTTCATCTTCAACCTGTTTTCATTTTGTGGAATGCTTGCTTGGTTTCAATTATTTTTCTTGTATTCTTAGGAGGGCTATGTTGATGGAATAGAGGCTGGGAAAGAAAATTCTCTACAGACTGGGTTTAATTTCGGATATAAAATTGGAGTGAACCTGCTAAAGCCATATGGAGAGCTTAAGGGGACGTTAAGGTGAGTTGTATTGTAATTGTTTTGACTTCCCCAGCTATTTAAAGGGGCTTGTTCACCTTGGAGTTAACTTTTAGTATCATGTAGAAAGTGATATTCTGAAAAAATTGCAATTGGTTTTTATTGTTTGTGGTTTTTGAGTTATTTAGCCTTTTATTCAGCAGCTCTCCAGTTTGCCATTTCAGCAATCTTGTTGTTGGGGTCCAATGTATCCTAGCAACCATGTATTGATCTGAATAAGAGATAGGAATATGAATAGGAGAGGCCTGAATAGAAAGATGAGTAATAAAAAGTAGCAATAACAAGAAACCTGTAGCCTTTTTTTTTTTTCTTTTGTTTTTTTTTTAGATGGGGTCAGTGACCCCAATTTGAAATCTGTAGAGTCTAAAAAAAGGCAAATAATTAAACTATAAAAAATAAATAATTGAAAAGTTGTTTAGAATTAGCCATTCTACAACATACGAAAAGTTAACTTAAAGGTGAGCACTATATTAACTCCCCATGCATGCATTTAAAAAAAAACTACAAATGACCAACCCCTTTTTTGTTTTCATGTATTAACTGAACATTTATGAATTCTAATTTTTGTAATTTTTTTTTAGTTATTTGTGCCCTGCTATATTTTACACTACATAACTAGTAGCACCCTAAGTTAGCTCCTTTATAATATTTACCCACTTGTTGATAAAAGTCTAAAGGGAAGCTGTAATCCACTATATTTGTGTGTGGTTTATGACAAACAGGTATTGTTCACATTCCTAAATGCAGTAGTTGTGGGATTTTTTTTTCTTGTGTATTCTGCACTCCAGTGTTATCCATTTTGTGCAAACTTAATTTGGCTGTTTATAAACTTAAAGTATTTTTTAAATGAATAAAAATCTGTCAACAGTAATTAGTTACAACAAACATGTTCTAGAAGAGTCTGTTGAATAGAGATGTATCGGCACAAAATGTTTTTGTCAAAAGTTTAGCTGTAGAGACAACTGACAAACTTGATGTATCATCAGGAATTGACAGTGCTTCTAGAAGGGTTGTCCGTTATCACTTTACTTTTATTTATGCTTTTTATGTGTATTGTAGTGCACTCCTGGCATGGTGCCAACAGAACAAGACAAACGATGCAGCTTCTGAAAAACTACACAAGCTTCTAACTTCAGTAGACCAGTGTGAGGAACAAATTGTAAAATATCTGCCTTCCTTTTATAAAGGTGCACAACCATCTGATTTATTGCAAGTTGTGGAGGACATGGATCTCAGTCATGAGCAGAAATGTGAACTGAATGAGCCAGGCTCCTGTGCAGACTACAAAAACTGTTGCCAAAGCCACGATTCTAATCAGTCCTCCACTTTCAGAAATACCAGCTATATCAGCGATGCAACAAAAGAAGAACTTTGTAAAATTTTTAAAGAGACTCTCTTAGTGGCTGAACAGCTTGCTATTTCAACAGAACTACTTTGCTATATTCAAACACTAAATAACAAACATGCCTTTTACACGCCTTCACCTGTTACAATGTTACCAGGAAACAAAATATGTGCCATTGGCATTTAAAACAAAATGCAAGATGCCCATTTTACAAAGTGACAAAATTATGGGGACATTGATATATATCTAATTTTGTTTTTTTTGGCACATTATTTTTGAAATCTGATTTTATATTGCTTTACTTGATTAAAGTAACTTAAGTGGGTGTAATATGAATATTTTTTCCTTCTATAGTTGCGGAAGTTATGATGGCAAACCCCTTGCCTTTTTGTATGTAAAAAAAAAAAAAGTTGCTGAATTTACTGTTGAATCATTTAGTTTTGGGGTTAAACCCTCTTCTGCTTTACAGATCTAGTCTATTTTATATTGTTACTTTAGATTTGGGGAGGCAGAAAGTTCTACCCCTCTTAATGGTCTCCTTGGGTATATTTTATTTGTACTTCTATAGCACTGACACACTCATCTGTGCTTTACTGAGGTTATTCATCACCCCCGTTGTCCCTAACAGATCCACAGACCCTATGGTGACTATCACTTTAATCTGCCTGTATGTTTTTGGAGACCAGGTGGATACCTATGCAAACATTGCACATCTAGTGCTCAAGACAGAATCAAACTCAGGACCCCAGCACTGCAAGGCAGAAGTGCTACCCACTGAGCCATACCTGGATATTATGCCTGTCCAAGCACTTTTTTGCACCAAAAACATACATACAAAACAATGAAACATGCCATACAGTCATGGGTAGGTCTGTACACATTTACTGATCTACCCCAATGTTAGAAATGACACAGTACTCCCATTGCCACCAGGATTGTATCAAACAGAAAAACTATTAGGCCCTTTTATCAATACTCACAGTTACGTTCCTATTGTTGACATATACTAAGTGGGGAATACACATGACATTTCTTGTCGTCTCCAAAGCGATCATTTTTTTCCCCCCTAAAGTATTTATTTTAGTTTTAGGAAAAGGGAATGGGGGAACATGTGATAAAATAAACAATTAAACAAGACAAAGGTTGTTTAAGTTTTCCTATTGAAACTTCATGACTTTCGGCGCATGCGCTGTACAGCTAAACCGGCAAATGCTTCTACTGCGCATGCACCGCCAAACGCCGATGGATCCTGGAAGAAAACTGCACGAGAGAAGATGGCGCCTGCAAATGCCATGGTCAGGACCTGCGCTGAGGGGGTAAGTAGCAACTTAGGGGCATTTGCCTGTAGGGAGGAGGGCACGGGGTTTAGCACATAAGTTGACTTCTCCTTTAAAGCAGAAAATGAGAAAATAGCAAAAATTCAGAGTAAAGGTATGTTGCACTAGTGTACCCAGCAATGGTGCAATAATTACCCTAAAGAATCATTGTTACAACCTGAATCTGTCGTGCTGGCTGATACATTACTGTATATAGCTTTAAGAAGGAATTGGATGGCTTTTTAGTAAAGGAAGGGAATAAAGGGCTATGGAAGATAGTGCATAAAACAAGTTGATCCATGGAATGGTCGATTCCCACCTTGGGAGTGAGGAAGGAATTTTTCCCCCTCTGCGGCAAATTGGAGAGTCTTCAAATGTTTTTGGTTTTTTTTGCCTTTCTCTGGATCAACTAGCAGTTAGGTTATTTACAGACTTTGAGATACTGACACCAGAAATTAAACTTTTTTTACATCTATCATAATATTGACTTTGAAAGCAACCGATAACTTTGCCATAAAGTATTTGCTCAATGCTTTACATTACCTGTCTGATGCCCCATGTTCCTGTATGAGGGGGCTGCCATATTTGTGCAGCAGGAGTCCATTAGTATTAGAAACTTTAACTGACAGGCTCAGATCAGACTGTCTGGTTGGCAAAACAGTCAGGTTTAGAAATTTCAACAATTGTATATAAAAACAAACCTCTCAGTAAAAAACGATCATGACCTATAGGTAACTTTTGGGGGCAAATTTATCATTCACGAATTCGAAAGCCCTCGAATTCGGCAGAAATTAGATTATCGAATTAGAATTCGATAAAATCGAATGGTTTTTGCCCACTTTTCGAGTGCTATTCAATTTCTCGATCAATTTGTACGATGGAATGGCATTTCTCTTTTTTTTTTGTGAAATCAAACTATTTCATGAAAAAAAACGAGAAAATGAGAAATCATGAAATCTCGTTCGACCATACGAAATATTCGTACGATTCGAACAATTGAGGCGTTCGATCGTACGAATGCTATTCGAGCAGGTAATAGAACAAAAAGCCTATTGAATTTCGAATACACAAATTTAGTAAATGGGCCCCTTAATGTACATTCATATTTTAAAAAGTAGATTTTAGTGTCAGTATCACTTGAACTTGATGGACTTGGGTCTTTTTTTCAACCTAAAGTACTGTGCTACTATGTAATTATAAAGCATGAAGTGTAGCATTAGCATAACCATGTCTTATAAGGATTTTATGGGTCAAATAGCCCCAGGAGATGAAAGATAACATTTTAAGAGAACTGTGGTACCAGCAGAGGGTTTTATCTGGTCACTTGCAAATGTGGCTTTCATCAATGCAGGTGTTTTGTCAACCATGAAAATCTTTATACACTGTTCATATTTTGGAGTCTCTACATGCTGTATAGTTGGATAATTATACAGCTCATTTGGCATCAACTAAAAATAGAAAATTTTCTCTTGACTCACTTTTTAGTCTTTAAAACTGCTTTCTAAATATTTAAATCATTTGGTTTACTGTTAGGGGCTTCTGCAACCCAAAATGGAGGCTTCATATTTTGTCTAAGTGTTGATGTATCAGTCTCATAACCTGGAAATAACATACATGACTTGTACATCGGAGTGGTACATCTGAAATTGGGTCTGTTAAAGGTTAACAGGCATGTAACCTTTTTTATGTCAGATTTTGGAGAAACTGCATCCTGCATGTTTCTTTTAATCCATACAGGCTAAATTTGCTGAACTGTTACAATATATACTGGGTTGTGATAATGAAAATACCAGCACACGCTGTTTGAAACCAAAACAAAATATATTCACAGGTTTATTTTACCATTTATATTCATGAAAAGACAACAAAGAAAATATATATTTACAACATTCAGTAGGAGTCCTCAATTTTCTTCTCTGGAATGACTGAAGAAACCATGAAACTAGAAACATTTAAGTTGAGTTCTTCTGTAATGCTTGTGCTGAGGTCACCTGTAAAGCTTGAACTGTGTTCTGTCATACTAGAGCTGGGTTCCTCTGACAAGACAGGACTTGGAGCTTCCAATATGATAGAACTGGGGCCATCCAACATAACCTGATTGGGCACTTCTGCCATGAGTGCCCCGGGGCCCTCTGCCATGATAGGACTGGACTCCTTGGCAAAACCAGTACTTTGTTCTTCTAAAATGTTACAATTGAACTGAGCAGCAAAGCTGTAAGGCTCTATTGCATATGTAGAATCTTGTTCATCTGACTGCACAGCAACTTTATGACCTAAATTGTCATTTACTGATTTATGTTTGTCATGCCCCAAAACTTTATTTTCAGGACTGTTTATTTGCTCCATGTCGTGGTCCAAAGCCATTGAAACATCTCTTTCAAAACCCTCTGTAGTTAAAGGATGCACGGACTTCTCAGTTGCAGAATACATTTCCACCTTGGAGACATCTCCCAACTTCTGTGACCGCTTTAGAATAGCTCTCATAGTGATTGGTATGGACATGCAACTGAGAGAGGAAGGCAGAGAGAAGTAGGTAAGAGGTTGTACTAGTTTAGCCACTACGGTTTATGTAATTTAGATTCCTTAAGGTATAATAAAAGTTAAGGCACAAGAAACTGTTGAAAAAAATGTGTTAAAAAGGTATGGGATTGCTTATCCAGAAACAGGATATAGAGTATGTTACAAATATGGGAAGGCCATCTCCCACGGAGCCAATTATAAACAAATAATTCAAACTTTTTAAAATTATTTCCTTTTTCTCTGTAATACCTTGTACTTGATGGTAACTAATCAAGTGGGTTTTGTGGTAACAGTGAATTAGGTTGAAAAAAAAAAAAAACGTCCATCAATTTCAACCTTTTAGATCTATTTAAAACCTGCATAACTGCTAGTCAACTCAGATGAATTAAAAAAAAAAAAAAAAATAACCTTCCAGAACCTCAGAAGGGTAAAAATCCTTCCTGACTTGAAGATGGTAATCTTGCCCCTAGCTCAGCTTGTATTAACATCACATTTTATTATCCCTGTATTTCTTCTTTTGCTAAAATGCCATTCAGCCATCCAACACCTTGAAGTGCTTGAATATATCTGCCAATACAATTGATTCAGGGAGAGAATTCCACAACTTCACTGCTCTCACTGTAAAAACCCTTCCCAAATATTTTGATGTACCCTCCTTTCTTCTAATCAGAATGGGTGCCCTCAGGTCTGCTGGAAGGACATACTGGTAATTAAAGCATTAGAGAGATTATTATATGATCCCCATATATCTTTATACATCATTATCTTATCACCCCTATAGTGCCTCTTCTCTAGCGTAACCCCAACTTGGCCAGTCTTTCTTTATAACAGAGACTTTACATATCATACCAGCTTAATTGCCATTCTTTGAACTCTCTCTAATTCAATATTATCAGTTCAAGTGCTGGAGACCAAACTATACAGCATATTTGAGGTGGGGCCTTACAATTGCTCTGTAATGGCCCGATTCTGCCACAAATCTATGCCCCTTTTAATACAGGTTTTTATGGCATATTTGAGGTGGGAACTTACAATTGCTCTGTAAAGTAGAACAATGGCTCTCTTCTCCCACATATCTATGCCCCTTTTAATACAGTTCAAAAACATGTTTGCCCTACATTCAAATGTATTATCTACTAGAGTGCATGGAGGACTCCACAACTGAGGCAGGGGGCCTGAGAGCACGAGGTTGCAGCCCTAGAGGGCCCCGGACCCCTCACTCCAACACCATTTCAGAAACATCTTTGAAACAAATGTAAAAATGTAAGATTAATTTCCCAACACAAAAAAAATAATATTTGAGCAATGAAATCCAAAATATTCAGGACATATGGATCCCAAGATATCTAGTTAAGTAGATGAGGTTTACTTTACTGTTTTACTATATTAAAAGCCACACATCTCTGTTCCCTCACTCATGAAAGAATTTTAAAAAATTGGAACATAATTTTAAAGCCAATTACAGAGGCACTGAATTTCACATGCCAAGATGTTCAGTTATTGAAGCAAAATTAAACAGTGTCAAATATTTTGGGTTTATTGGTACACACACCAACAAACATTTCAAGCTTTTAGCTGAAACTTATCCAGACTTGTAAATATGTCACCATCAGGGCCATGCGCCCTAGGCAACCCGGTTGGCCATCACACTCCCCATGCATCCCCCAGCATGCACAACCAAAAATCTGTACGAGCATGTGCTGTAACAGGGGAGGGAGAGGCAGAGGGGAGGGAGGAGTGAGTCACAGAAGACCGTTTTACAGGTACCTTCCCAGCAGCCCCCCCATCGTTGCTACCTAGGCAGGTGTCTCTTCTACCCACCCCTGGTTCCAGCCTTGGTCACTGTGAGGTCTATCTTGGTTAGAAAGGATTAAATAAAAAATAGTTAAGTCACCCCCCCCCATTCTTGTAAGCAACATTGAATAATATATGTTGTTGGTCTCACTCTAGGCTAAAATTGATCATTGACAAACAATTCACCTTTTTTGGAACTCCATCTAGATATGCTATGGTCGCTGTCTGTGTTTTGAATAAGGATTGGGCCTGTCCTAATGGTCCCTGCCAGAAGCACATTAGGAGGGGGATAGCCAATCACAGCCCTGCAGTCTTCAGTTCCCCATCAGGTCATCCAAGCTGTTTATTGGTTCTATCTTACAGTGCAGTGTGCCGAGTTCTGCTGGATCCCCTGAACATCCAGAGAATTCAACCAGCCGGAAGTGGAACAGATGGGTCGGACTTTTAGGGTTTGCGGCAAAATCTTCAATAAATCAACAATACTTCCCTTCCTGGAGTCCCCGCTCAAAGGTAGGCGAGAGGCTAAGGAGTTAGCAATTCTTCAGAATTCAGAAGTGGACCCCATTTTCTGGGCTCCCCATGCCCGTGGGGTCTGCTTCCTCTTTAGTTAGGCCACTGTGAATGTTCTTTGGAGAAGGAGAAATTTTTTTTCTGCAGCTTAGGCCTGTATTTTTATTTGCCATCTGCTGAATTAAAGGAACAGTAACACCAAAAAATGAAAGTATTGTAAAGTAAAGAAAATATCATGTAGTGTTGCCCTGCGCTGTTAAAACTGATCTGTTTGCTTCAGAAACACTACTATAATTCATATAAACAAACTGCTAAGTAGTAATGGCAGAAATTGAAAAATGGCTATATGGCACAGGATAAGTAATGGATAACAGATAACTATGTTCTACAGAGCTTATCTGCTATCTGCTGTGTAACTTGAGCCTTTTCACCTTTGACTTGTTGCCCCCATGGCTAAACAGCAGCTTATTTATATAAACAATAGTAGTGCTTCTGAAGCAAACACAGCAGTTTTACCAGTGCAGGGCAACACTGCATTATATTTTTATTACTTTAAAACAATTTCATTTTTTTATGTTACTGGTCCTATAACTAGAAGTTAGGCAGGTTGTAACTATGTAACAGAAAAAATATATTTTTTGTTTTATTTAAAAGTGTTCCATTATCTGAGAACAAAAATACATTATGCAGGGCAGTGGTGATTTGACTATATACTAGTAACTTTTTTTCAATGTAGGATATTTTATTGATGCTCAGTTTTAAAAGAATGAATTTTAACCCCATAACAAGTGCGAAAAGTCAAAAGTCGCTATGCTGTTTAATTAAATTTAAGGTTGCCACATTTTCCCTTTACAACTGGAAAGTGGACACCCATACAATACAGAGACTAATCACCTGTCTGAATGAAGTTGCATGCAGAATTGATGCTGGAAGGATGCCAAGAAGGTGTTGCCTTACAAAATGCAATTTTTTTAACGTTATATTTTGTTGAACCAAATCTTCACAGAGGGTCTGAACACACAGGCATAGATTTGCAGAAAATAAGTTTAATTTTTACCTTTCCAAAACTTTCGTTATAAACTCGCTGTTGCAAGGAAAGGAGGGGTCCACAGCATCCTTGTAGAGAGTACAGTTTAATTGCCTGGAGCTCAAGACATCAACAGCAACTAACATCAGACAAAACAAGGACATTTCATGTCATATGCAGAGTACTAAAAAGTCACTAAATTATAATGGCTTCTAAGACCATTTGCCATGTTTTTTTTTTTTTTAACAGAATAAAGTGTCTACCTCATAACCATAGTGTTATTATTATTAAAGGACGTGTTATTGTAGAGATGTTTTCAGATCCAATGTATCTTTTAGGGGGGCTCCCTTTCCTAGCAGATGTATTAGAGCTAACTAATATAACCGAATATAAAAAATTACTGACTTAGGCCTTATTAATTTTACGTGTTAATGGTCCTTTAAAGGAGTTGTTCATTTTCCAAACTTTAAAATTTATATTTGTAAGGGTGTATAAATTAGTAGCTAATCACAAGTGTTTGGTTCAACAATTGTAGAGTACTTACCACACGAAAGACTGACACCACTTGGATGTTGAAATGAAATGCAGATCCTGCAGTTTCTTTGCAAGGAGATTTCAAAGTGAGTCATATCTGTATATTCTGCAACAGAGTATCAGAATTAATAAAAACAATTGTTGATTTGTCTTTTAAAAGCCAGTTCTAACTATACAAAAAAGTGCAAATCTACATTATTCTTCAGATCTTGTATATTAGTCATCATTAAAATATATGGGACATACTAGTTGGTACTTTATATCCTTTAATACTGCATGTGCTGAAGACACTAATTAAAGTTTTGTATGCAATTACATTGGAAACGTTTTACAAGAGTTTTTGAATTTCGAAGTACTGGCCCTTTCAAAATCCTTCAAATTTGACTATTTGCCAGCTTAAAGCTGCCGAATTGCAATTTTAGCCTATGGGGGACCTCACAGAAATTGTCCTGAGATTTTTTCTAAGTTCTGAGAATTCAAAGGATTTTGGTGAAAATCGTTCGAATTGTTAGTTTGGATTGAATGAATCAAATGATTTTCATTCGATCTAATACGGAAATAACTTCGAAATTCGACCCTTAGTAAATCAGCCCCTTAGATTTGAAGGATCCTGGATTTGGTACATCACTATA
>CM044441.1:64483420-64493923 GCA_024363595.1 Xenopus borealis
ATATATATATATATATATATATATATATATATATATATATATATACACACACACTGTATTTCATTCTTCTAATTCTAGTAACATGAAAATGACTGATTGGAGCCCTAAAAGGGAAGATGGCCCTTCAATAGTCAGACAGAGTGGTGTTCTACAAGTATGGTTTTTATTATCTGGGGTGCTTGGGACCTGGGGTTTTCCATATAAGGGATCTTTAGATCACCAAACCACCAATTCTAGTAAAAACAATTTAAATAATAGCGCATAATGCAACAAAACACATCAAGAGCAGTCAAACCTTGAGGAAGTTTAATTATCTTGCTTTGGTAGCATTACCTGAGGGAGGCAAATTGGTTCTAGGAAAAGCTACCAAAGAGTATAAATATCTACTTTTTAAATCCCTTGCCACTCTCCTAAAAACATTTAACGTTCAACACAGGCAAGTCACAGAGATAAAAAAAAACAAAAACATGAAAACCAACAGTTTCTAAAGCTTCATAAATAGAAGCAATTGTTCCAACAATTCACTGTAATAGGAGCTTCAATTGCTCTAGATTTTTCAATCGTCTTGAGGTAAAAAGCCTTTAATATCTATGAATTTCTAACACAAGGGTATAAAACTTTCCACCCAGGCCTCATGGGGCGATTTGAAAAATCACATTTTATAAGCTAAACAAAAATGCACTAATTGGTCTCAAGACAATTCTTTATATGAAATATTACAGTTGAAACAAGTCATATCCTTCCTAAAGAAAAAAAAAAAAAGGTTTCATTAAGCTACCCAGCAGAACAATATTCTTTTATGATGTTAAAAAGTTCCTGCCTTTAAAGGGCATATATATTACTTTTATGGATGTAATTTAAAGGAGAAGTCTACCCATCCTGTGCTAAACCCCTCCCCTTGGGCAAATGCACCTAAGCTGCTACTTACCCCCTCAGCACAGGTCCTGACCATGGAGTTTGTAGGCGCCATCTTCTCTCATGAAGGGGGAGGGGTTTAGTGCAGGATGGGTAGACTTCTCCTTTTAGAAATTTTGCTGAATATGCCACCAATGCCATCCTATTGTGTAAGAACCCTCTTAAATCAGCAGCAACCATGTGCTATTAGTTCTGTCATTTAGATCTGAAGTCACAGGGTGTTATGGGTAGGTCCAAGCACCTGCCTATGGCATTGTTGAGGAGTACAATTCATTCAGAGATCCCCTGCAGGAAAGTCTATAGTTGGCCATACAATGATGGACAGACTAGGCTGCCAGCTTATTGGACTGTATACAATTTAGTTCTTGGCTCACTCTATTGAAACTTTGACTTGTATTTAGTATAGCTGTTCTGCTAAAGTGTTAATATTTACCAGGTCATTCTTTAATTAAACTAGTTCTCTCACAATAGTTTTCGAAGATGCTCCCACTTCTCCACAAAAGTACATAATTTGTGTTCTGAACAAACAGAACATGATGAGGTATTTGGTCTAAATGTCAAGGAGGGGACTGGGTTCTTAGATTGCTTGTTCCCCATAGCAGTTTTTCCCTGATCATTAATGGAAGATACAGGCAGCACAGAGCATCTGTGAACAAACAGTTTAATTGCACCCCATAGAGCTGTTCCTTTCTTTCCTACTGTAGGGACCCACTGCTGCAGGAGAGATCTAACCTCAACTAAGACATTTGTTTATATGTTTTCCAGCTGGTAAAATCCATCTAACTAAGTTTATACATAGACTAATTGTGACTGTTGTCACCTATAGGCAATCATATCACAAGCATTCTTTTGACACTCCTCCTAACTTCCTAACTGAATAGTAAAGGAATAGCCCCCAAAAAAATTCAGCCTCTTCCAGAAAACGGTTTGCTACCTACCAAAATGAACGGAGTATCTGTACGGACATCAGTCTTGCAGCAATTATTTTCTAGGTGTGTAATTAGTTCATAAAATGGAGCTTGCCTGATTCCAGCAACAGGAAGCCCTTAAAAGACAACATTTTAAAATTATTTCTTCCACACATTAAATGTATATTATTAAAACAACAAGTAGTATTTACAGTGTAACCATACCCTAAAGCTAATATTTGAGCATACATGTCATATTTGGAATGCCAACATCAGTTTCCTTTCTTACTTAGAGGCATTTTGCCACTTACTAACTGCCCACGGCCTAGTATTAGCTGTTTCACTTATCAGTTTAGGATAAATGTGTTTTTCTGGTTTCTATAATATTGTCATACCAGATTATTTGAATCTGAGATACAAATATGGAGCTTTGTCACATGTGGATGGCAAAGTGTAAAAAATACTTTTCCATTTGGGTTCAGTGAAATTTTTGCATTTAAAACAAACAATGAATGTGTAAGGATCCCAGGGTTTTCATGTTAAAATGAGGAAGAAGTAGTTTTTGAATGAATGGTTACCCACAATTGCTTTAGCTACAGTGTTTTACATGTAGCCAGGGCCAGACTGGGAGGAAAAAGTATCAAAGCAGCCCATGTATGTATGTGCATGAGTCCATTACCATATAATCCCCAGCAATATTATACACCCTATATGTTGGAACTGGCCCTTGCAACAAATATCTCCCCCTTGTTTCTATCACAACTATTCTATCTGATGGATTAGTGACCCTATATTTACATTATATAGTAAATTTTCCTTTGTGTGCCCCCAGCTAGACCATGCACCCCAGCAGATAAGAGGACTTTAATTACCAGCTGTATCACAGGGCCAAAATGTGACATACTTGAATTAAATGGTCTCATGCAATTAATGCTACATTTCACAGTTTGCCATAAACAGGCTGAAGTGATTGTTCTGATCACGGATCCTCCAGTTGCCAACATACCCATCATAAGCATAATGGATTGGTTCTTAGCAAGCAACTCTAATATTACTAACTGAAGTTGGTCAGAATTCCTGGTTCCACCTATATGCCAGTACAGGCATGAGCACTAACAAATGCAGGCATTGGCTTAGCTGTGGCTGGCTATTATGGACATTTAAATTTCTAAAGTGATTTAGACATATTAAAGACAGCCCTAATTTTAATTTTTTAGGTGAGTGGCCCGTTTACATCTTAAAGTAAGGGGCCCTTCGGGCATTTGCCCAAACCCACAGATTGCCAGTCCGGGCCTGTATGTAGAAACTTCAATTGACCAAAATGGAAAGGTGTTATGGGACATTTTGTAGATGTCATGGTCTTAAGAGACTATATAGGTCTCCAATATGGAGTAAATGTATTAATTCATAATCTAGTAAATACAGTGCAAACTCAATTTTAAGTCCCCTGATTTAAGTTTTCGTGCATTTTAAATTTTTTAAAATTTATTTGAGGTCCCACTAATTTATAATGCGTTTCAATAGGTGCATTGAATATTATTTGTGAAATAAAGAGATTTAAAATACTAACCAGATGTATATTTTGCCATGGTTCTGCCTGTAAATGGTTAATTCCATCAAGTCTGCCCTTTATATAGTCCTGCACCAATCACTTATTGCTTTAGGTTGTGTATGTGACAGAGAGGCCTTGCACATGCCCCCCATAGAGTAACATTAATGCTGCGATGCTTAATCCTTGTTATTAACACAGTTAATATTTTATCTCAAAGTAAAACCGATTCATGTGCTTATAACCTTTAAGTAATTGAAGAAAAAGTTACTTTGACACATTGCTGGATAATAGTAACCGCCAACCTGTCTTCTTTGGCATACCGCAGACAGGCACATATCCCTGCTTATCATGTCAGTGTTGTAATAGCATTATCAAAGGGAATAAAATGAATCATCCCTCGAAGGGTTTTGAAATTAAGCTAAAAGATTTTGCTACATGCAATACTACAGGGGTAATTTATATGTTGAAGTGCCCCTGTGGAAAGGCATATGTAGGGAAAACTAAGAGGCAAGTTAAATTGCGGATAGGGGAGCATAAGCGTACAATTGATAATTGTGATCTGAATGAAATGAAATATGTTATCCCCGTTAGTAAGCATTTCAAAATGTTTGGACACACCAGTAAACAGTTGAGATGGCTAGTATTACAGGTTGTTAAATTCCCAATATGTGGTGGTGATAAGGAAAGATTATTATTGCAACAGGAGGTTATGTGGATAGAGAGATTGAATTCCTTAGCACCCATGGGATTAAATGAGGAAATCAATTATTCTTGCTATTATTAAAATCAGTCGATCTAAACTCTGGAGGTATGGGATTTGATAAATAAGATTAAGTGCTAAGCTTGTATCACATGTTTTTATTATGTATATTTTATTCCACAGTCACTTCACGGTCACTATGGATATTGGGTAAAGACGTAGCACAAGAATTGAAAATATTGAGAATTTGGATACACAGAACATATGGACTGTTTTTGACATAAAGGTATTTTTAACGTATTTTTAATGTTAACAAGATCTTTGTTGTGGAATGTAATACCAATCATGTGTTTGATATTACCACTTAATCACTAGAGGGATGGACCAAGATTGATCCTCCCTATAAATGTTTTCTCTAGTACTCTTTGTAAGTAGCACTTGATGAAGGGGGTTGCCCCCGAAACGTTTGCTGTGATCTCACTATGAATAAAAGAAGAATCTAAATCCTTTTTCAACCAAGTGGTGAAGTGAGTGTGCCTTTGTTAATATATTGTAATACTTTGACACATTTCCCTGATTTTACATTTTCCCATTTATCTGAAATTCATTGCAAAGCTATGGGCAATAATAATTTTTAAAAGTTTTTTTCTGTTAATGTAATAAATATTAACCAATGCAGATATAAGATACGTTATTTGGAATGCTTGGGATGTAGGGTTTTCTGGATAAGTTATCCTTTTGAAATCACAGCACAGGTACCTTAATACCAAAGACTGTAAACATCTACGAAGTTTTATTCTAAAGGACCAGCAAAGTAGTAATAAATATAAAATAGGTGTTGCCACACAGTTTAGATAGACAGAACAAAGTTGCAGAGGAAGTAGATTTTAATTACACACATGAATGTTGCTGTTTTGATCATTTTTCTTTTTAAATTGCCTATTGACATTCTTAATGCTTAATTCATACCTGTAATACACTGGATTTTCTGAACAAAAGGTAGAAGTAATGGTAGAGGATCAGTGAACATGAAGCAAAAGCAAGCAGGTAAATCCATGCTGCATTCATCATTGAGTAAAGAAAACAAAGGGATGCTGAAAGAATGGAAACCAGATTAAATAAAACAAGAGTGACACTGCCTATCAATTTGGACATCTGTAGGTTTAGTTGTTTAAACTAAATTAAAATAACCAGGTACTGAGATAAACTAAAATACTTGAGGTGCTGCCAGCATAGATTAGTACGGATTTACTGAAATAAGATTACCTTAAATTCTAAAATCCTAAAACATTTCTTTTGCTGTATTGAAAATCCTGATATAACCAAGTCCACTACTGCTAACATACAAAATGTTCTTTAACTGTAAAATGAGGAGAGCCCACCTGTACACAATAACTCAATGTTGTCCATGTAATCAGTCACTTTTGCCTGCATGCCTCCACCACTGGGTACAGACAGTTTTTACAACTCTGAATAGTGGGAACAGATCTTCCTCGATAATAATGTAATTTAAGATGTCATAAATGTTAAAAAGTATAAGATCATCTTCCATAAAAATCACTTAATATTCTTGGTGTCATTAGTTCTGATAAAAATTTAAATAATTTGTTTGCATGCCACCTCTGAATTTTTCACCTACTATAGCTGTAATTCATTCTCTAGCGGACTACACTACAAGTACATTTTCTTTAATAATAATAAGAATAATAAGAATAATAAGAAGAATAAGAAGAATAAGAAGAATAAGAAGAAGAAGAAGAAGAAGAAGAAGAGTTAAGCCACACCCACCCTCCCCCATGGAACAGACATCTGCTCCCAGGGCACTGTTAAAATCTGCATCCATCCTGTTTCACAAGTCCCCTTCTGCCAACATGTCCCACACCAGCAGCCTAAAAGGAAATCTGCTGCCTAAAGGAAGAAGAACCGAATCTCTAACACACAGAATCGGAGAACAAAACAGGGCCCTACCTCCCCAACAGAAGCTGGGAACTCGAGTAGTAGAGGTACCCAGGACTGAGCTGGGGGCCTGAACTGCAGGAAGACTGTAGGCCTGGTAATGTGGGGCACCCCAGGGGAGATTGTGGGTCTAGTGGCGAACAATACAGCAGCACAATGGTAGATTGCAGCGGCCTCTCCGGATCACAAAGTGCTTTTTTGTTTGTGGTTCTGTGCTTTTTTACTTTTGGGTTTTGTGCTATGGACGTTGGAACAAATAAGACACTCCTTCGGTACAGTAATCATGCATAAAGAATGGCTTGTTGCGCACACTACGGGATCTCGGCCTACTTCAGGAGCCAGATCTTATGCGGACTTGCCTGGGGCTAGGTTTGCCACCTTTTCTTGAAAAAAATACCGGCCTTCGTATATATTTACCTTTTTTTCCTATTAATAACATCGGGATCAACCATCAAAAATACCGGCCAGGTGGCAACCCTACCTGGGGCCAATGGCAGGAGGAGAAGCACTCAGAAGCGGTGTACGAGTGGGAGTCCGTACTAGGGTAAGAACTATTCCCAGCAGACCCGCCCCTAGAGTTAAATCTCTACCCTTTCCTTAGGCCTATGTATCCATTGAAGTAATTACATATCCTTATCATTGGCCTAGAGGTGCAATGACCACTTCCTGCCACACTGCCATATAGTGTTAGAAAGAAGTGTCCTCTCCCTCTTTGGTTGCTGGTGTCCTTGCTTACTGGTTGTTCCATTAAGCCTGGGATCACCAAGGCCCAGTAAAGCCATTGCCCTAAAGGGACCAGAACCTTTAGTGTCAAAGTCGGGATAGGGTTGCCACCTATTCTGGAAAAAATACCAGGCTTCCTATATATTTCTCTTTTTTCCCTATTAATAACATTGGGATCAACCATCATTTTTACCGGCCAAGTGGCAACCCTAGTCAGCATATAGAATTTGCTAAGACAGAGCCAAACACGCTGGATCATGTTTACACAAACATTTCCAGTGTGTACTGAGCAGAGCCGCCCACACTTCAGATACTCGGACCACATCTCTGTTATGCCAATTACAGCATACAGACCACTCGTCAGGCACTCTAAACAGGTTCTGAAGCAGGTGAAAACATGGCCATCAGAAGCCATGACTGCTCTTCAGGACCGTTTTGAGTGCACTGACTGGAACATGTTTAGGGAGGCTGCAACCTACAGCGACTGCATCAACTTGTATGAGTATATATCATCTGTAATCAGCTGCATCACAAAGTGCATTAATGAAGTGAATGTCTCCAGGACTGGACTGAGAATCAAAATAGGACCTGGCATTTCAGGTACACAGAGGCCCAATCAGCCCACATAGAGGCCCAAACAGCCCCCACCAGCCCACTAAATACTGACTTTCTATGGCACCTTATAGCAGCCCATCTGGCATTTGCCCTAACCCAGAGTCCGGGCCTGACTGTCTCCAAGTGCATCACTACACGCCTCAACCAGAAACCTTGGTTCACTGAAGAGGTACGTGTGTTACTGAAGGCCCAAGACTCTGCTTTCAGAGTGTGTCAGGGCATCCATGCTATCTCAAACTACAAGTCTACACCACCTGTCTGTGACAGGGATGCCTCCGTTGCAGATGCGCTGAACAACTTCTATGCACGGATCGAAGCACAGAACAACACAGGAACAAGGAAGACCATCACTCTGCCTAGTGACCAGGCACTGCGTCTGACAGTGGCGGACATGAGGATGACTTTGGAAAGAGTAAACCCACGGAAGGCCGCAGGACCAGACAATATCCCTGGCAGAGTGCTAAGAGATGTGCAGATACGCTGGCAGATGTTTTCACAACATCTCCCTCATCATCTCCACTGTCCCAAAGTGCTTCAAAAACCACCATTGTCCCCGTGCCGAAGAAATCATCAGTGTCCTGCCTCAACGGCTACTGTCCTGTGGCACTCAACCCCATCATCATGAAGTGCTTTGAGAAGTTTGTCAAGAAACACATCAAAACCCTACTGCCACCATCACTGGACCCTCTACAGTTCGCAACCGTCAAAATCGCTCAACAGACGATGCAATAGCTACCACCCTCCATCAGGAAAAAAAAAACCAAGACACCTACGTTCGAATGCTGTTCATAGACTTACGTTCAGCATTCAACACTATCATTCCTCAGCATCTGATAGAAAGCTGAGCCTGCTTGGACTGAACAGCTCCCTCTGCAGTTGGGATTTGGATTTCCTGACCAATAGACCTCAGTCAGTCAGGATTGGAAACCATCTCCAGAAACACTAAACTGATCACCGAAGCCCCTCAAGGCTGTGTGCTTAGTCCTCTACTGTTCACTTTGCCGACGTATTACTGTGCAGCCACACACAGCACAAATCACATCATAAAGTTTGCTGATGACACGACTGTGGTGGGTCTTATCAGCAATAAGGGTGAGTCACCATACAGAAAGGAGGTGCAGCAGTTAACAGACTGGTGCAGAGCCAACAACCTGTCTTTCAATGCAGACAAAACAAAGGAGCTGGTTGTTGACTTTAGGAAGACTAGGACTGACCACCTGCCACTCTACATCGACAGCTCTAATGTGAAGATCGTCAAAAGCACCAAATTCCTTGGTGTCCACCTGGCAAAGAAACTCACCTGGTCCCACAACACCAGTCACTTAACCAAGAAAGCCCAACAGCTCCTCTACTTCCTGCGTTCTTACCATCATATCACAATACACTAATCATGTCTGAAGTTTAGCATTATTTACTTTACATATTACATCTGCTGAGTGTGCACTGTCTTGTCCTATCCCTGCATTATGCTGTCCTGTCTTGCAGTAGTTGCACATCTATGTACTTTTTGTCTGTTTTCCGGAACTTCTATGTTGTGTATAGCACCATGGTCCTAGAGGAACATTGTTTTGTTTCACTGTGTACTGTATAAACATATATGAATGAAATGACAAACACACTCTTGGATACAAAGATTAAAATAAAGAAAAGGCTCAATGAAATGGAAAAAGGGAGGTTTTACAGTAATAAAATGTCAAGAGTGGTTAGATGCTGCCTTGATGTGGCGCAAAAAGCAAGCAGTGCCAGAGATTCTAGTGTATGACAAGATTTTAAAATGGCCAACATGCATAGAAACATACTTGCTATCTTGTTGAAGACCACTGAAGAGTGGAGAACTTGGAAGTTGGAACCAGTTATTTGTACCCATGATACTCAGAGAAGCTTTAAATCCAACCACCAGTGATCCTGCATTTGTTTAAAGAATGTACTGTTAGGCAAAACTAGTGGAATAACCAATATAATAACCAATATTTTATCTAAGTTGTGGTGAGCACACAGAATTTTGTGTGAACACATATAATTTAATATTTATTTGGACAAAGCTGCATCTTTGGACAGCCAGCTAATAATAGGCATGAAAGAGATTAACAAAAGAAATTGGAGTTCATATTGGGAGAGCATATCCTACAACCTATAAGCAACTGGCAAGTAAGTATTTGCATTGCTTCTAAACCCCACCACACTTATGTTTTAAGGGAAGAAGAGATTCACTAGGAATACTTTGTACGCAATATTTTATGAACTGTATCTTAAGGGAATGTAGGGCATTGGTTATGGGCTCTGTACTGTTGCTAGTATTATGAGAATTATTTTTATGGAATGGTTTTTATTTGCACAGCGCATTGTTTACACTGCAAATAATTAAATCCGTATACCTTATAGAATTTTATTCATGAACCAACAAGTATATATTTGTACCTGTAATATTGTTGTACAGGCAGCCATCTCAGGTAAATTTGCCTTGTTCTGCGCTTTCAGAAAAAGCCATCAATTCACGATGGAACTGCTGTCAAACAGACTACTGTTTCTCCAAATCAATTAAACTAAAGGTGTCGCAGTGGCACTTGGATTTTTACTGCTGAGTGCTATTCTCATATGTACCCAAGTGGTTATTTATCAAAGGTCGAATTTTAGAGCTATGTAAAAAAATCTTTACACCTTGAGTGAACTCGAATGAACTCACAATTCAAATGGTCTTTTATTTAAGAAAAGGGGTGGTTCACCTTCAAGTTAACTTTTAGTATATTGTAGAAAGGCCAATTCTAAGAAACCTTTCAATTGGTCTTTATTTATTTTTCATATTTTTTTTTAATGATTTGCAATTTTCTTCTGTTTCTTTGCAGCTTCCAAATGGGGGTCACTGACACCATCTAAAAACAAATGCTCTGTAAGGCTACAAATGTATTGTTATTTCCACTTTTTATTACTTAGTCTATTCAGTCCCTCTCCTATTCATATTCCAGTCTCTTATTCAAATCAATGCAGAGTTGATAGGGTCATTTGTACCCTAGATACCAAATTGCTGACACTGCAAACTAGAGAGCTGTTGAATAAAAAGTTAAACTATAAAACTGCAAACAAAAAATGAAAACCAATTGCAAATTGTTTCAGAATATCACTCTCTACATTATACT
>CM044441.1:64494104-64511986 GCA_024363595.1 Xenopus borealis
TTTTTTTTTTTTTTTTTTTTTTTAAACCGAAAAATCTATTTTTCATCAAAACATTTTTTGTGGAAAAAACAACTTGATCCTTAATAAATCTGCCCCTTACTGTTCTACCTGTCAAAATCAACATGTAGAAGTAGTTAGAAACACCATCTTCACTATAATGAACAATACAATGCAATCAGTACAAAGCAATATAACATGAAAATAGCTATCTTCTATCTGCAGCACTTGGCAATGGGACATTCTGACTCACCTACTTTACAAAAATATTGCTTACAAAATATCAAAAGGTTTGCTGTTATGAAGAGAAAAAATGTTTATGACGTATAACATATGAGCAACCGAAAACGGTTTCATGTGACATTAGAAGCATCTTTCCGGGGGTGTTCCCCCTACAATGTGTCATCTTGGAATCCAAATGCTCAACTTTCTCATATGGAACTTATTTCATTGCTTTAGAAAAAAATTATACATTCCTAAAAGCATATTATAGAACTGAAGATTATACTGGAATCATTTTAGTACACTCTATAACAGTATAAACAGTAGGTCAAGGTGAAGCAGTTAGTGTGTACATTTTTCTTCTTACTAAAAGGTAGAATAAGGACTGAAAACACAATAAAAAATACCACATACAAATATGAAAGAGAGCAGTAAAAAAAAAAAAAACACACCAGTGTCTGACTTAATATCACCTGATCTACTGATTATCCATGTAACTTCCAAGTTTTACATTTCAGTAATGAATCTTTACCTGGCTTTAGCTTTTCTTCTAAAAGCTGGCATGGAGATACATAATATTCAATACCCATTGGAGTTCCTAAAAGAAAAGCTCTAGTTTTAATGAAATAATGCATACACTTTTATTATGTGCAATAGGTTAAAATTGTCTCCTTCTCCAAATAGAAATAGAGAGGTTGAAAAGTAACAATTCTTTTTATAAATCATGTTAGAAAGAGTGTCTGTGATTCATAACACTAGTTGTAGTACAGCACTAACTTGTTTATAAATTTAGCAACACATGTAGAATAAGAAGTCAGCAAACATTTAGCTTGGTGTGTTAAAGTGCAGGTCCCACACCAGCCAGTTTGACTGGGTTGGTACATTTCAAACTCATGGTCTGTGACAATTTAGAAAATAAAGGCATCATATAAAGAATGGATGGCCAGATGTGGTATATAAAAATTAGCTTAACACATATATTTTTTAAAAAGTTTTCCACAGGTCACCTGCAGGAATTCCACCATAGGATGAACGATTGCTTTCACAATTTGAAAAACAGGTCCCTGAATATCCTATAAATCTCCTATGTGAACAGAGAGTGTTGGAATGTCCTTTTGGTGAACTGTGGCATGCTCTATTTGCTCTACCTATAAAGCTCCCCATAGACGCAACAATCTTTCCCTGCCGAACGACTGATCTTAGCGAAGTCCGACCAATCTGTCAAATTATCGTGCGGTTAGTGGGATACAAATGATCGTTCATCTTACGATTTTTCGTCCGACAATGGTCTGAAGATTGATAGGCCAGGTTAGAAAATCTTTATCGGTCCCCATGCAATCTACCTATGTTTGCAGGGCCAGGCAGGCTGCGATCCTTCAGTTTTGCTGGCAATATCGCTTGAAATGGTCTTTTTAGTTGATGGACACATCGGACATTTAAACAATCGTTTTGAGACAATCGTGGTCTCACGATAACCATTGGATCTTTCAAAAATCTTTACGTCTATGGCCAGCTTAAGTTCCTGTTCAGTAATACTGGTTACATTGTTTATGAACAGTAAAATCTAAATTTTTTTTTTACAAAATTCATTAGTACACAACAACATAAAGCACCATGACAAATTATTCTTTAAAATCTCAAAGTCTCCACTTCCTGTCCTTTACAGAAAAGGCGAAAGGGCGACTATCCATCGAGCGGCACTTGATTTCTCCTCCTTGGCTGTCTGTGCCCTCTCTCCTGTCCCTGCTGTAGTTTGTGATTCCCTGGGCAGTCGGGGTGCGCGCTGGTGGGAGGTTTGAGCGTTGTGTGTCCTGCATGCCATGTTGTCCGTGTCAGTCTCACTGATTCCAGCTCTCAGCCACAAGGGAGGAAAGGAAACTTCTCTGCTGGGACAGTCAGAAGGAAAAAAAAGTGTCCTGAACCGGCAAAGAAAGGGGATGTCGCTGCACTGAAGCACAGCAGTGGGAGCTAAAGGATTCAGCAATAGACATAGTTATTTCTTATTAAAAACTGAGATTCTAAAGTATAATTTGTCAAGGTGTTTTATTTCGTTGTGTACCAATTAATTTTGTAAAAAAAAAAAAAAAGTTGATGTTACTGTTCCTTTAAGTTATAAAAAGACCAAAGATCAATCCCTAGTTTGTTTACTATTAGCCAGTTTTCTTTGTAACAGAGAGATCTTCTTAGCTGGTAAACTGGTGTCCCTCACACCTCCTCCCCTTCCAATGCTACTGTCCAGTGTACACTAGCTTAAGTCTTAGCCATTTCTTCCCTAAGCACAACATACTCCCTTCCATTGAGGTGCAATCCATCACAACTATATAGATTGTACTGGTGACACAAAAAGTCCCCAATTTTAAAATGGGAATATTGTAAAGTACCTATATTTAAAAAGTAAATTTTAAAAAAACCTTTTAAATATATTTTTTAATTCAAAAGGAATATTAAAGGTGCATTCTTTGTGTGGCCCAGAGTCATCCTACAGTGAGCCTTCTGCCTCAGTTTGTTTAACGATAAGAGAACATGAAACATCCTCTGCATTAATGCTGTTTATGTCCAACTTGTTTCACAATCTCTTGGTTGTGCTTTCTATAAATGTTTATTTCTTGTTGTGGAGAGGTAGCCTTTGAGATTAAGTGCTTAGGGCATGTAGGGCTAACATGTAGCCCTACATGTGCTAACAAATGTTCATTTAAATGGATACTGTCATGGGAAAACATTTTTTTTTCATAACACATCAGTTAATAGTGCTGCTCCAGCAGAATTCTGGACTGAAATCCTTGACTCAAGAGCAAACAGATTTTTTTATATTCAGTTTTGAAATCTGACATGGGGCTAGAGTTTGTCAATTTCCCAGCTGCCCCTGGTCATGTGACTTGTGCCAGCACTTTAGGAGAGAACTGCTTTCTGGCAGGCTGTTTTTTTTCTTTCTCAATGTAAATAAATGGAACGCAGTGGGACCTGGGTTTTTACTTGAGTGCTGTTCTTAGATCTACCAGACAGCAGTTATCTTTTGTGAGGGAGCGGTTATCTGGTTACCTTCCCATTGTTCTGTTAGGCTTCTGGGTGGGGGGGGGGGGGGGGGGTTAGGGGTGCTATCACTCCAACTTGCAGTACAGAAGTAAAGAGTGATTGAAGTGTATCAGAGCACAAGTCACATGACTTGGGGCAGCTGGGAAATTGACAACATGTTTTTATTCCTGACATAGTTAGGCTACCAAACAGTAGGGATGGTTAACTCCTTACATTACTTACATACTTTTAGCCTAACCCTGCTTTGCTTGAAACTGAAAACAGCATTTTAACCAAAAAATTCATCAAAGTTTGGTTTTGAATATGTAACTAGACATTTAAAAAGTTATATTTTGTTACCATGATATAGATCATAATATGTTTTCACATGCAATTTTTTTATGCTTGTGGAATGCTTGAGTGCCCTGAATAACAGTTTTTGTTTTTATTGCTGACATAGTTACGCTTCCAAACAGCAGTGATGGTTAACTCCTTACATCACCTATAGTTGATGTGAAGGCTCTGGAGTGGCCAGTGGCTCAGTCTCCTGACCTCAATATCATTGAGCCACTCTGGGGAGACCTCAAACATGCAGTTCATGCAAGACAGCCAAGAATTTACAGGAACTGGAGGCTTTTTGCCAGGAAGAATGGGCAGCTTTACTGTCTGAGATTATAAAGAGCCTCATCCACAACTACCACAAAAAAGACTTCAAGCTGTCATTGATATTAAAGGGGGCAATACACAGTATTAGGAATTGGGGTATGTAAACTTTTGATCAGGGTCATTTTGGTAGTTTATGTAATGATTATAATTTAAAAAGAGTAAACACAGTTGTTTGATAAATGGCTTCAGCCAACCACTAACCATTAGTGAAAGAAAAGTTTTTGTGTTATCATTCATATTCTCTGAAAAATGGTTAATAAATCATACATTCTGCCAGGGTATGTAAACTTATGAGCAAAAATGTACATAGTTTTAGCCTAACACAGCTTTGCTTGAAAATGAAAACAGCATTTTAACCAAAAATTTCATCCAAGTTTGGTTTTAAAAAGGTTACTAGACATTTAAAAGCATTTAAAAAGTTATATTGTTATACCATTATGTTTTCTCATTTTTTGTTTTTGATGCTATTTCCACTGTTAATATTAATTCATTAATTATTTTAAGATTATACAAAGAAAAATAAACTGACCTCCACATCTAGGGGAGAGAAACCCCACTTGACCATGCAAAATTGCATATTCCCTTTTGTTAGCACTATTAGAGCTAAAAAACAAAATAATTTAAAGCATACATGAGTCATAATGGCGTTCTTTGCAAACAGACATACAACTCTGTTTAAATAAGCTATGATTATATAATAAACAAATAAAAATGTAAAATATTACTTGATGTCAAAATGGTCAGAGTAATGCAATAGTGAATGCAGTTGTTTTAAAACAGATAAAGGTAAAAGGGTCCGGTATGGAAAAAATGGGCAAGAAAATGGCAATGGAAATGGGAAGACCAACCTTCCCCACCTGTTCTCAATCACCAACACAAACACAACACTTTTGCATTCTGAGTAGTGATGTGCAAACTTGTCCATTTTAATTCACCAAAACATTTTAGAAGCCACAGAATAATTTATTAAATTCCTGCACTGGAGTCAATTGGAAGGAAAAATTACAGTGGTATTATGCCATATTTTCACTCTGTAATAGAATATAGATTGCCCTACCCTGTTAGAGAAACTTTTTCCCCACTATGCTACAACTGTTCTTCATAGAAATACATAAGAAACTGTTCCCATGTCGTCAATACTTCCCAAACATTGTGCCTGGACAGCTTTAGACATCCAATCTGACTGGTTGATTTGGAAACCAAGGGCACAAAATAAATTAAAGCATTTTTTTTGTCACCACCAGCATTATCAGTGGATGTATCAAAGGATTCCCCTGAGATCAGAGTTGAGGGTACAGCAGCAAGATAATGTGGCGTTGAGGTATGTAAGCAGGAGCTGATTGAAGTGTATATACTGCTTAAGGCGCATGTTGTGTGTGAGGGGGTACAGAAACTGTAATCAGACAGCTTTAATTGCTGCAAGGCTAAGCTAAGTTATTTTTGGGGAATGTAAAAAACTGGTCATATTTGGACAAGTGAGGGTGAGAAAAGTGGGGTGATGGTACTGGGGCATATTAATATAAGAGGACTAAACCTCCTCAAGTACAACAGCCCCCTTACCTCTCCCTCTCCCCACAGTCTATTACATAGAATGGTGCCTCTATTTGAAAACCGACGTGGGGCTGTTTCTTATAATAAATTTGCCCCTTCATGTCTCACCATCAACACAACCCTGCAGACCTATGCACAATTGGAGCTAATCAGGAATCCACTTCAACTACACATGTGCCTGCAGGGTCCATGACTGTCACTGAAGAAAAAAGTAACCGAATGGGGTCTGGGAACTCTGCCGCTCTACATTTTTAGCTCAGGTTTTTGAACAGGGCACTTTTTTTTACGTAATAGACTGTGCAGGAAGGGAGAGATGGGGGGTGGGGGTGATAGAGGATTCTGTATGTTTTTAGTCATACGTATTGACTCCTACAGTCATACTGTAGGTGGTTTTTCCAAACCACAACAATATATCTTTTTGTAACGCCTACATACACTGCTTTGTGACAGGTAACATGAGCCATCACCATCATAATCAGCCATTCACCCATTTAAACTGCTCTATGACCAGTAACATTAGTATATAGCTACAATGCATGTAGTATGTGCCCATTTCATGAAATGTGTGGATGTCTGAAGGATGTATGTCACACACATTTTTTTATGCATCCAAATTCAGACAAAACACAGTCTTCAGACATGGAAGCATTAACATCCAGAGTGTGTCACTTGATAAATTGTCACTCGAACTGGTTAAATTGTACACTAAGGGCCAGATTTATTAAGGAAAAATTCCTTGAATTGGACCCTCTAATTTTTCCTGAACTAAAACCCTCCATAATTTTACCGCTATTCGATATATCGAACGATCTATTTATTATATATTTTGTTTTTTAGCTCTAATCGTACAAATCGTATGATTTGAACAATTTTAAGCGTTCGATCGAATGATTTCTATGCGATCAAAAAAACTATGGAACTTCCCATAGGCAAATATAGCAACTTGGTAGGTTTAATTTGGCGAAGTAGGCAATTGAAGGAATTTAATTTAAAGGGCAAGTACTTCGACCACCGAATGGTCGAATGATCAAACTTTTTATTAAAATTGTTCAAATCATTTTATTCGATCGAATTTAACAAATTCGATGGTCGAAGTAGCCAAAAAAAAAAAATTTGTAGTTTTTGCATTCAAATCCTTCACCTGAGCCTAGTAAATCTGCCCCTAAGGGGCAGATTTATCAAGGGTTGAAGTGAAAATTCGAATATTAAAAAAAAATTTTTTTTTGAGTACTGCGATTATCGAATAGACCAAATTCAATTTGAATTTGAATAATCGACCATTTGAAAATCATAGTACTGCCATCTTAAACTTGTTTTAGCCTATGGGGGGGGGGGGACTCCTAAAGGAGTGTTTTTGAAAATCAAATTATTGGGGGGAAATCGTTTGAACCGTTCAAATCGAACAATTCAATCAAACGATTAAAACTATTTTACGATTTTTACTTTGATCGAATATGGACATATTCAATCGAAAAAACACTTTAAAAAAAATATTCGGTGGTCTTTTTCACTTCGAAATTCACTTCAAAATTTGACCATTGATAAATCTGCCCCTAAGAGAATTCACACCAATAATTTTTTGAATAATAGTCCCACACCCATGTGCATAGACTATGGTCCCACAAATGAATACAAAACAATAAACAGCCATTAAACTTTCATGAAAGAAATCTGTATGAAGTCTAAAAATATGCTATTTTAAGAAACATGATTACTCCATCCAATTTCTTTTAGAGGGCACTGAAATAAAAAAACAAGCTTTCAAACCCCAGTCAAATAAAATTGTTTGATTGGTTTGGTGCTCCTCTTTGGAGAAAACAAAGACAATGTACTGGCTTATATTACAGCAAAATTTACCATATTTTTATTACCTCTAGTAACTAAAGGGATACAGGAAGGAATACACGAATACATTTAATGTTTTCTAATTTTATAGGCTAGCTTATAACTGCAATGTAGGACAACACAAACATATGTTTGATACCTGAACATATTAAACATTCCATTCAGATCTGCTTCTAAGGACCTCAAGGCAACATATACCTTAGCTTTTATTTCACTGTAAAACAGGAAAGTCAAATTATATTTTGAACAAGAATTACAAGATGTTAAAAAAAAAAAAAAAAAATATTCTTAAAACAAATAGCCATTTTAAAATAACTCCCACCCACCACACTTGTGTCTCACAGACAGGCTTTCACACAACATCACATCTTTCTGAACACAATAGTGCTTTATTGCACCCCCTCGAAGTTATGCCACTTTGAACAGAGTAATTTTAGTATTAGTGATAAGGTTGTCTGACGAAGGGGCTTGCCCCCAGAACTTTATATCACTTACAACAATAAGTATGCAGGGTTAATCCCACTTGCAAGAGACCTGTCGTTCCGGTTTCCCTTTGTAATTGCTGAACCAGTTGCTACCTCAGTGTGTTGCTGGTTGTAAAGCAAACAGGGATGCAGTGTTTATTAAAAATCCTTTAATTTTTTCTGATACCCCAGCTTCATATGGGAGGACCAAGTTCTTTTGTCAGTCCTGTTTTCCACTTTCCCCGGTAGTCCTGGGGGCATATTTACTATTATTCCCCAAAATTAGTTCGACCAAATTCGATATTCGATTAGCATTCGATCGTCGAATGCTAAACGAATAGTTTTAGGCTACCTTTTATTCGATCATTGAACGATCGAATACAAATTTATTCGATCAGTCAAATAATTTATTCGATCAGTCGAATAAATAATTCGATCATTCAAATTATTCGTACGATTCGAACGATCGAAGACTTCGATCGTACGAATCCTATTCGATCAGGACTCCCATAGGCTTCTATTGCAATTCGGTAGGTCCAATCTGCCGAAGTAGGGAATCGAATAAACGTAAAAAAATTAAATCCTTCGCTGATCGAATATTCGTTCATTCGAATCTATTCGAATGTATTTGATCGTTCGACCATTCGCTATTCGATGATCGAATATGCCAAAATTTGCATAGTCGACTTTACGAATAAATCCTACATTCGAAATTCGATCTATTCACGTGAATTTAGTACTGTACATCGGCCCCCTGGTGTTCTTGCTTCTCTTTCAGTTGGTTTTTCTTCTGTTTTTTTAGATTTTTTTTTCAATTACTATGTTTTTAATTTGTGACCACTTTTTGAATATTGAAGTTTAATTTTTCACCTTCTTATGTCTTTCTAAAGGGGAGGGTGTTGAATGCTCTGTAAACCAGGGGTCCCCAACCACAGGGGCCACAGGCAGTCTTGGAGTGGGGCGCGGAGCCTAGCCCGCCATTAACAAGGTACGGCTAAATGGACGCTATCATGCCAAAATGGACGCCCGCGTGCCATAATGGACGCTGGTGCGCCAGCTTGGATAGATTTTCCCTATTTTCCCTAGCTACAGACAAAATTTTAAAAAAAACAGCTCAACAATGAGCAACAGAAACATTTATAGGACAGCATAAAAGTATTTGCAGGTGTTGAAATAATTTTGAAATTTATAAGTATAAAGTGTACACTTGGTATGTGGGGTGCTTGGGATAAATCGCATACAAGTTATTTTCTCTATTTACACTCTACCTGTTTCCTGGAATGTTATATAAACGTAGTAGTCCTTCCAAACTTTGACCAAAAGCTTCAAAATTCTTTGCCCTGCAAAAGAAATGTTGGAGAATTAGAAGACATTCTGAAACAGAAGTGGTTTTGGGAAGAGTTTAAAAAGTATGCTCCATAGTGGGTAAATTACCACTCAAAAGGTGAAATAACAGTGAACTCCACAGTTCCCTATTGGATAAGAGTCATCCCATGGCAAACAGTTCTTTCACCCACAAATAAATATGTATAAAAATCTCCTGGAATATCAGGTAAAAACACCTTTTTAGACTAGTGATCAGGTTTTTCCCTTTATGTTCTCCCTTATATCATAAGTAGCTGGTGTGTACCAAGCAGCACTTTGTCAACTCATGGATGAAGCTTGGAAGAGGATGCGAGCATCAAAAGTGCTCTTGGTACATTTTTCCCCAGTATGGACAGCTGCCTTTGTGTTGGTTATGAGTGGGCAAATATAATGTACTGAGAAGGTTCAGTAAGTCCATCATATAAGGTTGCATAGATGATTAACAGGCCAAAATTACCCTTATTTTACCCTTTATCTATTGTATGTTTCCTCATGTGGTTGTGATGTTAGATGTATAGCTTGGTGCGGACCTTTGTAGATCAGCAGAAAGGCTGGTTGTGTCAAACAGACCCACATGAGATTTTTAATATGAAAAGTAAATTTTTTTTTAATCATCTACAGACTGGCTGCAGTCTGAGTTGCCTCATTATGTTTTTAACAGCAGTTGGCTTTTCCTCACAAAGAAACTTTGGAAACTGAAGTGTTGCATTTGCTTTGCCACTGATGATTTACTTTATTGCCGATGGTAAAGCATTTCTGGGAAATCTATTGCCTGCGGTAGCTAAAATTTAAATGTGGGAATCTCTCAATGTGCCATTAGCCTTAACCAGAAAAGGGGAAAGCTAACTGCTGTTAACAACATAATGAGACAAATGAATATTTCACTGGGGAGGGGGTAAAAATTTCTGAAGCAGAAACAAACATTCTAATATTTTTACAGAGCCTACAAGTAGTGATCTTTTTTCCAGTGTAATATAAACAGCAGGGACGCATGACAAAGTGCAACCAGTCTGGATGATTAAAAAGCTCCCCTAACATATATAAACCAACCAGTCTGTGTAAATAAGTGAATTGGTTGCAGCATTAACATAACAATGTACAGGGTTTGTGCATACCAATATACAATGCAGCTTCTTATTTCTTATATAACCTATGATGGCAGTTTCAGAATAACTGATGCTAAGGTCCAGTCAGAGGTGAGAAATTGTGAATAATACAATCTTATCAGGAGATGAAAACTCAAGCTCATCTTAGCCATTTTCTTAGTGATTGGGTTTCCAATAGTTTATTTTGGCAAAATGAGGGATCTTGTCATACTCCTTTTCTAGTTCTTCTGTCTATTCAGAACAGCACTACTCTTTTTAAAAAGTTAAATTGGCTCTATCATCACATACCTCAATGTTTCAGGCCTACTGAGCCAAACTAAGAACAAATGCTAATTTTTGCAAGATACAGCCTGGTTAACAGTGCCCCCTTATGATCATACATATAACATTAAACAAAAAAAGATTACTTGAACGTGTATGTTACAACAGGTGCAGTTGTATAAAATTTTACTGAGAATAGAAGAATCTACGTATTTTTTTGACAAATCTTTCTATTCATGGACAGGAAAACCTAAATGCAAAAACAAAATGATGACATAGACTTGTATATCAATGCATTCACTGCATATGTGGCTGCACAAGTATAGTGTATATAAATCCTTATAGGCATACCCTTTCTGAGATGTTAAATACGTCCCTTTAATACAATTGTAGCAACAATTGCTCATACAACTTGGATAAATGCAATCTTTTGTAAAGCAAGCATGCACTGCTGCAAAGTTTTTGCAGAGCCCAAAACAATCACAAATATTGAGCCCAAAGCTTAACTTTGAACATGAACCCAAATTTCAACCTTTCTATAGATCATGCACAGGAGAGGTTTACATTCCTCTATGATATGCAAATTAATGAAAATGGACCAGCGGTTCCTTAAACAGATACGGACACCAGAAAATCTTTTTTTTTTTATAACATTGTCTTTGAATGCTATTTATAATTTTGCCATAAAAGTAGTTGCATGATTTCTTTGTACTACCTTTCTTATCATCTTTTCCATGTTCCTGTATGAGGGGGCTGCCATTTTTTGTGCAGCAGCAGTCCATTAGTATTAGAAACTCTGACAAGTTGAGCTAAAGTCAGGTTTATGAACCTCAAGTAAAAATTACTTACAAAAGGAGAACTATCAGCAAAAACGTATCAGCATGACCTATAGGTAACTTTTTTTTTTTTTTTTTAAAGTTTTTATTTTCCGATTTTTCAGTATACAATGAAATTAAATACACACCAAAAGGAAAGAGAAAATAAAGAAAAAAGGAAAAAGAAAGACGTCTCAAGGGCCACTCTGTACCCTAGATACTGCATTCAACACCTTTTCAACATCTGTACCTGTCCAATGTTCTTTTTACTCTTCTTGAGCCATTAACCATATTCCCCATACTGCAAACAACTTTCGGGGACACCCCCTAGTTATATATGTAAGTTTCTGTTTAGTAAGAGAGTCATTTATCAGCTGTTTCCAAAAACTAAGAGTGGGTGCAGTTGTTGATTTCCATTGCAATAAAAATCGCTTTTTTTGCATAATACAAGAGCTGTAAGTAGCATAATTTCTTGTGAGATCCTGTTGTGTAATCTGTGACTATCCCAAGGAGACATGTAAGGGGAGACCGTATGTTGGGCAGGTCCAGGTCCATAGCCATGTATTGTATTACCTCATTCCAGAACCTCTGCACCTCAGTACATTCCCAGAACACATGCAAATAAGTACCTAAGGATGTTCTACATTTTGGACACACATCTGAAATTGTAGGGTACAGTTTGGCTAATCTGTATGGTGTATAGTATACTCTGTTGAGAAATTTAAGTTGTATAAACCTATCTCTCATTGAGATCGTTATCCCTGGCACCTGCTTTAGTGCATCCTCCCACATTTCATCATCTAGTTCGGGAATATCCCTACACCATTTCTGCTTGACTTTTTCCAAGGGGTTAGGACATGCCTTCATCAATATTGTGTAGCACCATGAGAGTGGCTTCTTTAATTCTGCCTTAAGTAGATATTTTTCTAAGGTAGATTCCTTCAGTTGGATTGGATGATTAGGGAATTGTGCCATAAATGCGTGTTTCAACTGAAGATAACGGAATATCATATTAGACGGGAGGTTAAATTCCTGTTTTAAGTTCGGAAACTGTTTAAGGTTCCCACTGTCCACCACATCCTTTAGTACCTTAATCCCATGCATTGCCCAGCAGCTTATCTCAGGAATAAATTGGAATTGAGGCAGATTATTATTACCCCATAGTGGAGTCCATACCGACCATACCGGAGGGGTACCCAACACCATATTTAGTGCCTTTTGGAAGGCTTGTATTACCGTTACCATAGGTATTATAGTGGTCTGAGGTCGAGACGGGCCTCTATACAAAGACCTAGCTAGTGCTTCAAAGGAGCCTACTGCTGCAGCTTCCAGAACCACTGCTTGATTGTCTAGTTTGGGATTTAACCTATAGGTAACTTTTAATGTACATTAATATTTTTTACATTTTGTGTGTGTGTGTGTGTATCACTTTAAAATGCTCAAAATGGATGCTTAACATATTATACTGAAGTTAGCCCGATTACATTGCTTAAGCAAAACCCAAGTTTATTTTAAAATACCCTAAAATTACTCTGTGTGCACAGAGGTGGGAAGCTCAGAAGAAGTGGTTTATACAAAAAAATGATTCCCCCTTTTTACGCCTATATACAAGCAATAAATCAACATTATCTGTCGTCTCAGATGGTAGCGCAACATCTAAATAGTGCTAGTCTATACAATATAATATTTTTACAGCAACTGTAAGTTAGCATATGTCACATCTCTTTTGCTCTAGATGTATCAGCACTAGAATCCATCATAGCGGCATGCATGTAAAACAAGTTCTTTCATTAATAGAACAAATAAAAACTATTTACCTGAGAAACTGGAGCAGCTCATTACAGACCTTTGAATACAAACACATATCACAAAATTTAAATTGGAAGGCCCCATTTGACACAGGTTTGATGCTGAATTATTAAAACTTTATTATGCTATGGGCACTGCTGTACAGAGCATACATACATACAAGGAGAGGAAATGGGTAATCGCACCCCAAGCACATTATGTAATATATAAAGACTACTTATTCTATCCTTGTTCCATTCTATATTTTTATTTCCTTTACCCTTTTCTTACCTTTGCTCTTTTCTCCAATTCCTCACTCTCGCCTCTTGCTTCTGCAAAGCTCCTTTAGTATGCTATATTAAACTATTCTCCTGCACTGTCTCCAGTCTGAAGAGGGCACACTAACAGTCCACAGTGCTGCTGTGAAAAATGTTTCCCCATCAGGTTTGAGGGCAAAGGGATCATTATAACATTGCTCTCAGCTGCAGTAACACTATCTTGTTTGATTCCCTTACTACAAATTAGCAGATCTGGATTGGGTTGTGCATCATTCTACATGCAGCATTGATCAGTGTGGTGCCATTGGACAGTCAGCATGAAATTCAGCTCTCAACCCACCACAGACCTCCCAGTCATACTGCATTGCTTAACACTGTATGCAGAGAAATGCAAATTCCAAAGGGTCAGCAGGTAGCAGCTTGGACATTAAAGATGTGTCAGACATATTTTAATGTATTTTCATTTCAATAAAATATGTAGTGACGAGAAAACCACTTTTAAAAGCATTTTACTTCTTAAATGTATTAAATAAGAGTTGCAGAGATCCTCACTCTTTAAAGTACAGGTAGTGATGGCTGGACTTTTCTTTACAACAATGATCACAACAATGAATGGCAGACAGATTTATGCAGTAGCTGCTAAATCCCCACCCAAGTCCCCATGTTTGTTTGCATACAGTGTGCCCCTACCTGCTCTTATGTTGACTGCTTATCATAGCGGAGCTGTGGACTTCTTACAATCAAGTGTAAAGTTATGAACTTTCTCCATTATGTATTCTACATCATTTTTATAAAATAATGTTTACAAAATTATTTGTGAACGACTTCCTGCTTTCATGGGTGCAATAGAAACTAGACTAGTCTGCCTGGGAATCAGACAAGAAACAAGCAGCACTTGAGAGGATTTTGGCCTATTTTATTTTACAAAATCTAAATGTTAATAACTGTGTTGTCTTCAATTTTAGGATATATATATCATCTATAGAAAAAAAGTTAAGACGAAAGGTGTATGTCACCTTTAGGGTATGTGGGCTGTAATCTTTCTTTTGGACATTTTTCTTCTAGGGACCAAGGTCCTAAAAATGGCTTGTTCTTGGAAAACAGTTATGAGTGCCTTGAATTATCCTCTTGTCCTACCCTAGGCTCAATAAATAGGGCTCTGTTACAAACATAGCCTCGAGGGCCGAAAGCTAAAGTGGAAGCAAAATTGGCTGCATTAACCCATTCGTAAAAAGGTACACGCTTGTTGTACTTGCAGGGAGTACCATAGAGCATGACCAGCCTGCTCTGCTGAATACTGTAACAACAGGCATACACAAAGGAACTTTGGAATTACCAGCAGTATGGACATGGCATCAGTTTCCCAGTAGTTGCATTAAAAATTTGCATCAAAGACTTCAAGAGATTTGCACACTAATGTTTTGTTTAACACACGTACCAAACTTGATGTTATTCTAATGCAAACATGTAGAAATTGCATCTTCTGCATAATTTATGAAACCTCCACTACCTGTGTGTCAATATTGCTGCATCGGGCACCATTGCACCTTTGATTGTAACTTCACATCATCATCATCCAACAGGGCATGCCAAAGCCTCACCACCCTAATGGTGAAGAACCATTCATCTAGCTACAGATGAAACATCTGTTCTTAGAGTCTACAGCACTGTTAAAGTTTGTGTAAAATTAAATAAATGGCAGTAAAATTATTAGTTATAACAAATGACACATTGGGCATTATTTGAGTTTAGGGCGTAATGTCTCTTAAAATTGACATGCAAACAGCACACATAATATTATAATACAGTGCATTATTTTCCAGTGATGTATGTAAGGATGTATAAAAAAAAGAAAACTTACCATAGGTGTTTCTCCATGATGAGCTAGTTTGACAGAAGATACATTCCCGTTTTTCTTCACCTGCACTTCTATGTAAAACATTTCTGAGGTGATATAGCAAATTCTTTCATTAGGACCAACGTGGGATTCTAGCCTAATTGAAAAAAAAAAAAAATATATTATACTTTTTTTTCCTTTAAGTTTGCATTTCCACAAATATCAGTCAATAAACTCACGTTCCTGGGGTGTTTATACAAATGGCCTGCAGGTGGCACTGTGCATACACAGGACTTTCTGTACATCTTGAAAGTGAAAGTAAGACTTACTGCTGTTATGTAATGGCTGCATGAACCTGCTAATCAAGCACTGTTATACCCTCCTCATCCTCGGCTACCAAACACAACAAATGGTGACAAGGATGTCTTTTCTACCTCTGCAGCAGCCTGCACCTTTTCTACCAAACCCTGGTGAGCCTACCATAACTTTTACTGGTTTGATCCGTATGTTTGATTATTACATTATTGCTGTTGACCAAAGGGAGATTTCTGCAGTTAGAAAGCGTGCTTTACTTATTTCACTGCCTGGGGGCAGAGGGACAGCATATATTCTATACATTACCATTACCCGATGATACTTATAAAACTGCTCTTACTGCTATAAAGAACTTTTTTGTGCCAAAAGTAAATTTGGTTGCTGAAAGATATAAATTCCACCTATGTGGACAGCGTAATGGTGAATCCACAGAAATTTTTTTAGCAGCTTTGAGAGAGCTGGTTGTGACCTATGATTTTGGGATTCTAACAGATGAAATGCTAAGAGACCAAATAGTGGAAAAAACAAACTCACCGCGCATTAGAGAGAGACTTCTCCTAGAGCAAGATTTAACCCTTGCAAAGGCTATTACAGTTGCTAGCCAAATTGAAACAGCTGTGGCAGAGGCTAAAACTCTCAGTCAGGGAACTGCTGGGAATGTACAGATTGTGAATTAAATACTGTGGCCTAATAATACGCAGTCACAGGAAAAATACAGTGCTAAGGAAAGGGATTCACTGCAAAACCGTGCAGTGAATACAAATAAAAAATAATGCTTTCACTGTGGTTCAACACAACACCTTGCAAACTATGCTAAATGTCCAGCAAAAGCTATACAGTGATGCAAATGTTTAAAGCCAGGTCACTTTGCTACGGTCTGCCGTAGTTCTACCAAATATGTTCATGAACTTATTACTACAAATGTTACAGTATTAAGTGTGGATAAAGCTGGTGCATTTATTCTAGACAAGTTTATATACACTGTCAGTGTTACTTCTGCTGACAAGGGGCACTCCATTAACCCCATGCTTGATACAGGTTCAGCTGTTTCTATAGTACCAAAGGATATTTACTTGAAATACTTTGCAAAAGATACGCTTGGTGCACCTGCCCTGAGACTGGTCAGTTACTTAAAGGATCCAATCCCTGTGCTTGGTTGCTTGCCAGTGACTGTACAATTTAAATCATATACTGCTAAATGTGACTTTTACATTGTGAATAAAGGTACTGCTATACTTGGAAGGGATTTCTTTGCTGCATTAAACCTACAATTAGCTGATGGTCTTATTACAACAGCACCAGTGCCTGCCACACAGCCGGTGTCTAAAATTTCACCACAAAGCAACACATCACTGGGCTGTGCAAAGAGCTTTGTACACAAAGTTAAGTTGAGACCAGATGTAAAACCAGTACGCCAGAAATTGAGGCGCTTGCCCTACTCTATAAGATAGACTGTCTCACAGGAACTAAAGAAACTGGTAGAGCAAGATGTGATTGAAAAATCAGAATCCTCTGAATAGGTTTCACCAATAGTTGTAACAAAGAAGAAAACTGGAGGTATTCGATAGTGTGTTGATCTCTGTGAACCTAATAAAGCAGTTGTAATGGATAATCATTCCTTGCCACACAAAGAGGAAATATTTTCAGAACTCCAAGGAGCAAAATCCTTTTCAACCCTGGATCTTCAGAGTGCTCATCATCAAGTATTACTGCATGAAGAAAGCCGAGACCTCACTGCATTTATCACCCATGATGGTTTGTTTCGGTTCAAGTGTGTACCTTATGGACTGGCTTCAGCACCGAGTTGTTTTCAAAGACTGATGTCTTCTATACTCCATGACATACCTGGTGTACAATGCTACTTGGATGATATAATTGTCTACGCTCCAACTATGGATCTCCATGACAAGTACCTGGAAAGGGTTCTGAAATGCATTGATTCTGCAGGACTCAAACTGAAACTTTCGAAATGCCACTTCAGACAAACTCAGCTGTTATTTCTGGGTCACATCATGTCACAAGATGGATTAGTGCCTGACCATGTCAACGCGGTTACACAAGCGCCTACTCCAACTGATTTCCAGACCTTACGAGCTTTCTTAGGTCTTACTTCATGGTATTCTAAGTTTATTCCCAACTATGCTTCAGTTTTGGAGCCACTTCGAGCACTACTACGTGGAACTTCAAGTCTGGTTTGGTCAGAGACTGCTCAACACAGCCTTGACATAGTGAAGCAGTTAATTGTGAACAGTCCAGTGCTAGCTTTATTTGATCCTGCACTACCCACAATGGTTACTAGACACGCTTCAGACTATGGCATTGGTGCAGTTCTCACACAGATCCATGCTGATCATTCAGAG
>CM044441.1:64550003-64567540 GCA_024363595.1 Xenopus borealis
GCTGGTGTTAAAGGAGTGCAGGGCAGATTTGTAGCTCCAAAAGTATGAATCTAAGCGGGACTTATTAGTTGTTTTTTTTTCTTATCTTTGATCCTGCTTAGTAGAATCCTGGAGTGTCCTTTAAAGGCAGCAGTTAGAATTGATAAAGTAGTTGCTAATATTCCACAGATGCTGCTGAGAAATTTATCAACTAATGGAGCAAATTATTCTGAATCTGCACCTGGATTACTAAATTGCGAGACAAACGCTGGAGAGAGGAACAATGAACCTTAATGGGGTACTCCAAATACTTTTTCAGGTGAGTTGTTTTCATATTGTTCACCAGAAATAAAGACTTTATTTTTCTTTCTATCTTTTATTTTATACCATTTTTCCAAGATCTAAATTCCTGTCTCTGGTGTTTCAGTCTGATGGCTCAGTAATCCAGAACTGTTACAATTTGTGACATCAGTTGATACATTTAGTTGATCCATTTTTCTGCAGTATCAGTATCTTTAGAATATTCACAACTATTATATCAAATCTAACAGCTGCCTTTAATGAAACTCTTGGATTATGCTCAACAGGGACAAAAGTAAGAAATGTATCCATTTAAAATAGTTACAGAGTGGCCACCAGAGCTGCTTTAGAAAAGCATAAGGTGAAAACCAAAACTTTAAACTTCAATATTAGAAAAATGGTCATGAATAGAAAACTGAAAAGTAATTGGAAAAAGTCTTTATTTCTGGTGAACTGTCTGAGAACAACTGAAGTGAAAAAAAGTGTTTGAAAGTGAGCAACCATTTTAAAGGAGAACTTAATCAAAAAGAAGTAGCTAGTAAAGTTTAGGGTATCCGTGAAAGTCAAACGATCGTTAGCCTGCAAGCTGGTAATACTGAAGATTCAACTTGAAATAAAATTACTACATATAAGTACTGGATTGGATGATAGACATTCCCCCAGCAATTAAGTAGCAAGACAGCCAGTTCAGGTTACAATCGCAACATTGTATTTAAAACTTAACCTTTAAAGGAATTGTTCAGTATAAAAGTAAAAACTGGGTAAATAGATAGGTTGTGCAAAATAAAACATGTTTTCAATATAGTTAGTTAGGCAAAAATGTAATGTATAACAGCTGGAGTGACTGCAAGTCTAACCTAATAGAACAGAACACTACTTCTTGCTTTTCAGCTCTCTTTTGTTTACACTGACTGGTTACCCTGGTTACCAGGCAGTAACCAATCAATGACTTGAGGGAGGGCCACATGGGTCATAACTGTTGCTTTTGAATCTGAGCTGAATGCTGAGGCTCAATTGCAAACTCACTGAACAGTTATGTCCCATGTGGCCCCCCCTCAAGTCGCTGACTTACTCAGATTTAGAGAGCTGAAAAGCAGGATGTTGTGTTGTATTCTGTTATATGAGACATCCACTCACTCCAGTTTTTATACATTACATTTTTGGCTAACTAACTATATTAGAAACATTTTTTTATTTTGCACAGTCTATCTATTTACCCAGTTTTTATTTTTACCCTGAACTGTTCCTTTAATACTGAACATGATTTAAAAACTTTATAGGCTTGACCGACACACAAAACTCACAGCATGTTACATTCACCGCTGTGCAGGACCATGTCCTTAAAAATACACATACTAAAAACCACATGTGTAGGTGGGGGTGGCCGAGGTTAGTGGCCACATACGATTTGCACTGCACATAACATAAATCCGTGCACAATAAACATTCAACTATAAAGTGTTGCAAAATCGCCACTCATCTATGCTGGGGTACAAAGTAAAAATACTTAAAGCGCTGTTCAGTCTAAGCGCTACCTCCCTGCACACCGCCAGTTAGTTGCTTGCGTGCCCCCCACAAACCACCATAGTCTTATGCCCCTGACGAAGCTGCTGAGCAGCGAAACGCGTTGGGTGGTGTAGGTGGAAGGTGGCGAGGCTAGTTCCCATCCTTCCCAACGTAGTTAGGTAGGAACTGATACCTGGGGAAGGGTGGTTTGTGGGGGGCACGCAAGCAACTAACTGGCGGTGTGCAGGGAGGTAGCGCTTAGACTGAACAGCGCTTTAAGTATTTTTACTTTGTACTCCAGCATAGATGAGTGGTGACTTTGCAACACTTTATAGTTGAATGGTTACTGTGCACGGATTTATGTTATGTGCAGTGTAAATCGTATGTGGCAACTAACCTCGGCCACCCCCACCTACACATGTGGTTTTTAGTATGTGTATTTTTAAGGACATGGTCCTGCACAGCGGTGAATGTAACATGCTGTGAGTTTTGTGTGTCGGTCAAGCCTATAAAGTTTTTAAATCATGTTCAGTATTAAAGGTTAAGTTTTAAATACAATGTTGCGATTGTAACCTGAACTGGCTGTCTTGCTACTTAATTGCTGGGGGAATGTCTATCATCCAATCCAGTACTTATATGTAGTAATTTTGTTTCAAGTCAAAAAGAAGTAGGGCAGAAATGTTGTACATTATGTGTTGTGCTTCTGTACCAGCCCAAGGCAACCATAACCCTTTAGCAGTAAAGATTTGTGCCTCCAAAGATCCACCAGTAGCTCCCCTTCTTCTTTTTGCTGATTCACTGTACATGCTCTGTGCTGCTGAGTTCAGGGACCATTACAAAATATACAGAACAGCACTAAGTTTGCCAAGAAGCCGTAACCTATAGAAACCAATAAGATGTTTGTTTTTAAACAGGTGACCAGTACATTCTACTTGCTTATTGGTTGCTATGGGTTAATGCTCCTAGGCAAACTTGGTGCCCTTTATTACATTTGGGGTTAACTATGGAAATGGCTTTTTTTTTTTATACACAATAATGTTACTGTTCGGCACATTGAATAGATATTTGTGTCCATACCAACATCCTTAAAGGGGAACTATCGTGAAAATGTAATATAAGCTTCACTGTACTGAAATTTGAAACTTTCTAAGTACAATCAATTAAACATTCTGTACAGTTTCTGAAATAATGAAGTTTATCTTCACTATTCCTCTCTCAGCATATGTTTCTCTTCATTCTCGCTTCATGCAGTTGGGTTTCAGATATTCATTGACAGTTAGAGCCAATATATCTTATAGGGGGGCTCCTTTTGCCTAGAAGATTATTCGAGCTCACTCTATTAAAATCACCAGACATCATGCCCCTCTACATGCAGGATTTGTGCAAAAGGTAGTTATTTTGTTAGATTTTGTTTGTACTGGAATCCGTTATTTGAGTGAGCTCTAATACATGTCATAAATGTCATGAAACTGTGCTTTCTTTAGCTGTCCATAGTTTAAAATGGCAGGTGTTGTTACCACAGCGCATTTTAATGCATGTTTTATGGGCAATATATGCCATGGAACATTGGCTTTTGAGCAAATATATCATAGTATGTTTTCACAAATTTCAAAACACTGCAGTGTCACTTGTATCCCTTTTGTAAAACATCACTCTTAAAAGGTAACTATTGTGAAAATAAAAATGTAGTATACATATCAGTAAAATGGAGGTTCTGCTGTATTATTTTTGTTAGCAGCACATATTTACACCTCTTGCTCTTTGTTCTGTCTCCTATACATATCAGTTCACTGAAATAATAATTCAGAATCAAAAATTCTGTTTCTGAAATAATCAAGTTAATTAAGATATGTTTGTGCTTGCGCTTTCAAAATATCTAGAAATGCTCCCTTTCTACATGTACTCGGTCTTTCAAAAACTAGCAGGACTGGACTGGGATTCAAAATGGGCCCTGGTATTTTGAGTACACAGAGACCCAAACAGCCTCCCAGCAGTCCAATTAATAGGATCTCTGCTCTAGAAGAGCCAAGTTTCCCATTTGAAAACCAGAAATTTATCTTTTAGGGGGTTATTTAATAAAGTCTGAATGGTAAAAACTTGAAAAATTTTATTTAATATAACATCCAAATTTTTTGGGTTAAAAAACGCACAATTTTTTTGAAATGTATTATACCCCGAGACTGCAAAAATTCAGAATGCAAAAATACTCCATCTTCAACCTGTCGAGGTCCTGTAGAGGTCACACAAGTGGGTATCAATTCATATTTTCTGACATTATTAAGAAAAAAGTTAGAGAAGGCTAGAGATTTGCAAGAGATCGTAATTCCTCTTTTATCTGCTTTTGGATTAGTATTTTATAGAGGATTTACATTGAAATCTTCATTGCACATGCCCTAATATTATTATCCTGCATTTTACATAGTTTTTTTTTTTTGTGGTCCCACCAATAGATAACGCATAATACATATCTCCGATTTTACATTTCCTTATCGTGCACCGTTATTTTCCATTCCCCAGAGAAACATAAAATGGAGGTTCTGTTGTATTATTTTTGTTAGCAGCACATATTTACACTGCTTGCTCTTTGTTCTGTCTCCTGTAGGGAACAGATCTTAAGAGTGAAGGAGGATGAGAATGTTCCATTTTTGTTGGTTGGAAACAAGTCTGATTTGGAGGATAAAAGGCAAGTATCTGTGGAAGAGGCAAAAAGCAGAGCTGACCAGTGGAATGTAAACTATGTGGAAACCTCAGCAAAGACAAGAGCCAATGTTGATAAGGTAACTACATGTTGTATAGGATTGTAAAGCATTTATTTTCATAATACACTTGTACATTTACATACAGGTATAGGATCTATTATCCGGAAACCCGTTATCCAGAAAAGCTCAGAATTATGGAAGGGCCGTCTTCCATAGACTCCATTTAATCCAAATAATCCACATTTTTTAAAAATAATTTTATATATACTGTGTATATATATATATATATATATATATAAGTCCAAAAAGCCAGCACGCTCGTATTTAGGTATACAGTGCCTGGGTGCATAAAGCCAGTGTAGATAATGAACAAAAGAAAAAGCTTACACTCTCAGGACTTACCAAAAATTAGTTGTATTTATTAGTGACAAAAAACGCCCAACGTTTCGGCTAGCACTCTAGCCTTTCTCAAAGAGCCCACACAAATGAACAGCAACCTAATAATTACCCAGTGGCAGGAAAACCAAAACCAATGATGTCATCATAAGGGGACGAAAACAAGTAAAGCAAAATACAAATAAAATAGCAAACAAAATAGTCATAATCCAAAAGAAATTCATGTGTATATACATAGAAAGTAAGTAAAAAATTAATAAAGCAAGTCAGAGCAAGACAATGTAATCAAAGCACTGTCCAATATTAAACTAAATACTAATTGGTAACAAAAATAGCCACATCAATCATTGAAGCAAACTGACAGTAAATCAATGCACTAAGTGTCTCGCTAGACATGTTATACAGTTGTATCAGCGCATCAATGTCTCAACTTGGGAAATGTTAAAGTATAAACACGGGATTGTCTCACGTGACTCCTGTGGGTATATCTGATAAAGAGGTGATCGCTGTAGTTAATCCAAATGAGGAGACTTACAGGTCCCAGTGAGGGAGGCGACGGCCTGCTGTGTTCACTCTGAGTCCTCCGTATTAGCTGGTGCAGGTGCGCCACAATCCTCCCGATATCCATAGACATACTTTGTTCACGGTGCAATGCTTCCAGTACTGCACACACCAATGCTTGATGTGCTGTATAGGTGTGGCCAGTAGATGGGGAGCATAGCAACCGGTCTGGTGATACCAGTAGCGTTCATGGCCAGAAATAAAGTGAAATAGAAAAAAGCAGAAATAGAAGGAAAAAGAGTGGAGATGAAGAAAATAAATAATGGCACGATGGCTATTAAAAAGCTAGCAATTTAAACACAAAAGTATTCCCTTTGTGGTGGTTAGCAGCACCCGGGCAAGTATATATATATATACACACACAGTTTCCTTTGTATGCAACTAAAGCTGACATGCAAGAACAAAGTATACAGTATGTTAAAGCATAAACTTTTTTTGCAGGTTTTTTTTGACTTAATGAGAGAAATCCGAGCTCGAAAGATGGAAGACAGCAAAGAAAAGAATGGCAAGAAGAAACGAAAAAGCCTTGCAAAGAGAATAAGAGAGAGATGTTGCATTCTATAAAGGGAAAGCACAAACATTGCCTTCATCCTTTATTGTTAAGAACCATAACTTGTTAGCATGCCCCAGGAAGTTCAGGAGACTGAGTATTCAGTTATATTTTGGAGAAATTATCTAACACTAAAAACATGATTTGGACCTCCACTGCGATTCAGCATCACTGACAGTGGGGAAAAAAAGTAAGGAAAAGGGTGATAAAGAATAAAAAGTTCCTGCTGCATCATTTGGGCACATAGTCCTGTCATTATATACTTGCTTATTTGTCCAGTGTTCCTATTTGGACAGAGGCAGCAATAGTTTGTGGATGGTTAACCAGAAGCTAGTCTGTCTGTTCTATCACTGCAAGTGTTTCTCATCCTTCCTCTACTGCAGGCTCCTCAAATAACATGGTTACATATCAAAAATCAAATGCTTTATGTTTTGCTGATATCTATATATTTGTAACTATGGGCATCTCCATTATACTATTGTGCCACAAGCCAACATGGAAAAGTCTAGATATGCCTTAAAACACGAACTTGGAGTAAAATGAAATTTAGAAAAGCCACAGTGATAACAGGTTTTAGATTTTCTGTGGAATGTGTCACAGTATCCTCTGATCAACCTAAATGCTGTGCCATGTCCCAGCAAGAAGTATATTGTACATAGAATTCTTTGGTTAGTTTAAGAGCCAACCTCAGAGGTCAGTTTAGATGATATTTACCTCAAAAGTGTGATCAGTATGGATATAGTGTTTCCTAAAATGCGATTTTGTAGGTACTAATACAAATATGTTAAATAAGCAACTAATTCTTGAAATAAAAACGGCTTTATTTAAAAGTGTTTCTGCTAACATTCACAAGTATCCTAGAGTCTCAGAGGCTAGCTAAAGCCGTGGTTGTTGGGATGCAGTTGTGGTCCTTATCTAATTTCCTTCCTAAATCTGGAAGAAAAAAAGCTATTCTTGCAGCTTAGCCTAAAATGGCCTATTACAGGCCATGCAGAAAGTAGGCATATATTTAATATAAATCTGATTAGTAAGCAATCTGTGAATGTTAAATTATACTCTTCCAGTTATTACTTAAACTTATTTGCATTTTACTTTTTTGTGGCACTTTAAAGAGCATGTTTTCTGTATCTGAAACTGTTGATAAGGGATTGAGTAAAAACAATGTTGTGTGCTGTTCAGTTAACTTTGCTTAAACCCCATTATCACCTTTTTAATTCACCTAAGTGGTCTCCTTTCTGCCTCCTGTTGGGTTCAGTCTTCTTGATGGCAAGGCTGGTAAATTCACTAATGAATAGGATGGGGGTATTTGTACTCTGAAGAGAAACTGTTCTAAAAGGCCAGAGTTCAAAGTTGACTTGCATAAGAAAATTTTGGGGCAGAGCCTGGAAAATGGAATAAAAATGTGGTAAAATATGTATGATAATAAAAATGTACACTACTTGAAAGAAGACTATTTAATTTTAAATATGCCCTAAATTTTTTTCATCACCTTGTTTTCATATAAATCTTAAGTGAAACATTCCCCAGCTGTCTTAACTGTTTTTTTAATGTGCAAATTGTCATGAAAGGTGCTACAAATTTGAAATTGTATCACATGATGAGGGTAAGTGAAAAACAGACATTCACAAATAAATATGTAAAGGTTTCGATTTGCTCTATTTTTCATGTATATACTTTTACATTCTGGGGAAATTTAAAGCTTTCTCATAAAGAAATGTGCCATGTCTATTTTTTACAAACAGGTCAATTTGTGTTTTAGATGTGCTAATGCTTTTAGTAGAATTATGTTGTTAAATTGTGCCCTTTTTCTGTACTTTTATGTTAAAGGGGATGTTCACCTTCCAACACTTTTTCAGTTCAGTTTTTTTCAGATAGTTCACCAGAAATAGACTTTTTCCCAATTACTTTTTTATTTTCTATTTGTGACCATTTTTCTAATATTGAAGTGTGAAGTTTTGGTTTTCACCTTCGCCGACTCTGTGACTGTTTTAAATCAATACATTTAATTGATACATTATTTTTATCCCTGCTGATCAAAATTCCAGTTTCATTGGCTGTTCGAATTGATACAATAGTTGCTAGCATTCTAAAGATACTGCTGAGAAATGTTGCAACTTGTAACAGTTCAGAATCTGCACCTGAATTACTAATCTGTCTGAATCAAACTCCGACAGGAACATTAAACTTAAAAGGACAAGGAAAGGCAAAAAAATAAAATGCCATTTTTACTTTCTTTAATGAAAAAGGAACATATGTCCAATATACTTTAAAAAAATATCTACCATTTACCTTACTGTATGCAGTGAAATGTACTTCTGTGGATAGGAATTGTCAGATGTTCCCTAACTGCTCTGCAGGGAAACAGTCATACCTATGGGGAGCCCCTTCCTTACTTTCCAGTCGTGCAGAACTTCTGCAGCTTTTTGTTTCCCTGTAGAGCAATCGGTGACTGTGTAGAGATTTGTATTGGATTTTATTTTTTCCTTTACATTCCCTTTACTGTTTTCAACTCCAGTTGCAGGGACAAAGATCAAGAAGCCAGATTTAAACAGATAAACTGGGATTCTATTTGGAGGGTATTTTGCTGTAGCCCCTGGTTCTGGAGAGGTGGAGAGCGTATTAAACAATACATAAACTCTAAAATCCACATTAGATTACATGACAACACAGGACCCAGTGCAGTCTGTATATTCTGATTATTAATCAGTCTTGCTGTATCAGCTTCTGGCAGATATTATTTGACTTGTGCTGTTTTGATAATTTATGATAATCCCTAAGTTTAGCCCATACCACACTGAGCATGTGCAAGTCTTGGTCTTGCAAAGATGTTTACCAAAGTTACAAGATGACAGCCCCCTGTGCCCAACCTTGAAAGCATAAATCATTTGTTTGATTCGGCTTGTGGTGCAGTAAGTTCATGTTTATGTTTAGTATACAAAATACAGCTTTATTCTATTTTATACTTTCCTTGTCTTTTAAAAGTAGATTTTGGAATAACTGTAAAAAAAAATAAAAGATGGAAAGCAATTAAAAAAAAATCCTTTATTTCTGGTGAACAGTAAGAAAACCAGTCAACTGAAAAGAAGTGTTTGGAAGATGAACAACGTCTTTCAATTTCGTCATGAAAAAACATTTGCCCTGTTGTGATTTCCCCTATTGCACATTTGTCACCCTGAATGGTTTCTGATATTTTAATGAAATGTAAAATTAGACAAAGGAACCCTGAGTAAATACACAGCACTTTTTTTGTAATCACCACAGTTATTTATGGAACAAAGCTATCTAAAATCATATCACTTATTTGAAAAATAAAACACTCCTTGATAACTGGTTCCACCTCCTTCAGCTGCAGCACCCAAAAGCTTCCTATAATTTGATATCTGTCTTTCACATAGCTGTTGAGGAATTTTCCCATACATTGTATGGCTGCTTTAATTCAGACTCATTAATTCAGACTCGTATCTCGATTAACCTTATATTTAAGCTCACGGCTAGATGATCAGACATATAGCATGTTTTGGTACAGTGCATTACTTATGATTAATTTAGTAATTGTAAGGTGTGCAGTTCCATAGGCAACACAAGCATTCTCAATATATCGCATTACCAACACCATGTTTGACTTCCTACAGTGGTCTTCAACACACAAAGTGTCCTGTATTGTTTAAAGTGCTCCACTTTGGACCCATTTGTTCACAGATCATTATCCCAAGAGACTTGGGGATCATCCAGGTTTTTTTCTGCAAATGTATGGTGAGCATTGATATTACTATTGGATGGCAGTGAATTATGCCTTGCTACTCTCCTATGAATTTCCATTTCACTCTTTCTTGTTGTGGAGTCCTAGCTGAGGCTAGAGTGGCCTACAGGTCTTTTTTGGAGTAACTTTCCAAGGCCAACCACTTCTGGGAAAGAGTCTCCACTCTAATCTCCATTTGGAGATATTGGCTCTTGTTATTGTTTCATGTAATCAACAAGCCCATCCTTTTTTGACCTTGAACAACATTGAAATGTAAAAAAAGGTGGTGAGAAATACAAATATGCAAAAGGTTCTTGGGGATGCAAATTTTGGGCTACTGGTAGCCCATTGTGGACTGATAGCCTACAGGAGGCTCTGTTTGACAGTACAGCTGTTTTTTTAATGCAACCTAAACTTACCCTAAACCAGGAATTAAAAAATAAGTACCTGTTTTAAGGTCACTGGGAGCAATATTCAAGGGCTTGTTGAGGAACATCTTGCCCTGAACCACTGTTTTTTTTTTTCTTATACCTTCTGGAATTTAATTTTATATTGACACAGGTTTGTAATAGAAGCTGTGTGGTGACTACTTAATTTTTGTTGACTGAATAACTAAGGGGGCAGTTACTTTTTCACACATGTAGGGTATAATTTATTATGGGTTGAGTTCTGTTTTCCATGCTAATTCTAGTTTTAGTGGGTTTTTTTGGTCAGAATTCGAATCGAATTTTAATAATCGAAAAAAATCTAATTTTCTAGAGATTTATTATACCCCAATTCTGGAAATACACCAGCTAAAGCCTGTCATGGACATGTAGGAGTCAATGGCAGAGGTATCTTGAACCATTTGAAGATACTAATAGCCTTCATGGTCGAAATTTTTCAAAGGGTTTTGCCCAAACACATGATTCATTCAAGCAATTTGAGTTTTTCCTGCTGAAAACTCCATCAATTTGTTTCAGGTTGTTAACCCCAAACTTGCTGGTTAGAGTTTTTCCAATTCAAGGTTTTTCTTAAATTTGAAACCATTTGAGTTGTGAGTTCATTTGAATTCATTTGAGGTAAATAAAACTCTAAAATTCAACCTTTTGATAATGTGGGGGTTTGTAAACTTTGTTCCTTATATACATAAAATGCTTTTACTTTGTCTAATAGATTTTGTTAAAAGATCAGAAACCATTCACTATGACGAAAATGTACCTATGGGGAAAATGAGGAAGTGAACAAATACTGCTTGGGAAAAATTCAAGTAATTAAGAAATTTGGGGATTTTTTTTTTTTATTTGCCACTAAGACAAAATGCAGCTTTTGCGCAATGTCATACTGCTAAATGCAACTATTTATATTTGATTTAAAGGGGAATTCAATCCCATGGGCGCTAACCTCCTCCCCCCCGGCCTACCTCTCCCCGCAGCAAATGCCCTACTTACCCCTCCGTGCACATCCACAGGGCACCATCTTTTTCAGCAACGTCTTCTTCCTGCGCAGCATAACGCATTTGCCAGTGTACTACTACTGTTCGCCGATTGAACTTCGTAAACTTTCGGTGCATGTGCAGTAGTAGTAGTAGTAGGGCATTTGCTCACGGGGAGAGGTAGGCAGGGCCGCTCCAGCCTAAAGGCGGCACGGAGTGGCCAGTTATCAGGGGAGGCAAAAAGCTGCCTCTGGTAACTTTAAGAGCCGAATTTCCTTTTAGGCCGGGAGGGGGGTGGGGGGAGGAGGTTAGCGCCCGAGGGATTGAATTCCCCTTTAAGGGCCATGCTTTCTTTATAATATTTATATAGTGAAGAAACGGCAGATAACTGCCTCTGAAACAGATTGTAGATTAACACATTGTTTGGGTTACCTCAATCATATATGAATGATGTTTAGTGTTTGTTTTTTGCAACTAAGACAAAATGCAGCATTTTACACATGAAAACTGTGTCAAAATGCCTTAAATTGCTCAGCCCCACAACTTCCTATTTCTAGTAAAGAAAATCCAAGCAAAATCACTCATTCTGGCAGTTTTACGGGATTCCTGTTGATATTACAGGTGGCAAGATTAGGTATTCTGACAGCGCATTTTCAGTAGGTGGGGAAAATGGAAAAATGACCAAAACTTCTACCCATTCACCATAAAGATGCATACAGACCCTCAGGTGTCAGTATGCCATTGCCTTCAACTGTCCAGCACAGTAGCATCTTATGTTTACACAGTTGGTCTATTGTAAAGGTTGCCCAAGTTATTATTATTCTGTGTATTGCTTAAAAACACTATACATTATATATTACAACTGTGTAAAGAATACATTTATGACCAGTGAACTGCCATCGAAAATCAAACCCACAGGAACAGAAATGTGTCAAACAATATCTTGTTCAAATAATGAGAAGTAACCAAGGTTTCTTCTGTTTAACCTAGCATGCATAGCTATACAAACTATAAGCCACATATAAAAAGAGTGCATCAACTCATGTAGGTCTAGTAAGCTTTCCTAGAAACTGGACTAGCTAGTTACATTGTGTAAAATATGTCATTTTACCAACTACATAAGCTGCAATGCAAGTTTCCCAGACTTTCCCAGCTTCCCACCCCCCAAGTATTTAAATGGACTTTGTCAAGGCGTGATTTTGGTGTATATTCTGATATAACTATGGCATACATACTTTTGGAATTAACACCAAAAAGGGAATACTAGCATTTGCTAAACAGTTTATCAACAGTTGTTAACTTTTATGCCTAATTCTGTGCTTGTTTGGTGTAAAATTTAAATACAGGTATGGGATCCCAAACACCATTATTCAGAAAGTTTTTTGAAAGCCATCTTCCACAGTGTTTATTTGAAGAAAATAATCAAAACAGTTGCTATTTAAATGGGTGTTTCGCCTTTAAGTTAACTTTTAGTATGTTATAGAATGGCTAATTCTAAGCAACGTTTCTATTGGCATTAATGTATTCTTTTTGTAGTTATTGAATTATTTGCTGCCATGTGACTCTCTTTAGCTTTCAAATGATTGTCACTGACCCTATCTAAAAAAACAAATTCTCTGTAAGGCTACAAATATATAGTTATTTCTACTTGTATTACTCTTCTTTCTATTCAGATGCTCTCATATTTATATTCCAGTCTCCTATTCAAATCAGTACATGATTGTTAGGGAAATTAGGACCCAAGCAACCAGAATAATGCAAACTGAAGACCTACTGAAAGAAAAGCTAGATAACTCAAAAACCACAAATAAAAAATGAAAATGAATTTAAAATTGTCTAAATTGAAGTGACTCTTCATATCATACTAAGAGTTATTTTAAAGGTAAACAACCACTTTAAGCTGCATGAATCAATATATTGGCAAAAAATCTTCTTTTGTTGAAATAATTTTAGCAGACTAAACAGAGCATTGGCTCCACTGCTCTCAGCCTCTGGTTTTTGCAGGCTCTGAAAAGTAGGTTTGCTCAGTTGCCCAACTCCATTGTCTGCACAACCATGAAAGCTAGAATTTTCGGGCCAACCTCTGCTGCTATTCTTACAGTGCAAAAAATGTTGCTGGGCAATGGAGTGAATCCCCTTCTCTTAGCCTGCAAAAAACAAAAACACAGGCTCCTGTATCCATAAAGCACCAGGTCCCAAACATTCCAAATAATGAATCCAATACCTGTAAACCCTTTTATAAATAAAGCCCATAGTTTTGATGTGCGGTTAAAAGTGTGTTAAAATGTATGTGCATAGTAGTTTGTTAATTTTAGCAAACCAGTTATTGTATCCAGTAAACATTTTAGGCAAAGCAGGCCTGTTTTCATCTATTTCTGTAACTTGTTCTTTGTATTAAACCACTAATGCCTTTGTTTTTCTTTATTGCTGCACTGGGTGTTGTGGTGTTATGAAGCCAGCATTTTCAGGCTGATTTCACTGCTCAGTTATTTTAGTTTGCAATTTGAGCCATTTTCAAACCAATAAACTAAAATTTTATAATTTTATTTTGTTGGAGCCTTTTATTCTATCATTTATTCTCTCAATTTTCATGCTGGTCATAACTGTCTCAGGGGTATTAATAGATGGCATGTGTAGACTGAGTCAACGTAGAGAAAGACAAACAATTTTTTTCCATGAATTAAATCATTAGGCACCGGAGGTGACATCACTATGGTATGCAATACATACAGTATATATATATATATATATATGTGTATATATATATATATATATAATATATATATATATATATATATATATATATATATATATATATATATATGACGTAGTAAAGGCTATGGCACACACTGACTAAGACAATGACCCGGGTGCAATTCAGAAGAAAGTATATATATCCATGAATGATGCTGAAGCACACCCAGGTTTTTAAATTTATAAATTTAAAAACCCCGGTGTGCTTCAGCATCATTCATGGATATATATATATATATATATATACATACACACAAACGATATTTGCATTCAATATTCGTAATTGTTACGTCTTAATGGCCAGTTTAAAGTAAGATGTATCAAGCTTAGTATCACGTGAGTCCACATTAATTAGACTTCAATTACTATGAAAAAATATTCTTATTATATTAATATATTAACTAAGTAAGCCCATCTTTTCACACATAAAATGTATATGATGTGACAATACATGTCTCCTAAGTGGTAATTTACTCCAATTGTTAGTTCAGCTGTGATTAGATGGAAAAAATAAACTGGTGCATATTTTTCCCCAAATAGTAATTTGCTCAAGTCATATTCTTTTTGCTCTACGCTACCTATTGGTCATTACAAAATTCATAAGTTAATAGCAATTCTCCAACAGAACCCTGCATTAAAATCTGTTTTTTGGGAGCCAAACTTCTGGTTAAATGTGCAGAAACTGATAATTTCTCTCAGGAGGAACCTATTCAAGTTGGAAGGATATGCTTCAGTGAGCAGTAGAAACTTTGCAAACCTTTTTCTGGGCTAAGTCTGTACTGTGGTGATAAATTCTGCTTTGCCAACAACTGCCAACTTAAAGGAAAACTATACCCCCAGAACAATGGAGGTCTCTATAAACAGATATTGCATAAACAACTCATATGTAAAACCCTGCTTCATGTAAATAAACCATTTTCATAATAATACACTTTTTTAGTAGCATGTGGCATTGGGTAATCATAAATAGAAAATAGCCATTTAAAAAAATAAGGACAGCCTCCTGGGATCCTAGGATCCAACGGTGCACACAAACATACCAAACAAACTATAAAGTTAGGTCACATGAGCCAATTGTGTCTTTTGCTTCAAGACTTCTTCCCTTTACAGTTAGAGTTGAAATATTTCTGGTCAGGTGATCTCTGAGGCAGCACACAGACCATCACGAAATGGTGGTTCAAGGCAAGAGATGTAAAAGGGCAATATTTACTTAAATATATATACCAGGTAGGTAAGATTCTTTAATATGTCACTTGATTTGATATAAACTATCTGTTGCTCAAAAATTCATTTTCCGGGTATAGTTTTCCTTTAAACAGGAAAATGTCAGCACCTAGAGCATCGGTTCTCAACCTGGGGGTCGGGACCCCTTTGGGGGTCGAACGACCCTTTCACATGGGTCACTTAAGGGGTTCCATGAGCAGGTTCGTCTCTCTCCCCACTAGCCCTGGGGCAAGGTTGTAGCTATCCGGGTGTTGGTGCTGGGAGTTGTAGTTCAGTAACCTGTGTAGGGAAGCCAGTTGCACTACAACTTTCTGTATCCCCTTAGTAGGGACTGCCATACAGCTATCCCTGCCCATTTAAAATTTGTAAAATTAACATGGTAATTGGGGTGTGGCCACAAAATGTGTGGCAAAAATTTTTTTGCCGCACTACGCACGGAAAACAAACCAATGCAGCCACACTGTCTCCTGTACTTTCCTAACAATCCGCTCTGGGCTGGCAACGAAAATATTTTTATATTTTATGGTTGGGGGGTCACCACAATATGAGGAACTGTATTAAATGGTCGCAGCATTAGGAAGGTTGAGAACCACTGACCTAGAGGAAATAGGTAGCAACACATCTGCGCAGTAAAGTCCTGTCTCCAAAATGTAATACATGGTCTAATGTGCCCTGCTTAACTTCAGCTAAATTCGAAAATTATGTCTGGTAACTATATACATTATGTTTGCCAAACTACACAAACAACCCTTTCACTTAAGTCTGCTCCATTAAATGTTTTGGCATTAGATGACTTTCTATACACTCCCGATCCTTATCTTAAAGGAAAACTATACCCCCAAAAATGAATACTTGAGCAACAGATTATTAAGTGGTAAATTAAATAATCTTACCAAACTGGAATATATATTTAAGTAAATAGTGCCCTTTTACATCTCTTGCCTTGAACCACCATTTTGTGATGTTTTGTGTGCTGCCTCAGAGATCACCTGACCAGAAATATTTCAACTCTAACTGTAGCAGGAAGAAGTGTGGAAGCAAAAGACAGAACTCTGTCTGTTAATTGGCTGATGTGACCTAACTTCATAGTTTGTTTGGTATGTTTGTGTGCACCGTTGAATTATACGCTCCCAGGAGGCTGTCCTTATTTTTTTTAAATGGCTATTTTCTAATTAAGATGACCCAATGTCACATGCTACTAAAAAAGTATATTATTATGAAAATGTTTTATTTACATGAAGCAGAGTTTTACATATGATTTGTTTTATGCAATATCTTTTTATAGAAACCTACATTGTCCGGGGGTATAGTTTTCCTTTAATTACTTCATTGAGGTTGATGCATGGGAAGAGGACATTGTGGATTGTGCTTATAAAATTGCCAGCCTGCCATACCATGTCAAGCTTAATTTCATATGGTTGGGTTATTCGTGATAAACTTTATGTGGAAGTTGTTTTATTAAAACTGAATTTAAACATATTGGAAAAATACATTTAAAATAAAAAAGTGGGGGCATGTAATATAGTTCAAGCATGTAAAATAATTATAGCACCTTCAGTTTCCACGCCATCAGCAAAATGATGGTCTCAGGAAAAGATAATCTGATTAAGTAACAAAAAAAAGTCTTACTGTCTCAAAGATCTTGTCATCATAGTCGATGTTCTTATGGGGCCAAAGGGATCCAATAGGAGAAATGTGTTATTGTGGAGATAAGTGGATTTTACCAGGAATTTTTCTAAAAGGCCTAGTCAAGTGAACAATTCTATACCAATCTGGAGATTTAAACTGATGTGGTCCAAAATTATGGAAACAAAAACAGTAGCTGATCTTGTGTTGCTAAGGTAATTGATTCCAGAACAGTGTCAAATTGTAATTATTTATCCTCCTGTTCCAAACAATCCCTTTGTTGTGCAGCCTGCAGTATTAACACCTTGGTTTGAGAACAGTGTTGCGTAAATAAGCAGGGCAATATAAATAAAATGTACAAGCATATCCCTTGTGCATAATTTTACCCTTACTGGACAAAGGGTTCAGTGGATCCTGTCACATTACAGATGTTTTGCAGATAGTTTTGGGAATAATTAAGTGAAAACTGTGAATAATTGTCACTGCTTTAGGCATGACATGGTTATGTTTGGATCTATTATCTACATCAAATATTGTATGCAGAGGATCTTGTGTTTGGAAATCCTAAATATCCTGCTCATGAGCATTCAGTACTACTGTATACTGTTTGTTCAAGAGTATCGGTCCTAAGCCCAGTCAATGTCGGACTGGCCCACCAGGTTCTCAGAAAAACTCTCAGTGGGCCCAGGTATCAGTGAGCCTCTTGCTTCTAACCAGGGCCCCCATTAGAAATCACGGGGCCCCGCCCACCCAAGCCCTGCCCACCCTAGCACCCAAGCCCCGCCCCTA
>CM044441.1:64570368-64584923 GCA_024363595.1 Xenopus borealis
TTCCGCATTCTGCGCAGGACTTCAGCGAGGCGAGAGCTCGCTACTGCGCTCGTAAGGGGGCAGCTCCGGGCCCGGGACACTTGTCCCCCCTGTCCCCCCCCTGATGGCGGGCCTGCTTCTAACCATTTAGCCTATTTCATGGTCATTCTCTATTTCTTGATGGGAACAAAGAGGATTAATAATGGAAGAATAGAGTATAGCATATAGAGAAAAGAGACTGTGGTTTACTGGTATACTGTATTTAGGTGGACCTATTTAGTGTTAGCCTTTCCTTCTCCGTCAATGCATCATTCACATGAATCCCTGCCAGGCCCAGACTGGCAATCTGTGGGTTCTGGCAAATGCCAGAGGGGCTGCTGTAGGGTGCCATAGAAAGTCAGTATTTAGTGGGCTGGTGGGGGGCTGTTAGGGCCTCTGTGTGGGCTGATTGGGCCTCTGTGTACCTGAAATACCAGGGCCTATTTTTATTCTCAGTCCAGACCTGATCCCTGCCACAATATTCACACACACTTTGTGTGTTAACCTGAGGAAACCATTGTAGCAACAGGGAGAAGATATAAACTTCTGGCAGGTAGTGCTTTGTCTGGAATTGAACCTACAACCCAGTGCTTCAGCCTTTTTTTTTTTACTTTCATTGTATATATTCTGTATATATAGCAGAATAGAGTATGTCTTGTGAATCATAAAGAAAGACAGGGAGCTACTAGGAGCATCTTCGCTTATAAAAGGGCTGTGAAAACCATGGTCTGGTACAGAATTACAAAACATAATGTGCAGTTTTTATAGCATATCTGCTTATTAAGCTTTAGTTCTACTGTAAAGGAGTATATTGCAACATGATGATAGCTTCTCAGCACTGGCATAACTATTGGGGGAGCAGACCCTGCTTTAAGGACCTATGAACATTCCTCCCTTCCCACAATTCCCATTTCCAACACCCCTGCCTCCATTTGTATCTATCAGTGGTAAGGGGAGTAGGTTCCCCTAAACTTAGAGCTGCAGGTCCCAAGATGCACCAATGGCTGTAAAATTAAAAAAATAATGTCATCAAAGATATGGTTTAGCTACAGGACTGGACTGGGATTCAAAATAGGCCCTGGCATTCCAAGTACACAGTGGCCCAAACAGCCCCCACCAGCCCACTTCATAGTGACTTTCTATGGCATCTTACAGCAGCCCCTCTGGTATTTGCCAGAACCCACAGTTTGCCAGTCCAGGCCTGATTAGCTACCTCCAAGTTCTAGTTTTAAGTATCTTTTATTTTTAATATAGTCATGGCTTACAGTTGTGATTCTAGATTTTGCTCTAAGGCAGTGATCCCCAACCAGTAGCTCGCAAGCAACATGTTGCTCTCCAACCCCTTGGATGTTGCTCCCAGTGGCCTCAAAGCAGGTGCTGATTTTTTAATTACTGGCTTAGAGGCAAGTTTTGGTTGCATAAACCCCAAGTGTACTGCCAAACATTCTCACCTGTAGGCTGCCAGTCCACATAGGGGTTACCAAAAAGCCAATCAGAGCTCTTATTTGACATCCACATGGACTTTTTCATGCTTGTGTTGCTCTTCAACTCTTTTTTAAATTTAAATGTGACTCACGAGCAAAAAAAGGTTGGGGACCCCTGCTCTAAGGGATGAGAATCAATTCGGAGGTGCTTGGTGCACACGTATTGAAAGCAGGAAAGACTGCATAATTACATAATATATCTATGGGTGTTGTGATATGTAGTAGGTCCTGGTAGCTGCCAGGCAATTAGCTAGTATATTGGACAATCTGCAGGAGAATTTCCCAACAGCCAAATCCCACCACACAATCAGTTTCAACATGCAAAAAACCACCCCCATTATGAATTTTGGTTAGGAGGGCACAGGTCAGTTGGCCACCCAGTTTCCAACACCTACAAAAAAGGATGATGAAAGCACAGGAAAATCGTAAAAAAAATAGTTGAATCATTTGGTTCCACATGAAGGGGGATAGGGAAGTTGCTAGATGCAATAAAATGCTACCCTAATCCACATTTTCTAAAACTGTACAAACTAGGGATAACACCCCCCCACCAACCACTGCAGCCTTAACCCTTGACTCTCAGCTATTTGAATGCCATCAAGAGGTTTAATTATGATATGCCTGAGGGTATTTGAACAGTTGCATAGGCCAGAGGGGTTATTTCGAATGCAGAGTGCTAAGTGCAAAAACAGGTTGCAGTCTGCCATTTTTACACTTTTCATGCTACATGCATGCATTGTGCGCTTCTGTGCTCCTTTTTGGAATGTAGAGTTAGGCGGTATCAGGAGGAACAGTCCGCACTGGGCCCTGTCAAAACAGGTGGTAAGGACAGGAATGCTGTCTCTCCTTATGCAGTTCTCTGCACCAGAATTTTGATCCAGAGCTTGGTGTGAAGAGCAGCATTTCCCCACGTAATAAAAAAATTACTTCTTAAAGGGGTGGTTCACCTTCAAGTTAACTTTTAGTATGTTATAGAATGGTCAATACTAAGCACCTTTTCAACTGCTCTTCATTATTTATTTTTTATAGTTTATGAATTATTTGCCTTCTTCTCCTAACTCTTTATGGCTTTCAAAAGGGAGTTACTGACCCCCTCTAAAAACAAATCCTCCCTAAAGCTACACATTTATAGTTATCGCTACTATTTATTACTCATCTTTCTGTTCCGACTGTCCCCTATTAATATTCCATATTCTCTTTCTAATGAATGCATGGTTGCTGGGGTAATTTGTACCCTAGCAACCAGATTGCTGACACTGCAAACTGGAGAGCCACTGAATGAAGGCAAATAACTCAAAAACCACAAATAATAAAAAATGAAAACCAGTTGCAATTAGTCTCCCTACATCATACGAAAAGATAACTCAAAGGTGAACAACCCCTTTAAAGTGATACAGACACTTAAAAATTTATTTTAACATATGAATGTACAATAAATGTTACCTTTAGGTCATGTTGATCATTTTTTTGCTGAGAGGTTTGTTTTTGTATATAATTGTTAGTTGAAGTTCCTAAGCCTGGCTCTCTGACGCTCTAACTTTGACAACCTGACTGTCCCATCTCAGCCTGTTAGTTACAGTTTCTAATGCTAATGGACTCTTCTGGACAAATATGGCAGCCCCCTTATACAGGAACACGGGGGATCAGACAGGTAATGTAAAATCATTGTGCAAATACTTTATAGCAAAGTTATAAGAAGCTTTCAAAGCCAATATTATAATAGATGAAAAAAAAAGGAGTTTAATTTCAGGTGTCAGTATCTCAGGTGTCAGTAACGCAAGAAAAAAAGAGGCCAAACACTGGCTGAACCAAAATGGTATCTGAACAATCAGTATTGGTCATACTGTAGTTTGATCATACAGAGAGAAGGCCAAATGGATCTGACATGAGGGGAAGAGATGCTGAGCATCAACTGATGCATCTGATGCATTAAGGTCCATTGGTAGATGAAATTTTACATTTGGAGAGATTACATATGATCCCATAGGACTGATAGATGGGCAGTTGAACCTGACCGATGAGCGGATATACATTGCCAGACTGTTGGACAGTATGGTTGAAATGTGCCAATGTCCCTGACCAAATGTTGGTGTGAACAGCAGTTTAACATGGAAATCTTCCACACAATCTGTATTTACCTAGCATATATGTAGTCAACTCATGTTCTTCACTTGGGCTCATTTACCAACACTGGGCCAAACTGCACAAGTGCAGTAAATATTGGAAACAATTTGAACTTTTGATTTTATTGTTCTTCCTGGAAATGTGTCTAGTGTTAGTAAATGAACCTATATATTTTTCTCTGTAAAATCAGTGGCGTAACTACCAGGGGTGCAGGGGGTGCAATTGCACCAGGGCCCCCACCCCCTTGGGGACCATCGGAGCCACAAAAATGGTTATGGCAGGTGTTCATCTAGGGGAGATTTTACAGCACACATGCCATCAGCACTCCAGCATGTGATTTATAGAGGTAAGGGCCCGACAGGGGGGCCCAGGTGCTCATCCTGTACCGGGGCCCACCAGGGAGTAGTTACGCCACTGTGTAAAATATTATAGGTGATAAACTATACAGGGAATAAGGGAACCCCTATTTAAAAAAAATAATAAATAAATACCAGGCATGGAAATCTGAGGTTACTTCTAAGCTTTTAAAGTGTACTGTTTTGTATACCTTTTTCAGTAAGCCATGCCATAAATTGACATAACTAACTGAGCACTCAATAAGGCTGGAACTGACAGAATATTAATAATTTACAGAATAGCCAAGTAGCCACGGTACCTCGGTGGTACCTAGGCATTCTTCCCTATTTAAAATTCCCACCTTTACACCAGAAAACTATCGACTTTCTGTCCTTTTTTAGCTTTCTTTTCTAGTAGTACCTTTGGTTTCAGATATCACTATTACAACTTATAAGTCAAAGGCAGCATCGCTCTCATGTATTTTAGATTTTTAGTGAAAGTTTCAAATTAGATGAGCGATGAGCGAAACCGAAACCCCACACGAAAATCAACAGACCCGAGGAGAAGGAGGAGAGTGCGCCGAGGGAGGGACTATGTTAAACTCAAAGTAATCCCTTCCTGGTTAGAAAGCCGGTAAGAATAGTGCGTATGGGGAAGCTGGTTGCTTGAGTTTTTCGTTGCCATCGAAAGCATTGCTCGGGATTCAGGAATATAACAATTGAACTTGTCGTACAATAATATCGGCCCGAGGGAAACCTCTGTTCTTCGCTGACGGAAAAACAGCGATGCCGCTTCACGTGCTGCATTTTAAGATTTCCTTTGCCAAAACGAAAAGGGTTTTTCGTATCTGACCCAATAACCTGTTCCCTGCCATGTGCTGAAGTGGGAGGTGTAAATTGAAGGGGCAGGAGATCCCTATTAACCCCGTAACATTTAGCATTGGGAACATGGAGCTGGTGGCACTTCCGCGTTCAGCCTATTTCGGGCCTGTGTGACAGCACTGCAACTGGACCATTGCCTACGAGCAGCAAATGCCTGGGGACGCAGATGCACAGGTTCAGCACCGTGAATTGGGTTTCCTTTCATCCGGATCAGTCAGGACTCTATTTTCTAGGACTGTTGTATACATAAGTAGCTTATTTACTTTCTGCTTATCCTTTAGCCTTGTCATGGGCTGACTTTTGGGAAGTATTGAATTCTGAACTACTGAGTTTCAATTAAACCTATTTTATTGCAAACTCTACTCTACGCAAACCTCATCTTGGATTACACAGTGTCAGTAAACCAACATCTTTAGCCGTCATATTTTTGTGTGGATTAAGGAAACTGGTTCTGGGAACTGGGTTTATTATCCCGTGATTTCTGAATACAGGTATTTTTTGAGGCCACGTTGGAATGACATTGACACAGCCAAATAACAAAAGTGCGTGCCGCGGTACCACAGCAAAGTTAATTTATTTCTAATATAACTGAGGCGAAGTTGATCGCTCGCATTAGACTTCCACGCACGTGTATATTGTTCAGAACATTTACTCCGAGCACTTCCTAGATTGTATGCACGACGGGCGAGAAAGAGAATAAAGCGGCAGAAAAGTGGATTCATTATCTGGCAGCCATAGTAAATGGCAGGAGAGAGAAGCAACTAGACACAGAGGGAAGGAACTGGAGACTTTACCCGATGCCGGGCAGTTCAGACCATAACCAGCCTGCGGCCCTCTCCTCTGCCTCGTCTTCCGCGGCGTCTTCGGTGTCAGGCCAACACCGAAGGCCCGGAGACGACTCGAGGAAGAAGAGAAGCCACCACCAGAGAAAAAGGCGGAGGGCCCGACAGCAGGCCATGCTAGACTGTACGGTGGAGCCAGTCGGACCCACGGATGGTGAAGACAGTCAGGTTGCTTCAAGGGAAAGAAGACGCCACAGAGTGCACCGGGAGAGAAAGAAACGTCGGAAAGACCGTGGAGGGTCGGGGAAGAGGAGCGGGGTAAGGAAGGACCGAACCCTTGCTCCTACAGTTGAATACGATGATGTAAGTTCACTGTCTGACGGTGACCTTTCGGAAGGCGAGCAAGTTCCAACACCGCCACCATTTGCACCTTCGGTTTTGGGCTTAGGCCTTAGCGCATCACCGGCCTCTGATAGATGTCCCTCGCCCGTGGGGTTGCATCCTCCTCCGCTCAGTCTACTGCGCCAACGGGGGGACTCAGGAAGAAGCAGTAGAAGGAAAAGTTCTCGCAGGCCGGAGTCTAAGCACCGCCGCCGAGAAGACACGCAGGATCGGCGGAGAGGGGGACAAATAGGGGACCTGCTTCTTCCCACACCCCTAATGTTAGCCCCCACATGGAGGCCGCAGTGCGATCTAGGGAAGAAGCAAGAGTTCAGGCCTGTGCCCTTGTTTAGGCCGAAAAGAGAGGAGGCTTTGGCCTACAACAAGCAGCCACCAAAGGCATACCGGGACGACAAGGGTTTTAGGTCTTCACTGCTTCAGGGGAACCACCGCAAGAAATCGCTTAGTCCCGTCCGCTCCCCTAGTCCGGGGTACAGTGGCCGCCGCCAGAACCGGCGCTCTCCCAGCTTTGGACCCCGCGATAAGAATGACACTTCTCCAGCACCTCGTAGAAGATCCCGGAGCCCGTACAGTCCAGCAGGCAGGTGAGTGGCCTGAAAAAAAGTGTTTGTAAGCAATAGAAACACAATCGAGGCGCCCTCCTCCCCCAAACAGGTGTTAAACTCCTAATATCCCATCTGATAAAGAAATGTAGGCACCTTCAAAAGTACATGTTCATTAATTAAAGGGTATATCAAGACTGTAGGTTGAAACCACCTAGTATAGCTCTCGACATGGTTCTATATGTTTTGTCCAGCCAGTACAAAGTAAAGTTCTTTGGTTCTCTTTCCTCTAAATTCCTCTAGACAACTAGTGAAAAAGGTTAGTGTGGTAACTATTACCATTGGGGTCATTTGTGTAAACATTTTTAAATACCATTGGGGTAATTTATAAACATTGCAAAATTTCTAGTAGGTCTACTAATCCAAAACCAATTATCTATTTGCAATAAATGTATTATGCTGATTGGTTGCGATTGGCTACTAGTTCTGGTGTGAATTTTGAAACACCCATCCCCATAATTAATAAAAGACTGGGGCATGTTTACTAAGATTGGAGATAAATATCTGGAGAAATTTCTGGAGATGTTGCCCATGGCAACCAATCAGATCTTTGCTAACTTATAGGTGGCTGTTTAAATCTAATTGCGGATTGGTTGCTATGGGCAATATCTCCAGATATTTATCTCCATTAATCTTAGTAAACATGCCCCTGAGTTAGCCCATATCCTACATTTACTAGCCTACTGTCCTTGGGGGACACAAAACGCGTTAGGGCTTTTGTACATGATGTAAAATAAAGACTTTTTGTATTTTTTTAACATTTTGGCTCCTGGATTCTACTGATTATTTTTGACTTTGGTGTTCCGGAGTGGTGCCCTGCCTGTTTTTCAAGTTTCCTTGTATTGCTCCCCTTTGCTGAAGTTCTGGGGCATGAGCACCCGGACCCACCGTGGAAAGCAGTAAACTTGTCCTGTTACTTATGTAATCCCTGCTTTTCAGTTTTCACTTTCTATGTTTACTAGAACACATGCACATTTAGGGACTCCTCTGATAAATCCATGTTACAGGGCTGCACTGATTTAATTTTCATCAATTCTGCACTTCTAGCTAGATTTTCTAGCTGGGTTCCTGAGCTTTAAAGGGGTGGTTTGCCATTATTACAAAATTTTAGTATGTTCTAGAATGGCTAATTCTAAGCAACTTAATTTTGTGGTGAAAAAGTTGTAGAATTTTGCATTCCGTGACAGTTGTCATTACAGATTGCTGGGTAAATTTTAGAGTATTTTTCAATACATGAAATCACATAATCACTTAATATTTTATTGATAAATAAAACATAACCTTTGTTTTCAACTCTCTACTTTTTGTTACAGAATTATACAATTTAAACAATATATATTTGCTTTTGTACTTAACCTTACATTGTATCAGCTGTTTGTCCAGATCTCCCTGCTAGGATGATCTAATGGTTGATATGCATGTTTTTTTAATAATTGGCAAACTTATATTGTACTTAATCAGGGCTCCCCCTACCATGAGACAAGTTGAGAACCTTGCTTCAGGTGGCAGGTTACCAGGGGTTGCATAGAGCTTCTCCTTGTATTTTTAAGAGACAAAGTTCCATTTTTAAATTATAAATTTGTCTCCATAGTGCAGCAATGTTATCCTAGAGAAGAGCTCCTAAGGCCTTAAGCTGGCCATAGACGTAACAATTACGATCTTTCTCGGAAAAGATCTTTCCAAGAAAGATCGTTCGTTTCAACACACACGTGTAGAGCTGAATCGTCAAATATACAGGTAGAAACAATAGAATTCTACTTGTATCTGACGATTCAGCACTAACAATGGCCGATGTTCAGGGAGCTTTCAAAGGCATCCGATCAAAATTTTCCGTCCAGTCTGATCAACCAGCCGACCGATATCTAAATCTTCTGACGATATCGGTCGGCTCATTTCCCACCATACACGCACCGAATATCGTACGAAAATTCGTTTCGTACGATATTATCTGTGCGTCTATGGCCACCTTTATAAGGCTTACAATCTCCCCTACTGAGGCCTATCTATCCTGATGCGTAAAACATTGGAGAAAAACCTCAAATGTGATGTTGCCCATAGCAACCTGTCAGATCTTTGCTTTTGTTTTTAAATTTGTAGGTAACTGTTGAAATCTAATTGCTGATTTGTGCTATGGGGAACATCACTTATGAATAGTCCACATAATATCCATAGTTATGTTGTAGTTAAGGTTTAATGTGGTGTAGACCATAGCACTCTAAGACAATTTCTGTTAGTACAGAAAGATTTGTTGTACAGGATCTTGCTGGTCTACCAGTAATTTCATAACAAACACAGGCATATCCACAAAAGCAAGAAAGCATCAACCCTCCAAAAAGTGATGGTTTTTCAGTTTCGTTTTTGTGTGTGTGCTTTCTTTATGTTAACTAGAATTTGGTGCCCATTTGAAACACCGACTCTTGAGTGTATTGCAACAATTTTATTTGCAAAGGTATGCTTTTTGTGCACTCTGACACACTGTTGTTTTAATTTTTTTCTTTACTTACAAAATATTTTATATATTTTCATGATCAACAGGCGAACAGCTAGGTCACGGAGCAGAAGTCCTTATAAACCACGTCATTCTAGATCCCGAAGTAGACACAGGGCATCCAAATCCAGAAGCAGACAGTCCAGTATCTCTCCAAGCACACTGACTCTTAAAAGCAGCCTTGCAGCAGAACTAAATAAGAATAAAAAAGCTAGAGAAGCAGAGGCTGCCAGAGTTCAAGCAAAAGCTGGCAAAATATCTACCCCTGTTAAGGGACAGTTAGAAGTTGTCGGCAACTCACAGCAAGCAAACAATGCTAAAGAACAAAAGAAAACAAAAACAGCCCAGGTTCTATCTCCATCCCAGAAAAGTGAGAAAGCCAAAGTTAAAGTACAAAGTCAAGAATCCTGCAGAAAAAATAACTTTATAGTTGAAAAAACTGCAAAATCTACTGTTAAAGTAAACAAAATAGATCCAGTCAAACAGGAGAAATGCACCCCAAAAGAAAAAGCCAAAACACACAAATCTGATGCATCTACCACAGACACAATCTCATGTTTGGCATTCCTGACTTCTGCACTTCCATCACTACCTCTGCCTCCTGTCCTCTCCAGCTATGGTGAGAGGTAAGTGTGATGTTTATTTTGCCTGACACACTTTTTTTTTTTTTTAATGTTGTGGTTTTGTTTTTTTAATGTTATACTAGTTATCTACTTCTTTTTATACGTGTAATTAAAACTATGTTTTAACAATATCAAGTTTTGTAGGTTTACTAAATGATTCTGATTGGTTGGCCCATGGAATTGGGTGATCTATCATTTACATTTATTTTCAATTATTTGGAGGTCAGTATTTCTGTGTTTCTGCTTACTGTTTGGATCATCAACTGGATAAGAAGTTATACAAAACAGTAAGCAGAGAAAGCATGGGGGCTGTGTGCATCCCCCCCATTTCCTTTAGGCCAGTGTGTGTGAGAGTTATCAACAGGAATGGCAAAGGGCAAGCCTCCCTGAAGATGGCCATACACGGGCCGATAAAAGCTGCCAACAGACCAAGTCGGTAGTTTATTGGTCCATGTACGAGGCCCTCAGACGGGCTTCCCAGATCGATAACTGGCCAAAAGACAGGCTGATGTCGACAGGGCAGGGTTAATAATCCTGTCAGATCACAGACCGCATGTGTTCATTGATACAGTCTTGCAATCTGACCTGATCGTTGGGCCCTAGGGGCAACTGCACTGGAAAAAGTCACCTCCTTATGTAGCAGGAGGCTCTGCTTCCTATGGTATACCGAGTCTTCCTTCTCCTATGAAAAGTTGGTCAAAGAGCTGTCGTCTGCTCATTAATGCTTCCTTCTCCTTCACTGGAAATAAATTGGCAATGTGCCGATATAGGCCACTGACTTGGGAAGTCTTATGTCTTTCAAATTCGTCAATACCAAATACATATAGTTTTATGGAGTTTTTTGTCTTGTATAGGTCATAAGCTCATAGCATTACACTACCAAATTTCCAAAGCGCTGCTCCATGCACTTTACATTTCAAGGCAGTACAGTAACAGCAGCCAAGGAAATCCTTCTTTTGTCAGAATACGTTCTGACAAATCCAAAATGGGTAAATCTATTTCTACTCTAAATTACCAAGCTGCAATTCATCCTTTAAAGTATGGGTATGGGACCTTTATTTTGAATGCTTGGGACCTGTGGTTTTCCAGATAATAGATCTTTCTGTAATTTTGATCTTCATACTTGGACCCGTCAAACAGACACAAAAATCTGTATAATTAAAGTCCTTTTCATATTAAACTTGAAATCCAATTTAAAATTTTTATTAAAGCATTCATGCTGTTTTAAGCTCATTTAAAAATCTCAGCTGCAAATCAAATATTGTCTGCCACTCCTCTATGCCTTAGGCATAGAGGCGGGGCAGATAATTACTTTCACTTTCCATTCAGCACTTCCTAGATGTCACTGGTCTCCACACATTCCCCCAGTTCTCATAAACATAAAATTTTGTAGCCAGGACATGGGTATAGACATCAGGTCCCCCATTATTCTGGTGCAGAAACAAGATTCTGAGATGATACAAGGCTTGCCTTAATGGGCAAGGAAAGGCAAATAAATAAAATTCCATTTTTACTTTCTTTAATGGAAAAGAAATCTATCTCCAATATACTTTAATTTAAAAATGTGTACCGTTTTTATAAGAAACCTGACTGTATGCAGTGAGATTCTCCCTTCATTTACTGCTGTGGATAGGAATTATCAGATGGTCCCTAACTTCTGGCAGGGAAACAATCATACTTATGAACAGCAGGGGGAGCCCCTGCCTTACTTCCCAGCCATGCAGAACTCAAGCAGCTTTGTTTTTTGATCATTTATGACGATCCCTAAGAAGCCCAGATCACACTGAGCATGTGTATGTAGTCTAGTCTTACAAAGATGTATAACAAAGTTACAAGATGACAGCCCCCTGTGGCCAACTTTGAAAGCATAAATCATTTTTTTGATTAGGCTTGTGGTGCAGTAAGTTTATGTTTAGTATACAAAATACAGCATTTCTAGCCTTATTGTAATTTAGACTTTCCTTGTCCTTTAATAACAGTGTCCACAAAATGGCCCCTGTCTGCTTGCTATAATTATGAATTCCCAGACTGAATAAAACAAGATTAAAATAATTTATATTGTGTAATTAATGTTCATTTTGCTTGACTAATGTGATAAAATATGATTTTGAATATTTTTTTTGGGGTGACGGGTCCACTTTAAGTCTACTAGAAAATGAAATAAGCACAATGGGCTGGTTTTGCTTCCAATAAGGATTAATGATATCTTGGTACTGTTTTATTATTACAAGGGGTTGTATTATTACAGAGAAAAAGGAAATCCTTTTAAAAAAATTTGTATTATTTGATTATAATGAAGTCTAAATCTATGATCCGTGTCTTACACACATGTATTAGTGTGACTGACAGGCACGGGATCATTATGTTTGTAAACCCACACACAATGTATTTTGGTGCGGTAACTGTAAAGTATGGATTTTCTCACCTAATTCTATTCTCTGCTCTAATGGACTTGTCCCTTGCAGAGGGCATCAGATTGGCTTTTCTCTGCTTCATACAAAATTACCAAAACTAGGGCCATTAAAAACTGACAGAATTGTCAGTGTTATATTAATAAAGAAACAAAACCATATATATGATAATATATATAAGATATATATAAATCCCCGCACTCAACAGGCTCAGTTAGGATAACTGATTTTAATAGAAAAATAAAAGATATTCCTTTGTTTTTCTATTAAAGTCAGTTATCCTAACTGAGCCTGTTGAGTGCGGTATTTTTTTTCCTTCTTTGTACACATTTTACCTGCATTTTACCCAGGCAAGCTGTGGTTTTTTGTTTGGTGAGTGCTCCTCCATGTTATAGATAGATATAGATATATAGATATATATAGATTGCTAGATAAAAAAAAAAAATGACCCCGCACTATAGTTGTAGGATTCTGAGTGCGCCAAACTTGGGTTGTTTATATAGGCTTTCAAAAACTAGCTGTTAAGCCAAGCTTAATCTACCTTATATGTCAAATATCACTAGGAAAGTCTCGCAAGTCTTGTCAAGCTGAGGAGTAGTAGGAAGGGAGTAGGTAAATAAGAAAAGTGTTGCTCTATAGATATATAATGTAAATGCTAAATACAGCAGTAGCCTCAATGTTTCGCATCTCTCTAACAAAATTTATCCAGGCCTTCAAAATTCACTATTTTGGATCCTGTTAGTACTTATTTTGTGTGTCCATAACGCTGCACATGTTCAGTGCTGTGGGCTAGTGATGTGTTGGCCGGGTTTGGGCCTGCTCTTGCACAAAATCTTCCAGTCGTGACCTAGTTTTGTCGGTTTCCGGCTTCTAAATTTGTAGACTCTGGCTGCCCCAACCCCTTTTGTGATGTCACTGCGGGCACAGTTCTATAAATAGAGGGAGAAAGGTGAGCTGCGCATAATATTCTTCGGACGTCACACGCATGCATGTTGCTGCATTCACTCATTACATGCATGCAACCATGTGCCCCAACATTGCTGCTCGTATCGGGAGCTCCCTCCTGGTACAGAGGTGGCCTAGCGCTGGCGTAGCCTTTATAACCACATAAGACATTGCATTCCACATTATCACAGCTCTCGCTTTATGAATTGTTTTTATGTCTCAATGGATTATGTAACTCTAGACCCTCTCCAAAGATCTCTCTCCCAAACTGCACCACACTGGACCCTCAATACTGCCTATTTACAGTAAATTGGTGTCACTGGTTTTGGTAAGGGCTGCTAGGTATAATTTCCCTAGAAATGGCTTTACCTTTCAAATGGACTGAGAAGCCATGTTGCCTACAACTGTGTACCCGGTGCAAAAGAGAAGCAGTAAAATATTTTACAGTAGAATCCTGTTATTTTTCAACTTTATACTTGTTTTATATGTTGTGATCTTCATAACGAGCTAAGCGCAAGCTTTTATTGAGGTGAAAAATGTAAAGTTTTAAATATTTTAATAGTTTTGTTGATTTTAAATTAATGTTTTTAATGAGTCTTCTTGTGTTTTACATATAGTTTCAAAGGCTGTGTGCCAGGAAAATCTGTAAAGAAAGAAATGGAAAGAAAACTGCGAACCTTGCTGTCTGACTTGCCTCTTCCACCTCTACCAGCATCTCAGTCTGAAAGTGAAGACATGTCGTGTAGTCCAGAAAGAAAACAAATGCAGTCAAAGAACAAAAGGAGACCAAAGTAAGCCAAACAATGAACTTAACAGATAGAAATGTTTTTTTACACGTTCAGTCCAGATGTGAGAATGGAACACATGTCTAATGACTGGACACTTTACTTTCCTCTCTTTTAGATGGGTGAGCGGATTTGGAAAGCATAATGGTTGCCTTTTTTTAAACGGCATAGCTTTGTTTTTCTAAGTTTATTATTTGGTAGATGACCTTTGCTCCATACAATATTTCAGCAGCCATGCTCCCTGCCAGCCATGAATCTACCAGTGATTTTATAACCTCTATTTATAGGGCACCTAAAGAAACTTGATGTAAGCTGCAGTAAAGTATACATTTGTGGATATTACATTCTTGGTTAATAATTCAATGCTTTTTTTAAGTTCTTTAGACACTGACAAGTTTGTTTTCTTATCATGGAACACAATCTCAAGTATTTTTATGTAGCCTACACTACAACTCAATTCTTCTGGACTTGTAGAATATGAAGTATAATTACAGACATATACAGTATTAAAGTGCATTTGAATGAAATGCTAAGCTTTGCATTTTCTTACTTCTTTTTCTCTATATTTATAAAGGATATGTGGTCCACGCTGTGGGGAAATTCTTGAAAAGGATATTGACTGGGGAAAGCGTTGTGTAGATAAATTTGACATCATTGGCATTATAGGGGAAGGC
>CM044441.1:64586311-64604233 GCA_024363595.1 Xenopus borealis
TTATACTTTGTACACCATTCACATCTCTCTCTGGTCCCACCTCCTCAACAGTTTTATTACCTCCAACCATAACAATTTCACATTTAAAAAAAAAAAATAAAAAGTCATCCACCATCCCAGAGCAGATCAAAGGCTCAAATTTGATGTGAAGAAAGGGAAATTCTTGCACTTTTTTAGGGAAATGATACTTTGTTGCAGTTTCTTGGGTGGACAAAACACCCTGTGGGACACTACTTGCAGATATCTAATCACTTTGCAGCAATGTTTAAAAAAAAAATCAGGAAGCACACCAAAAAATTTTGCTTAAGTAAAATAGGTTATTTATTAACCCATAAGCATTAAAAAAAAAAATGCCATTGTTTCGAACCACTCTGGGCAATTTAGCAAACCTAGTAGGTGCACACAAGTGAACTAAGATTTAAGGAGTGAGCATGTTGGGGAGGTGGGTGGTGGATAGGTGAGGATTGCAAGCACCTCCCACATACCAAAGTGGTATCATCCCAACTTAAGCTATTAGTTCACAGTATACACTTATCTTTTGTACAAAAAAAGTCCTTGAGAATCATTCTGAATAATCCATAAATCATGAGTCCAGGATGTGAACTTTCCATGAGGAAAAATTTAATTTGTTAGTCCCATTAGACAAATGCATATTCATTAGTTCCATTAGACAAATGCATATTAGATATTGGTACCTATAAGAAACCAACATACATTAGATGCAGCACTTGGCACAACTCTCTCTAACATGCAGTGATCATGAACCACACTCAGGGTGTCCAATGTCAGTTTCTTAGTATCCTTAAAGAAAAGTGAAGGAAAAAAAATCACAATCTATTCATAATGATAAAAAACCTTGTTAGAAGACAATTGCATGTGAATGAACAAGACTGATGACTCATGTATAAACAGAGATGGAATATATCTATCTAAGCCACGGGGCCAAAGTGTGTCTAGTTTATGGATCCAAAATATTTTCCTCTATTTCAATTGGAGAAATCTATCACCCCCTCTTCTGGGGACCTCGGCTGTATCAATAATTGGAAATTTGAGTTGGCTAATCATGTGTTTTGCTTGATGAAAGTGTGCAGGTATGGGCAGGGTAGTTAATTTTCTGAGAATTGTGGACTTATGTTTTGAAAAACGATCCTTCGTTTGTTGAGTAGTTGTGCCAATATAAATAAAACCACATGGGCTTGAGGGGCGTAGCCAACTAGCAATGTGATCAGACGCACACAGCCTTAGCTCCGCTGATTAACTGATTTATATGGTAAATATCCTGGTATTGTCAGTGGTGAAACTGACTACAGACTGGCGCTACCCACCGGGAACTAAAAAAGCTACTTGTGGTAGAATCCTAAAGGCAGCTGGTTCTCTCCCTAAGGTAGCGGAGTCACCGGGGGAAGTCCCAAGGGATGCCCTGACACAAAATACTTTGCCTCAACTAACAAACCCGCAGAGGTCAATGGAGGCCGATGACACAGGTGACCTAACGGTAGCAGAGGTTGTATCAACTCTGCAATCCATCATACAAACCTGCCATGCAGCAACAATGGCGAAAGTTGAGGAATTAAGGGTTGATTTCGCAATCCTAAGACAAGACTTTCAAAAAGTCCGGGAACGGACAAGTGAAATTGAACGGCGAGTAAGCAATCTGGAGGACTCCTGTAACCCAATACCGGAACGCATTGATAATCTATCGCAGACTAGAGGCAGCTGAGACCAAATTGGACGACTAAAGAATCGTCTGAGAAGGAACAATATTCAATTTTGTGGGATTTCTGGAAGGATCGGATGCCACAAAATTTCTGGAAAGCTGGCTCAGGGCAGAACTTGGAGCTGATACTTTCTCTCCAACCTTCATTATTGAATGAGCGCACCTGATCTCTGCTTGGCCACCTCCACCAGGGGCTCCAGCTAGGCCCGTTCTAGCTCACCTGCTAAATTTTAGAGACAGGGATGTGGCTTTGGCAGCAGCGCGGTGGAAAGGGGAGCTTAAATACATAAATACAAATATTTAGTTGTTTCCGGACTTTTCTAGACCTGCCATACAGGTAAGATAAAGCAGGAAGATAAAGACATAATCACATACCCATTAAACATAAATCAGACTTGCGGAATTTTACAAAGTCTTATACACACCTAAGCTTCAAAACAACCCTTCTGAAATTAACAGCTATTTGGATCCGCTTGCTCTCCCTAACCTGCCCTTAGAACACAGAACCCTACTAGACACACCAATTCAGGAATAAGAGGTCTTAGACACTGTAACTTCAAAATTCCAGGCACGGATGGATTCCCCCATTTCTGATATGCTACATATGCCACTTTGCTAGCATCTCATCTCACAAATATCTTTAATCAAACTTTAACCACGGCCCAATTGCCAGCCTCTTTCAGAGAAGCTACCATAGCTCTATTACTAAAACCGGGGAAAAATCCCTTATTCCATGCCTCCTATAGACCCATATTGTTCATTAATTCGGATTATAAAATATTAACCAAAGTTCTAGCAAGACAACTGACCCATGTTATTACTTCAATAGTAGCCCCAGACCAAGTAGGTTTTCTACCCCACAAAGCAGCCGAACTCAATATCAGAAGGCTATATACAAACTTGACCATTACCCATGATAATCCTGGTGCTAGGACCATTGCCTCTTTAGATAATGAGAAGGCGTTTGATTCGGCAAAAAAGTTTGGGTTCTGGAAAAATTTTTTAACCTGGATACAAGCATTATATAACAAATCTATAGCCAGAATCCTCTCAAATGTAGATCGATCTCTTTCTCTATTACCCTATCTAGAGGTACTTGGCAAGGATGTCCTCTGTCCCCAGGTCTGTTTGCCCTGAGCCAATGATGAAGTCCGTGGATCTGAACTAGGGTGACTTTGGGAAAAAATTTCCCTATTCGCTGACGACACTTTATTATACTTGCATGACCCGGGCCCTTCTCTTCAACGAGCCCTCCAGCTAATTAACACTCACACTCTATACTCAGGCCTTAAGATTAATTGGTCCACATCCTCCCTACGGCCCCTTGACCTTCGTGCCTCAGAAGCTGTTGATCCTACCCTTCCACTAGCCCAGATTAACTCGATAAAATATCTAGGTATCCATATACACCCACAATTACAGAAATATAAAGAATTAAACCTTAACCTAGATCCCTTAATGACTGGTTACCAAAAACAGTGGATAGATGGCTTAAACTTCCACTTTCTCTAGGTAGAATAAATCTCTTTAAAATGAAAGATTCCTCAACCCTTCTAAGGAGCCCACAATTTGAGCTTCCAGCAAAGTTACAGGGTCCTCTGGATGGAGTTCAAACCATCTTAAAGGTATCAATTGGGAGGCTACAAAATATCCCTGCATGTTTGGTGCTGCCAATCCTCCTTCAGTGAGAGGAGGAATTAGAGCTTTGAGTTTGACCCTTGCTGAACCAGGGGACCAATAAAATTGGGTAAGTAAACTCCGGAGTTGTTGGAAAAAACTAGGGGGAATCCAAGTTGGTTAAATACTCTTACTTCTCAATGTACGCTCTTGGCAGCCAAACAGGAAGTGCTGTCATTGTAAACCGGAAGTGACATCATCGGTAGTAGAAATGCTCAGAAAAAAGGCGTAAAAAACGCTATGGCAAAGATCCGCGACCCTACCCTCAACCCGCCAAACCACCTACCCGCTTCTATACCCGCACCCGGAACTTCAACGTTCAACCCGCAGGATTTTGTGGGTAACCTGCGGGTACCCGACCCGCTGCAGGACTCTACCTTATGTATATTTTGTATAGTTTTGCTGTTTGGTGCTGTGGTGTAGAAAGTTATATTTTAGTTAGTTTGATCTGTCAGAATATATGCTTTCTAAAAATATATGGTTATCTGGGGGTCTTTTTATAGTTTGGGGGTCTTACAACACATAACGTGCAGTCGGGGTACTGTTTTCAGCATCTGAGTTGGTTAGCGTGAAGTCCTTACATACCACTTACTTTGGTAATTAAGAAATTGGGTGAGATAAATAGGGCCAATTGCAATATTTTTAGGCGATTTTTCCGAACTGTCATAAAAACCGCTGCCTTTAGCGTAGCTTTGGAGTATGGTAGTTTGGAGTAGTAAGACATAATTACCTGTTTTTGATTCATCAGAATGTGTACTTTCCAAAGATATATGGCTCTTGGGGGTCTTTGTGCTGTTAGGAGGGTTTTTTGGCAGACAATGCTCAGTCACAGGTCTTTGTTCACAGAAGGCTAATCGGCAGCGGAGAAAAGTCATATGCACTAATTTTATTTGGAGTCCGCGCATGCCAGCTGCTTTGATATATCTATGCATACTGGCCATCAAACTGTTCCGTAGACCCTTGGCATTAATATTTAGGGTGTTTTACAATTGGGTGAGAGAAATTAGGCCAATTGCAATATTTTGTCGATTTTCAGAAATGTAACTGCTGCCTTTATCGCCAAATTTAGGAAAGGTTTGCAGCTTGGTACTTTGAAATAGAAAGATGTGCATACCCAATTTGGATTCGGGGAAATGTGTAGTTTCCGAAAATGTATGGTTTTTGGGGGTGAACTTAATTTTTGCCCCTCTGTACCTGAAATGATATACCATATGGGGGGGGTCTTCATTTTCAGCAGACCCCAGGCTTTCATATTTGGGGTCATTTATCTTGATACTCAATAGTATGTGGGACATACAATGCCGCAGGGTGAAAGTTTTGTGGTGATTTTTGGAAATGTTGTCAGACTTAGGAACGTTTTGCAGCTTGGTGCTTTGGAGTAAAAAGAGTGCATACCCAATTTGGATTCAGGGGAATGTTTTCGAATATATTTGGTTGTCCGGGGTGAACTTGCTTTTTTCTAACTTTGCCCCCTCCCAAAACCATGTAAATGTGTTGCAGTACCTGAAATGTCAGACCATATGTGGGTCTATATGCCACATGCTTGGGTACACCACTACATATTGGACATCAAGCTGTTCAGAGGACCCCAGGCTTTCATATTTGGGGTGATTTCTATTGATACCTAAAAGTATGTGCGAAATATGATGCTGCACATTGGAAATTTTGAGGTGATTTTAGAAAATGTCAACAAAATTGCCAAATTTAGGAAGGGTTTGCGTGATGGTGCTTTGGAGTACAAAGACATGCATACCCAATTTGGATTCGGGGGAATGTGTACTTTCCAATAATGTATGGTTTTCTGGGGTGAACATAATTTTTTCTAACTTAGCGTCTCCCAAACTAATTAAATGTGTTGATGCTGCAGTATCTGGAATTACAGAACTGATCGCTAAAATGGGTTGTCTACATTTTAGGGCCCCTATATACCATGTGCTAAGGTAAATCTATACATATTGAACATCAACCTGTTCAGTGGACCCTGGGCTTTCATATTTTTTCATATGCTTTACATTGATACCTAATGATGTGTGGGAGATATGATGCGGTAGAGTGGAAGCTTTGAGGTATTTTTTTTTTAAAATCATCAATTTCTATAAAACATTGTAAAATTAGGAAACAATTGCAGCTTGGTAGTTTAGAGTACATAGATATAGTTATCCATTTTTGATTCACCAGAAGCTGCTCTTTCTAAAAATGGGCAGTTTTCTAGGGTAAACCTACTGTTAGGGGAATGTTTGGCCTTGAAATCAGAAGTATGCCATTTGGGGAGCAGTGCTTTGTAAATTTGTTAGTCTACTGCTTGTAGATTTTGATCTATACAAGTGATAAATTTCCATAAAACTATATATATTTGGTATTGCCACTTTCAGGAGACATAGACCTTTCCAAATCGGGTGTTTTTTCATACATAAATAAATTGTTTCTGTTATATGTGATTGTTCTTTGTGAAACATGATTTTTTTTCATTTTATTAGACAATTGGAAGCCTATTATTTTTACAGTATAATTACACCAAAATTCTTGCATATTCTGAAAGTTCAGGTTGTCCTGGAAAAAAAAAAAACCCAACCGCGCCAGGAAAGACCTTTAAAGTGAAAGAGTACAAAATGTCTAAAAACTGCTTGGCAGTAAATGTTTGCATTTAAGACAAAACGGCTGGCTGTGAAAGGGTTAAGCAAAGGTTAGACTTATAGCCATGCCAGGGATTACACGTGTTTTTCTTTCTTAGTTTGTCTATATCATTTGATACCAATTTGACAAATGCTTCTATCACATTTTCGTTGTTAGGTGGTATAATTGTACTGGAGTCCCAATTTTTAAGGGTTAATTATGAGTGACCAATGCCCGAATTACAAAAATTTGCAGCAATGTTAAACTAAAATTGATTTTGAATGGGGATACTTGTAAATGTAGTAACACATAAAAAACTGCTAAATTATAACTTTTTATATATATATAATATGCTGTACTTTATATAAGGTAACACTTTAAAGGACAAGGAAAGGTGAAACACAATAATGTTTCTATGGATTGACATACCTCTATTGTCTAATAGTGCTCCAGCTTCGGTCAGCTTCTAAGCCCTTCAGTAGATCCATAGCCTTCGTTTTCAAAAAAGCGCTTAGTTGACACAGAAAATCCCCACAGTGCAATGCTGTTTTACCAAGACCAAACACATGCACAATAGATAGACTTTGCAACAGACGCATAGGCAGATCATTTTCACTGTGTGCGTGCTTTCTCCTATTAGACCATGATCACCAGCTTTTCAACATAGACATTTTTAAACATAGATGCTGCTCTTGCATGCTGCTTATGCCCTGCTTCTCGTGCGCTGTTGTGTTCTCATCCCACAAGAAACTTGCGCACAAGGGTGTGAGTGGGCAGGGAAATGTTCAACATGCAAATTCTTCAAAGTTGTACATCTTAATGACGTCCTTAAGAATAGGTGGATTCTTGAGAAGCAGCTAGCTTCAAGTGCACTTTTTCTTGACTTAAACATAGCCAACCAGGAGAGGAAGGGATGGCAAGACTTTTAATGGTATTGAAAATAAAAGGGTTTCCTTGTCCTTTAAAATATTACCTTATTTATTTGATCATTGATCTAAACAGCCAGATAAGATGTTGATTACTGTGACCAAGAGCTGTAGAACTAAAATTTAAAATGATGCTGTTGCTCCAACTTCAGGATCTTGGATCCATGTTTACCAGTTTTAAGTATTATTTTGCATCATCATGATAATTGTAAACCGCTGCTATTGCAGATGCATTTATTCTGATGCAACACCAGTTTTGCTCTGCTTCCTCTAAGCCAGTTTTAGCTATAAGCATGATGTGGCAAGTTTGCAGCAGTTTTAGTTTTATAGATCTATGTAGAGGTGTACCCTGTACCCTGTATACAGGGTCTGAAGAAATCCATTTTACTTAAATTAATTGAGACTCTGCTATGTAGTCCAAAATATAAAAAGGGTATTCTGTTTTTTTTTTTTTTTTGTGTTAAAGTGTGTTGTAATTCTAATTGCCTTGATGCAAAATCTATTTATGTTATGAATTCTAGGAGAGATGGTGGCTTTAAAGAAAGTACGTTTGGATAATGAGAAAGAAGGATTTCCAATCACAGCAATTCGGGAAATTAAGATCCTGCGCCAGCTTAACCACCAGAGTATTATTAACATGAAAGAAATTGTCACTGATAAGGAAGATGCTCTGGACTTCAAAAAAGATAAAGGTTAGTGTTATTTTTTTGTTATTTTGATGGAGTATTTTGACCATTTTTAAAGGGGACCTGTCAATTAGACTAAAGTTGTAGAATAAAAGTGCTTTTCAAGTTAAACCTGAAACCCGCATTCTTTTTTTCTATTAAAACATCTATATCTGTTATAAATGTATTTTTTTTTTTTAAATCTCAGCTGCCAATCATATATTGCCTGACCTTCCTCTATGCTTCAGGCATAGAGTTGGAGCTAACAATTCCTTTCTCTTTCCATTTTTCTATTCTTGCTGTCACTGTTTTCCACACACTCTCACTCATCCCCACACACTCTCACTCTCTCTCAGACACTCATTCTTGCATATTTTGGCATTCCAGACACATTTGCCTTAATAAATTGTGCCTGCTGTCTGTAATTGTGAATTAAAGACTGAAAGAAACAAGATTAAAATAAGTTATGTAGTTTAAGTAAAGTGTTTTTTTTTATTATTGCTTAGGATGACAGGTGTTCATGGATGATACCATATTATTTTCCTGTTCCAGTGTTTATGCATGATTGCTATTTAAGACATTAAACCGTTTGTAGAAGGCTGCTACTAATATTGTACTTTTGCAGTACTTTTGCCAAAACTTTTGATTCAATACCACATTAAAGGGATACACTCATGGGGAAAAATGGAATTTTTTTTTTTTTTTTAAACACATCCATTAATAGTGCTGCTCCTTCTGCACTAAAACTCAAATGCTGCACTTCAAGTTGGAGTGATATCACCCCACTCCCCTCCCCCCGCCCCCAGCAGCCTAACAACAGAACAATGGGAAGGTAAACAGAGCAGCTCCTTGCCTGAACTGCTGGCTGATAGATCTAAACAGCACTCAATAGTAAAATCCAGGTCCCACTGCAACACATTCTGTTACATTGAGTATTCGAAACAACAGCCTGCCAGAAAGCAGTTCCTAAAGTGTTGGCTCTTTCTGAAAGCACATGACTAGGCAAAATGACCTGAGATAGCTGCATACACCTATATTACAACTAAAAAAAATACACTTGCTGATTCAAGAAATACATTTTATATTTTAGAATGAGTTGTTTGCAGTGTAAACCGTGTAATTTAGAAATTAAATCATGACAGAATCCCTTTAAATGCTGCTCTCAACAGTGTTCTGTTGGCCTTGGTAATTCTGTTAACTCATGGCTAGAAGACTGACTAAAGGATTGTGTACAGAGTGGTGCATGCTCTGTTTTACGTAGTGTTCTTAGCGTGGTACCACCGGGTTCTGTATTGTCACTTTAATATATTGATCAATGACATTATTAGTGGTGTATTGGCACATGCAGATGATGCAATAACTATGCAGCCCAATAAATTCCATCCAGAAGGGCGCAACAGGATCTGGATGACCTGGGAATTTGGGCATCTAAGTAGCAGTTGAAATGCAATGTTGATAAAAGGATTTATCTAGGATAGGCACCTAGGATTTAAACATTTGCAAACCACGTATTCCCTATGCAACTCCTTCATGGTGAATGACCTATGGGTACGTGTGCATAATAAAATTAGCTGTAGCAAGAAATGCTAGTCAGCCGCTGCAAGGTTTGTGCTATATTGAAAGTGGTATAGATATGGGAAGAAAGATGTTTCACCTAAAAAAGGATCCTGTCATGGGAAAACATGTTTTTTCAAAATGCATCAGTCAATAGTGCTGCTCCTGTAGACTTCTACACTGAAATCCATTTCTCAAAAGAGCAAACAGATTTTTTTATATTCTGTTTTTAAATCTGACATGGGGCTAGACATTTTGTCAATTTCCCAGCTGTCCTGGTCATGTGACTTGTGCCAGCACTTTAGGAGGGAACTGCTTTCTGGCAGGCTGTTGTTTTTCCTTCTCAGTGTAACTGAATGGTACGCAGTGGGACATGGGTTTTTACTATAGAGTGCTGTTCTTAGATCTACCAGGCAGCTGTTATCTTGTGTTAGGGAGCTGTTATTTGGTTACCTTCCCATTGTTCTGTTGTTAGGCTGCTGGGTGAGGGAAAGGGGGGGATGATATCACTCCAACTTGCAGTACAGCAGTAAAGAGTAATTGAAGTTTATCAGAGCACAAGTCACATGACTTGGGGCAGCTGGGAAATTGACAATATGTCTAGCCCCATGTCAGATTTAAAAATCAAATATAAAAAAATCTGTTTGCTCTTTTGAGAAATGGATTAAAGTTCTTCTGGAGCAGCAATATTAACTGATGCATTTTGAAAAAAAAACATTTTTTCCCATGACAGGATCCCTTTAAGAAGCAATAGTATGGTCAAGTTTATGCAGTGCAACAATGAATAATATCTAGTTCAGCACTTAAACCAACATTCACTCTTCTTTGGACACATTTTGGTTGAAAACATTGGTATAGGGTGTTTTGCATATGACCATTGTTTGACAAACAAGTACACTGGCGCTTGTAGGCAATTGCTATTCAAGTCTGAGGGGGGTAATTTTCAGTGTGCCTACCCACTGAGCTACAAATGGACTGAGCAACAAAATTCATAGAATTTCCCTGTGCTTGGGGTATGATTGTATTTCATTTTTTCATTTGTTCACACCTGCTACCTTATAGGTGGTTTTTCTTTTCTGAAAGGGATTCTGTCATGATTTGTACAGAGTAAATTCCACTGTTTACACTGCAAATTATTTACTCCAACATGTAAAATGTAATTCCTAAGTGAATTTTATTTTAGTTGTAATATTGGTGTGTAGGCAGCCATCTCTGCTCCTTTTTCCTAGTCATGTGATTTCAGGAAGAGCCAGAACCTCAGGATGAAATTGCTTTCAGGCAGGCTATTTTCCTCCTGCTCAATGTAACTGAAGCATTTACAGTGGTACATGGATTCTTACTATTCAGTGCTGTTTTTATATCTGCCAGGGAGCTGTTGTCTGGCTACCTTCTCATTGTTCTACTGATGAGGGTGGGCTGGGGGGGGGGGTAATATCACTCCAACTTGTAGTGCAGCAGTGAAGAGTGACTGAAGTTTATAAGCACACAAGTCACAGGAATGGGGGCACCTGGGAAACTGACTATGTCTAGCCCCATCCATGTCAGATTTCAAAATTGAAAACAAAAAAAAAAAAAAAATCATTTTTTTTTTTTAAAAATGTTTTTCAGTGAAGAAGTCTGCTAGAGCAGCACTATTAACTGATGAATTTTGGAAAAAAAAAGTTTTCCCAAGACAATATACCTTTAACTTTTCTTGAACCAAATTATGCATTTAGCATTAGATTATGTATTTATGTGTATTTATATGCATGTGTCTGTGTGCACCCCAAATCATCCCATTTCCACCGCCATATGCGGTCTTTAGCTTTTGCCAAACTGTGGCCAGAAAGCTATGCCTTGTCTGTCCACAGCACAGTTCTGTAGGCATATATGGGCAAACTTTAGTCTTGCCCTGTTGTTTGTTCTGAAAAGCACAGCTTTCAGTCTTGTGAGTGTGAAACTGTATTACGTAAGTATGTAAGTATATATGTGTTTCTCTCTATTAATATGTAATATGTTTTTTCCTTTACTTGGCTCATAATACCTTATGTTTGTTAAAAATAAATCCAGACATTAGATTTATGCAGCAAGATTCTGTTTGATTACAGAGGAAAATTAGATAAAATCTATGTAATGACCTGTAATTCAGATCTGGTTTCCAGATATTCACAGTTACGGGCCATTATTGAATGTTTTTATTTTTAGGAGCGTTTTACTTGGTGTTTGAATACATGGACCATGATTTAATGGGCCTCCTGGAATCGGGACTGGTGCACTTCAATGAACATCATATTAAATCCTTCATGAGACAGCTTATGGAAGGTCTGGACTACTGTCATAAAAGGAACTTTTTGCACAGGGATATTAAATGCTCAAACATTCTTCTTAACAACAGGTATGCATATGTTTTATGTATGTTTCTTTGTGTAATGTAAACAAATATATAAACATACATTTCTGGTTAAAAAAGGTACTGTTCAAGCTTGAGTTGGCATTGGGTGACCTTCACAGTTTGCCATATGGCAATCAAAACTCCACTTGTGCTGATAGGCTAAATTAGTTACAGCCTAGACAAGCCCATTCCTACTGGAATTTTCACCTAGATCCCTCTTAACTGCACTCCCGCCATGACTACCTCATGTAATCTCGAATGGCGTCTGCTCAAAGGTTTTGCTGCTTATCTAGAGAGATTTGTCGAATTTTGATGATTTAACTTCTAGCACCTCTGCAGCAAGGCCATTTGCCAGGATAAATATGTGACGTTATTGTAGAAAACATGATGGCAACTTCTGTTGAAGGGAGTGAACCAGAAATGTCTAGACTAGCTTGTTCTTACGAAGACATTAAATGAGTCCTAAATTGTAGTCTAAAGGTTCTATCCTACTAATAAACCAGTATGATGATCTTGTACCGCAAGTGCTATTGTCAGATCTGCTTGCAGCAAAAGAATAGAACCAAACACCTCAATGAAATGTAGTATCCCTGGACAGTTGTCGTGATCCATACCAGTTTGTTCCCCAAGCTGGCCATAGATGAAAAGATACATTCATTTGGCGACATCGCCATACAAGCGGATCTTTCCCCGATATGCCACTTACTGGCAGGGCTATATCGGAGTAATCCGAACGTTCAGCTCTATGGCTGAACGATCGGATTACGACTAGCACAATGGACTTCCGACGGGTCGGTCGGAAGGAAATCCAACATTCCCGATCGATATCTGGACACGTAGGAAGCACCCATACATGGGCAGATAAGCTGTCAAATTGCTTATTTAGATACTATTAAATTGTGTGGATAGTTTTAACAAGAAAGTACAGGATTTCTACAAAATTAAGGCACTATAATAGAACTTCTTAATATAAACCATTTTCTAATATACAGTGGTTATATTTTTGTGCTGTTTATTATATATGATTCTGCTTGATCCTGTTAAAATCATTGCTTTTGCCAGCTGCACACTCTCCTCTGCAGTGTGAGCCAATTTGAAACTACCTTAGAATTATTTCACACTGCCATGTTTCTACTTGGCTGTTGCTCTAGACATAAGATTTCAAAAGGATTTGGGAAACTGCTCCTTATATCTTTAATGTTGCAAAATAAACTACTGTTTTAGTAACCTATTTTAAGGGACTCCCTAAACGTTTTTGAAGCCTTTACTTTCTAATTAAAATATTCATTACTATCTGGCCTGACTTGCAGTATGTTTTATTTTCACAAGGGGGCAGATCAAGCTTGCAGATTTTGGTCTTGCAAGGTTGTACAGTTCTGAAGAAAGGTGAGTCCTCTTATTGATCAATGTGCCTTGTACAAATGCATATTTATTTATTTTTTGTACTGGTATAGCAAAAGGGTACAGTGGATAAATTTTTAAAGCATCTATATATGTGAGGACAGGCCTATTTTTTAACCTCCATTCAGAGCCCAACTTCACTTTTATGAGCCAAAGGACAAATTGTTGGTTAAAAGAATAAGCTCTTAAGCTTATTTGGGGGAGCAATTATTGTTAAAAGATAAAAAAAAAGCACAAATGAACATTTGGCAAAATTAATAAACCGGCATTCTAGTGAATTAGTTAATTGAACACACAGGGCTGCTACCGCTGTGAGGCAAGGTGAGAAGTGGGAAAGTAGAGGGCCAGAAGCAGCCCCAGGTAGAGTCCTGCAGTGGGTCAGGTACCCGTTGGTTACTTGCAGAAGTAGAAGAATTTGCATGCTATTCATAATTTTGCTATATAAGTATTTTCCTGATGGCTTGTACATTATCTATCTGATCCCCCATTTGTCTTTCACCGCCAGTGATGAGATAAATCTGGTAATTAGGGTTATTTTTAACAATATACAGTTAAATTTTATAATGCATTATATGTTTTTTATTTTATAAGTCGACCATACACCAACAAAGTAATAACGCTATGGTATCGTCCACCGGAACTGCTGCTTGGAGAGGAGAGGTATACCCCAGCTATTGATGTCTGGAGCTGCGGGTAAGTAGATGTTGCTTTTTTGGGGGGGCGGGATTTATTTTTGACTTGGTAGTACATTATTTAAGTTTCTGGCACCATCCTTAATAGCAGAATCGCCTTTTTAGAGCACTAAAGTAGCTGCAGATAACCAAGCTGTCTGTATACCCATAAATCAGATTTAGTGTAACCTAATTAGCACTGTTACATAATTATTGTTTATTGGGAAATGCTAGTGCTGTCTGCGTTAATTTCCTTATAATCCCTTTTATGGTAAAGCCTGACCGGCATTTGAGATTAGAAACCTCCATCAACGTCAGCTTTTTTGAACCCTGTCTAACTTCTAGTTCATCCAAAATAAACTGAAAAATCTGTTCTGAAGACAATGTCAGTTTGCTCCAGAGGAGGGAAATTTCTTTCTGGACAGCCAAACCTCTCCCTGAATCTATGTAGTGGTCATTTCAGATTTCTAGTTAAAAAGGCATTCAACCCTATCTGCAAGTGCCACCACTTCAAGTCGAGAATTCCCTAGCAGCTCTCTCTGTAAAAAGAAAAGCGTATACCTTCTTTAGCACTGCTTCTGTTAAACTAAACTTTCCATGCTTTTTTTTACCAGTTTAATTGTTAACTTTGAAATTAAATCTATTTGTTATTTTCTTTTTGACTAGCGCAGACCAAACAACATTGTTATTTGTAATGGGGAAGTATTTCCCTCTTCCATGCATCCATACCCTGTTTAATACAGGAAAATCTATTGCTGTTCATTACTGCTGGTTATTGGCTTTGTTGCTTCTCACAATAAACAGAAATCCAGCAAAAGTAAAAAATTGTGTGTGTGTTTGCTTTGCATCACAGAAAATAATACTGTTGCCACTGGTTTAACTAGGAAATCAGTGTTTCATGTCACAGCATGGAAGTGGTTAAATGCCAAACCAAATTCTGAGATCCAATATATTTAAATACTGATTTTGTGGATTTCAATGGGGTTACCAATTTCAATTTCCCATGTTTCAGCTGTATCCTGGGTGAGCTGTTTACAAAAAAACCAATCTTCCAAGCAAATCAGGAGCTTGCACAGCTTGAACTTATAAGGTGAGTTGTATAAATGTATATTTATTTCCATATACTATGATTTGACCAAATAAAAAACGTTTCTGTACGATTTAGTTGTACTACTTTGGCTCAGACTTAAGGTGGCCATACACTGAGAGATCCACTAGTTCGGCGACATCGCCAAACGAGAGGATCTCTCTCCAATGTGCCCACATTGAAATGGGCAATAGGCTGATCCGTCGTAGGCCCTAGGGCCCAAAGATTGGATCGCAACGAAGGGAAATGGGCAGTCGGCTTGCACATCCGCTAACGGGGGGGGGGGGGGGGGGTGCCTAATATTTTGGCGCCCCCCAATGAATTCAGCTTTTCTTTTCCTTTAAAGCTACAGAAAAGGCACAAAAAAAGAATCCTTAATATGTATTGATTGCTTAACTGGGATTCTAGGGAAACTGTAATTTCAGAGATTCCTGATAACAGGTCCTATCCCTGTAAGGTTTCCCATTTACATAAAATTTTAAACTGATTCAAATTAAAGTTATACATTAAATGTACAGTACATCATTCTTGGCTTAATCCTGTATGTAGCACCGGTTGCTCTATAACTATAAAAACATTTTCTTCATAAGCCGAATGTGTGGAAGTCCTTGTCCTGCTGTATGGCCAGATGTTATAAAGCTACCGTATTTCAACACCATGAAACCAAAGAAACAATATCGACGAAAACTCAGAGAAGAGTTTGCATTGTAAGTATTTTGTACTTCCTTTAACTTGCTTATTAAATATTTACTATAGTTTTGTAATTCTTCAGATATGCTGATATATAATGTTTATAATAATTTAGCCACCCATATGAAATTCTTGATCATCATTGTTGTGTTGAACTAACCATTATAATGCTGTCTGTGCTCAAAGATATCAGACCTGTCATCCTATTTTACAATTAATTGTGTGTTACTATAGGTTGCCCACTCTAGTAGTGATTGTTCTTTATGGGGGTTGGTTACCTCGGAGTGCGTAGGCTTGTGCACTTCTAGATAAAGCCCTAAACACAGTCCCAATGGTTGTTCTGGTCAGGCAGAATCATAGTCCGTGTCCCTCTAAGCCAGGGGTCCCCAACCTTTTTTACCCGTGAGACAGATTCAAATGTAAAAAGAGTTGGGGAGCAACACAAGCATGAAAAAGTCCCTGGGGTTGCCAAATAAGGGCTGTGATTGGCTATTTGGTAGCCCCTTTGGGACTGGCAGCCTACAGGAGGCTCTGCTTGGTACTATACTTAGTTTTTATGCAATTAAAACTTGCTTCCAAGCCTGGAATTCAAAAATAAGCACCTGCTACGAGGACAATGAGAGCAACATTCAAGGGGTTGGAGAGCAACATGTTGCTCGCGAGCTACTGGTTGGGGATCACTGCTCTAAGCTGTGTGCTTGTGCACACGAACACAACAAATTGTGGTCCGCACAAAGCATTTTATAGGAAAATTTTGCATTTATTCTGACCTGCACACACAGTTTTCAGAAACGAGCACACGCTTTTAAAAAGCGCACACTACATAATTTATTTGCACACATGACTGAGAATGAATTAGAGGGAACATTCATCATAGCCCAAACTACAAAGACAGATGAGGGGTGGTTGCAGTCAGGAGAAGTCAGTAACAGACCAGGACAGACAAATATCAAAAACATGAACATTATATAAATCTCTCCTAAAAGTAACTGAACTACAGTCTGTCTATGGTTAATTAGGACCTTTTACATCCGAAATTTCATGGCAAAACATTGCTTCTGGCAGAAGTCACTTTTAAGAAAAAATGCAAAAAAAATTAAGCTGTTTACACAGCGAAGCCTGGTGATGTGTGGTGAATAATCTTCTAGCAGTAAAAGCCTAGAGTGTGGAAAAAAAAATCCAAATTGTCCTGCCAGATGACTAATTATGATAAACTGAAAATAACTGAAGTTTTATCCCCAAAAACTTGTGGTCCAAAATCCTGTATCCTAAAAAGTGTTTCTTGTAAACTGTGAAAATGTAATTCTCCTGCTTGGCATGTAAGTAATTTGTCCTCGTAGGTAATGGGACTTCTGGTAAGTGTAAATGGTGTCTGGCCAAGTCTGGATAGGTGTTTCATTGCATAAGCACATAGAGTAGTATTAAGTACTTGTACCAACCATGTCTAGGCTGTTTTCCACTCAATATTCTCACAGATCTGAATCACGTTATATGTCCCTCTTAGGCCCAATTTTGTAAAAATCCTTTCCACTTTATTTTTTTAAGTTTTTATTTTGTTTTATTGTTTTAAAAGGACAACTACATTTATCATGAAGAAAGAAGATGAGAATCCTTTCCACTTTTAGTTGATAAACTTCAGAGATGAGGGTAAGGCTGATGGCACATTAGAAGATTAATCGCCAGTGATAAATTTCTTATTCTGCAAGCGACTAAACTCCTGTAAATGCTTTCCCATGGAGATTAAGTGAATCGCTTTTGGTAAAACCCATGTGCCGATTCAGCCTTTCAAAATCGTTGAAGTTGCCTCAAGGGGAAACTTCAAACGATTCTGGAAGACTGAAGCCACACATGGGTTTTGCCACCAGTGATTCATTTTATCTCTAGTGGGAAAGCATTTACAGGAGATTAGTCAGCCACAGAAGAGGATATTTATCACTGATGATTAATCTCCTTGTGGACCATTGCCCTATGTGAAAGAATTGTTGTTACAGTAATTTGGTTCAGGCTTTGGTATAATTGATGCAAGGCTGGACATCCCAATGCTTTTTCTTCACAAAGTGGAAGCCTGTCACAGCAGAAGATGATTACCAGATAAATGTTTATTGCATAGTCCCCATATAATACTTAAGATAGAAATAGCATAGATTTAGCCATGAGGGGCATAGTACTATGAAGGCGTCTCTTTCCCCTCAATGGACAGTTCTCCAGTAATATTTATGTAGTTAAAAATGAACTTGCTTTGTGTTATTACAACTAGCATTTTGCTGTTTAACATTTAACTGTTTTTTTTTCTCACCAAGTGTCCCCAATGCAGCATTAGATCTTTTTGACCATATGCTGGCTCTGGATCCAAGCAAGCGCTGCACAGCAGAACAAGCCTTAGTTTGTGAATTCCTTCGGGATGTAGAACCATCAAAAATGCCACCACCAGAGTAAGTAGTAATGGTTTCTCATAATGTGTAAAAAGAAATGGCTGGAAATTATGCTAGTGTTTGTACCACAGTGACAGGAATTTGACAAACTTTGTGTTTTTTTTTTTTTTTTTTTTTT
>CM044441.1:64606551-64655759 GCA_024363595.1 Xenopus borealis
CATGACTTGGGGCAGCTGGGAAATTGACAATATGTCTAGACCCATGCCAGATTTCAAAATAAAATCTAAAAAAATCTGTTTGCTCTTTTGAGAAATCGATTTCAGAGCAGAATTCTGCTGGGGCAGCACTATTACTATACTGAGGCATTTTGAACATTTTTTTCCCATGACAGTATCCCTTTAAAGTTGTCCTCCAGGATGCCTTCTGAAAATTCAACCTCACCAGTGAAGAAAAGATTATTTGAAAATAAAATTCTGATTATGGCCAAGCTCAAGTGCTTATAATATTTTCAAACCTATAAAGGCTTTTTTTTAGAACATGAGATAAGATTGGGAGGTAGTGCTTATTTGCTCTTGGGCTGTTGTAATATTGCTTTTTACATACAGTATCTTAAGGGTAAGGCCAGACGAGAAGATTTGATCACCTCTTCTTTGGGGTGACAGACCTCCCCGAACCGCTTCCCCCTGCCTTCCTGCGTCTTTAATGAATAATTGCCTGCGCTTATTCACACGCGGTGCTGGCTTTTCCGAAGTCGCTTGAAATTGCCTCCTTAGGCAATTTTGAGCGATTTCGGGAAGGCGCAGCGCCGCGTGTGAATAGGCACTGGCGATTATTCATTAAAGATGCTGGAAGGCAGGGAGAAGCGGTTCGGGGAGATAAGACGAATCTCCCTGAATCTTCCCATCTGGCCTGAGCCTAAATCTTATTTTGAGAGAAGGCCCAGCCTGAAGGCTCATTAGCGGGGGTGGTGTTTAGATTGAATGCTTATATTCTGGGCTTGATATTTTTCAGTCTACTTCAGAATTAATAGTTGTAAGTGTATTCAGACTTTAAAACCTTTATATCTGATACGAGGTACTGTGGGGGAACCACTCATAGGACATTGGCATGCAACGCAACTTCGGTTGACTTTGTAAAAACGTGTAAATTTTAAATAAACCCATTAGGATTGTTTTGCCTCTAATAAGCAGGCAAAACAATCCTACAATTGTATTGTTTTATTATTACTGAGAAAAATGAAATATTTAAAATATGATTCATTTGGTTAATGATGGCCTTATGTAGATATTGTTCAGTGCAATTTCAGTGTTTGTAGCTCAGAGGGTTGTAATGCATTTCAACAGCAATAATTATCCCTTCTGTATAATTCTCATTATACAGAGGACTTCAACAGACTAGTTTTGATTGTGCTTGGAATATCAGGAAGTGTGACTTTCAGATTATTACTTAAGTGCAAGAAATAACACACACCATATTTCATAGTAGGGTTTAGCACAAGCCCTAATCAATGAAGTAATGTTGAAAAGGGGTTATACTACCCCATTCATATTTTTCTCCTTACTTTGCAGCCTACCCCTTTGGCAGGATTGTCATGAGTTGTGGAGTAAAAAACGCAGAAGGCAAAAACAACTTGGTGTGGGTGATGACCTCACAGTTCCCAAAGTTCCAAGGAAAGATTCGTCTTTGGGAATGGATGACAGCAGAAATAGCACCCCACAAGGCATTCAGATACCTTCACAGCTAAAGACTCAGGGATTCCCCAGTGTTGGAGTAGGTGAGTATGCAGATTAACTTTTGTTATGCCACCAGCACTGGGAAGAGAGCTCCTGGTGTGGGTAACCATGTTTCATCACCTGCATCCACTTAATGAAAAAGCATGGACAATATACCACATTTTTATGCTCATATCCCAGCATAGCTACTCCATTAGCCCACTCATCCAGTATGGGAAAGGGTTTTTTTCTCCAGTATGTGCCTGTGGTTTGCGAATTCTTTTTATTGGAAATAAAGCGCTGTCAGTAATGCCCTCCAATATACTTGCAAAGAGTAATCCTGTCCCATCGCAAGCACTCAGAGAAAACAATCCCAACCTTGACTGTCTACTCTCTTAACTTAAATCTGTCATCCCTTTTAGTACTTTCCAGCTCATGTGTATCCCTCTTAAAGGGATACTGTAATGGGAAAACATGTTTTATTAAAAAAATCATCCGTTAATATTGCTGCTTCAGCAGGATTCTGCACTGAAATCAGTTTCTAAAAAGATTTTTTTTTTGTTTAATTTAGAAATCTGACATGGGGCTAGACATATTGTCAGTTTCCCAGTTGCCCCTTAGTCATGTAACTTGTGCTTTGATAAACTTCAGTCACTCTTTACTGCTGCACTGTAAGTTGAAGTGATATCACCCCCCCCCCTTTCCCCCCCAGCAGCCTAACAAAAGAACAATGGGAAGGTAAACCGATAACCGCTCCCTAACACAAGAAAACTGCTGCCTGGTAGATCTAAAAACAGCACTCAATAGTGAAAAGCCCCACTGAGATTCAGTTACATTGAGTTGGAGAAACAGCAGCCTACCAGGAAACGGTTCCATCCTAACATGCTGAGTCTTTTTGAAAGCACACGGCCAGGCAAAATTACCTGAGATGGCTGCCTACACAGCAGTATTATAAATTTTAAAAAATACACTTGCTGGTCCAGGAATTAAATTTTACATTGTAGAGTGAATTATTTGCAGTGTAAACAGTGTCATTTAGAAATATAAACGACACCATAAAAATCATGACTGAATCCCTGTAAGGACTGGAGCCCAAAACTGCTCTGCACACTACAGGTGAGGCCTTACCAGGGACATATGAAGAGGCAAAAGTATGTTTTCATCCCTTGAGTTAATGCCCTTTTTAATGCAAGACAATACTTTAAGTGTGGTTTAAGTGGCCACAAAATAATGCTACCTGTAATTGCACAATTTATCTATGGAATTTCCCAGATCCTCCTTAATTAAGGAAACCTTCCAACACATTGCCATTTAGTGTAAAAAACACACTTCTATTATTTCTGCCAAAGTGCATAACCTTGCATTTATCCACATTGAACCTAATTTTCCAGCTGGCTGACGAGGTTTCCCATTTTGTTTAATCGCTCTGCAAAGTGGGAGCATCCTGTTTTGCGTACCACAAGCAAAATTAGAAACCGTATTTTCAATGTCAGCTTTGTATGTTCCCTACCACTGTTGTTAGGCAAACCGACCTATAGTTTTGAGGCTGAGAATGGTATCCCATTTCTCCTAGTCTGCTTGGGTGACACAGGGACAATGGGGTATAGCTGGTACATCCAGGAGGCAGGACACAACTGATAAAAAAACTGGCTCCTCCTCCACTGGCTATACCCCCAGCAGGCGGAGCTTCACTCAGTTTGAGTTGTGTCCTCAGGAGGTTAAGACTTCTACAAATTCTCTGTTCAGCTTTTGGCTGGCATTTTGGGTTGTGTTTGTCTTTTGTCCGGTCCGGTCTGACCCGTTTTTTCCTGGGTCTGTAGGGGGGTGGTGTGCGGTCCTGCGCAAAGTTTGTCCTGTCGCCATCTCTATTACAGATGCGCAGGTCACGCTGCCATTTTCCCTGCATTCCACAGCATTTGCTCGCAACCCCCCTCTGTCTGCACAGAGCGTCCTGCCTAAAGCCCCAGACATACAGTGGGGTATCCTGCCTGTTTTTTTCAGCTCCAGCAGGGTACACCCAGAACTGCTGATCTTCCTTCCCTGCTCTACCATCCGCAGGTTAGTGTTCAGCTGGTCATAGGGACCCTCTGCCCTACCCTAATCACAAACCCACTATATTATTCTATTGTCATATCTCCACCCAGGGGCCCTCATTCTTCTCCAGAATGGGCATCCCAACTAGCCACATGGATTACAAAATTGGCAATATCATTAAACAAACTATTGTCACACCTTGATGATCCCAAAGTGAGACCCTACAAGCACAGGGCCCCTTCATTTTCAGATTAAGATAGCCATTTGAGAAATTCTTCCTTTCGGCCCTCAAATTTAATGCATGAAGGTGACTGATCTGAAGGAGAGCTTCCTCCAACTCTGAACAAGATGAGGATCACACCTTAAAACTTTCCTCATATTCAGTGGACTCACTTATTTCTTCGGTCCTAGAGACTCTTCACCAGCAAGAACTGGAATCCTCTATCGATTCCTCGAAGACTCTCTCTTCAAACGCCACAGTAAGATGTCTCCAGTTTTTCCCTTCCCACTACAGGAGTGTGACACACCTGAAATGCGTTTTCAAACTAACCGCTGCTTTCAGAAGCTCTACCCTTTTCCTAATGAGGCTACAGAAGAATGGTCTGCCATCTGTGGACGCTCCAGTGTTCCCGGCTTTCCAAGAGCACTGCTCTACTAGTCCCTGATGCCTCCTCCTTCAAGGACTCCATGGACAAGAAGCTGGAAAGCTTCCTCCGCTCTCTTTTTCAGCCTCATGCACTTCCCCACGTCCTTTTTTAGCAATGGCCTGGGTGAGCAGAGCCATTCAATCCTGGTCGGACGCAATTGCTTCTGGGGCTCCTCGTCACACACTATCTCAATGGGCCTCTCAGATAAAGGAGGCTAATGACTTTATTCTGAGGCTTTTTTCCTAGACGCAGTCAAAGTAATCCATAGATCTTTGGCATTGTCAGTTGCAGCCTGAAGGTCTTTATGGATGAAGCTATGATCAGATGACTTTTCTTCCAAGAAGTCCCTGACTTCCATACCATTCAAGGGTAAACTCTCATTTGGCCCTGAGCTGGAAAGGACAACAAGAGGGCACACTCCTATGTCTGGGAACAAGTCTACCTCGGCATAACAGTGCCATTACACCTCCAACCGCATCTCTGATAGGAGAGAGGTTAAGTCTGTTCGCCGACACTTGGCTCACACGCGTTCAGGATGCCTGGATGCACGACGTGGTGACTCGAGGTTATTATCTGGAGTTTTTTGTCTCCTCCTCATCACTTTTTTCATGTCCTGAATTCCATCAGAGTCAGACAAACGTGCAGCCCTCCAAAAGGTCTTCCAATCTCCTTCTCTCAAAGGCACTCACTCCTTTGCCCCCTGTAGACTGTTTCAAAGGGTATTATTCAAACCTATTCGCAGTACTGTGTTTTGTTTTGCGACTAATATATAGACGTATTTATTAGTACATAATTATATATATATATATATATATATATATATATATATATATATATATATATAATATTTTCCTTCTGTGTTTAAAGGACCAGTAACATCAAAAAATGAAATTGTTTTAAAGTAATAAAAATATAAAGCAGTGTTGCCCTGCACTGGTAAAACTGCAGTGTTTGCTTCAGAAACACTACTATTGTTTATAAAAATAAGCTGCAGTGTAGCAACGGGGGCAGCTATTCAAAGGAGAAAAGGCTCAAGTTACACAGCAGATAAGCTCTGTAGAACGTTATCTGTTATCCATTACTTATCCTGTGCCATGTAGCCATTTTTAAATTTCCGACATTGCTACTTAAATACGGTACAGGGGAAAGGCACATCTCCAGCCACCCATGTAGGCAGGGTTCAAGAAACACAAGTGTATTTAAAACGTCCAATTTATTAAACTTCAGAATAAAAGTTTAGACATACAAGGATGAGGCAGGCAGGGGGAAACACAGCTCGACGCTTTTCGTGACTATGCAAGTCACTTCATCAGAAGCTAAGTGCGCCCTCTGCCGGTTGAACTTATAAATAGCCTTCCCAATTAAAATAATTAACTAAAAAGTCTCTTTGTGTTTAAAGGCCAAATATGCACAGTCACAACTCATCGGAAAAAAAAGATAATTGCTTAGATCTTATTAATATTACATCTTGTTAATATTATTATTATTATAAATATTCCAATCATTACAAATAATTAAGATACTAGTTCCAACTGTGATCTCCCAGCAGTGCAAGTATGGAAAAAAGAGAGAAAATAAGCAACAAACGGATTAAAAAATAATATATCAAAAAGAAATGACATAAAAAGAAAACAAAGTGGATTAACATACACCCCTATTAATTCCTTAAAACCAAAAATAATATATATGAGGAATATTATGAAATTTAAGAAATTTTAACTGAAATGTTGCCAAGTTAATACAATTATTTCAAATATACTTAGTAATCTTAATAATTTCAAATAATTAAATATTTTCAAATGTTAAATTGTCATCCTATAATCAAATGATGAATTACGCATCTATAAAGTATAAAACCTTCCTCCTTAATATATAGAATGAATAGAGTAAGAGGGTGTGAAATATATGCTGAAAAAGGATGTAAGTTATAACCCAAAAAAAAAAAACTAAAGAAACCAAACTTCAGTCAATGAAAAAGCTAATTTCCCATTCCCTATTGAGTCCCCCTGGGAACACTGTACCTTGTGTAAAGATCCAAAAAGCCTCTTTCTTCAAGAGTGCTTTCTCTAGATCTCCTTTCCTTACACCAGGGGTGACTCTATCAATCAACTGGAAGGTAATACATTGCTTGCCCTCATGTTTCTTTAGCAAATGTTTAGATACTGCAGAGCTTTTATCACCCCTGGACACACCACTCATATGTTCTGAAATGTGCTTACATACCTGTCAGTCTTACCAACATATTAAATACACCACATTTTTGGCACTGCAATTGGTGTAGAATTTGATTTTATAAGTCCTCCCACATCTGTAACAACCCATGACCTCCAACCAATTAGATTTCTTGGAGGTCGACAACGAACGTAGGGACAGTTGAGAGGCTAAACTTCTTCCCCTTCTATAGATGAAACCAGGTTGTGTAGTCGAATAAGTTTTCAGAACAGAGTCCTGTTTTAAGACACCCCAATGTTTCCTAACAATCTTTTGTACACTGGAACTATCCCTAGAATGTGCGGTTATAAAACGTGGACAGATCTCAACAGTAGTGTCTTCCACCCGTTGATGAATTGGAAGGGAATTCGGGTTTACATATCTCTCTAAGGAACATATTTGTCTGTGTTTAGTCCGGAGCAGATCCGCATGATTAGCTCCCACTGCTCTGTCATAGGCCCTTTTTATATTATTGTGGCTGTAACCCCTTGCAATGAAACAACTGCAGGAACTGTCCATTGCTACTTAGCAGCTTGTTTATATGAACTATAGTAGTCTTTCTGAAGCAAACAGATCAGTTTTAACAGCGCAGGGCAACACTACATGATATTTTCTTTCTTTTAAAACACTTATATTTGTTTGGTGTTACTGTTCCTTTAACCTCACAAAAAGCCTTTCCCAGTTAATATTTAGTAGAGACGCGCTGGCAAAGTTTGCACATCTAAAGTTAATTATAAAAAAATGTGAGTTGTCTCTATAACATAATCTCAAAGGAGAACATGTTATGATCGCTATTCCCTAAATACGCACCAATGCAAAATGTTAGAGATGAGTGTCCAAAAGAGTAATTCCTAGTAGGCTCTTGAAAAAAGAATTATCATTCAACATATTTAAAAACCTGCTAGATATCCCCCAGTCAATATCTGGATAATTGAAATATGCTATATATGATGTTCACACTTTGCCATACAAATATTTACAGTATTGTACACAATTTGTTTTTTTTCCCTAGGCATTCCAAGTTCTGGCCAGCAGCTGAACCATAATGAAGTGGCTATCCTACTAAATTTACTTCAGTCACAGACGAGTGTGAACATGGCACACTTTGCACAGGTTTTGAACATTAAAGTGAATCCTGAAACGCAGCAACAACTTAACAACATAAACTTGCCCGCTGGTATATTAGCTGCGGGAGAAAAGCAAGCAGAACAAAGAGGGGAAATTCAACCAGCAACCCAGCCAGAGTTGCCTCCTATCCCACATTTGCCTTTGACCAAAACAAATACAGATGTAACTCCACCAACTGTGCAGAGCACTTTCACTGCTTTGTTGTCTCTCTTATCAAAGGATCAGGAGTTACAGAAAAGCAGTGATGCAGTAACTGGCGAAGTAAAGGAGAACATGAGTGAAATACTGTTGCAACCCAAGAGACCGCCAAGTCCATCACCAATTGGTAAGATTTCGGGCCTTGTTTTTTTGGACTCTTTCTATCATCTATACAACAGCAATACATTAAAGGTACAGTAACACCAAAAAAATGAAAGTGTTTTAAAGGAACGACAATATAATATACTGTTGCCCTGCACTGGTAAAACTGGTGTATTTGCTTTAGAAACAAATTGCTGTGTAGTCATGGGGGCAGCCATTCGAGCACAGGATACATGGTAGATAACAGATCGTTTCTGAAGAATCCCATTGTATACTATAGAGCATATATTCTAACTGCTGTGTATCCTGTGATTTTCTCCTCTGTAACTTTGAATGGCTGCCCCCATGGCTACACAGCAGCTTGTTTATATAAACTGTAGTAGAGTTTTTGATGCAAACAAGTCCAGCGCAACAGTACATTACATTTTCATTACTTAAAAACACTTTCATTTTTTGCTGTTCCTTTAAGTACAGGTATGGTATATTTTATGCAGAATCTCAATATCCAGAAAGCTTCAAATTACAGGAAAGTAATATCCTATGGTCACTGTAGACTATATTGTAACCAGTTTTTACAAATATCCTTTTTATATCCATTTTCTTTGTTATAATAAAACATTATACAGATATATAGACTGCCACTTTTGCTTTCACTGCTTTACCTTCCCAGCATTGGTAAATAGAAGCAGGAGTATGTTTTTTTTGCAACCAAAGTATTTGAAACATTCACACCTTGAGGTTTCCAGAAACGTATTTTGAAAACCCAAACAAGATGCAGGTTGCAGTACTGTGAATCTGATTGCATGTCAAAGTTTACAAAATATAGGTTGTGAAGAGCATATTTTGGAAGTCATTGTGGCTTTCATAATTGTATTTTTTCAAATCAAAACGTTTATAATTTTTGTGGTAGGAAAAAATTAAATGTAATTATACAGAGGCTAATTTAAAAAAAAATGCTTTCTCAAAAAATTCTTTTTATGTATCCACATGAGCTTTTCTGCGATGATTACAGATCCTGTACAGTTGCATTATGGATTTTTGTTTTGAATGAGGTCTGACCTGGTCATTATGGTTTCAAGGTTTAATTCTTGCACCTCCTTAAAGGGGTTATTCACCTTCAAACAACTAGTTGTTTTCAGATAGATCACCAGAAATAACGACTTTTTCCAATTACTGTCTATTTTCTATTTGTAACCGTTTTTCTAATATTGAAGTGTAAAGTGTCATTTTTCACCTTCTAAAGCAGCTCTGGGAGGGGGGGTTGCCGACCCCCCAACTCTTGTAAACTGATACATTTAATGCAGGGGTGTCCAAACTTTTTGCTTCGAGGGCCATGTTGAAAGAAGAAAAATTGTCTGGGGGCCACAGATGAACTACACAAACAATTTTGATTTGTAAAAGTAAAGAAAATACACAACAAAAGAACTACAATACCAGTTGGATAACCAGATGGAGATATATACCGGATAATAAATAGACTTATTACTAACTGGGCAATGGGCAGAGTCCCCCCTCCTCCTCTTATGTCCTTTGCAACATGACGTTTTCTCGGTAACTGAGCATTTCCAGCTGGGCCGCATTCATATCCATCCTGGGCCGCATTTTGCCATCGGGCCGCAGTTTGGACACCCCTGATTTAATGGATACATTTATTATCTTTCTCCCTGCTGAGCAGAATCTCTGGGTTTCATTACAGGCAGCTGTTAGAATTGATACAATAGTTGCTAATACTCCTGAGATGTTGCTGTGAAATGTATACATTAAATGTTGCAAAATTGTAACAGTTTAGAGTCTACGCCTGAATTACTGAGCCGCCAGACATTCAACTTTACACTTAGATTTTGAAAAACCGTAAAAGATAAATAATTGAAAGTAATTGAAAAAAGTCTTTATTCTGGGGCATTTGAAAACAACTGAACAGAAAAAAAGTGAACAACCCCTTTAAGTTTACATTATATGTGTACCATTTCTGGACCCATTGGTGATATGAATTTTGTCGGTCTCCTTAGTAAATATATCAGTAATTTTCTGTTTCCCAGCAAGTAAAATAGTATTCTTGCCAGGGTCGGAACTAGGGGTAGGCAGAAGAATCACATGACTATGGTCAAGCCCAGATTTGTGGAGTGGCCGCCTAGGGCGGCAGGATTTTAGGGGGCAGCTTTCTGCCCAACCACACCCACATTTGTTCAGAAATTTAAATTTCCTGTGTGCCAACTCCCATTGCTCCATACCGATGATGAAAATTTGAGCAAATAAAATGGATGGGAAAGGGGCGAAAAAGGACAACAGGCCTAGGGGCACCCACTATGTAAATACGGCCCTGACTAAGGTGCAAAGGGGGGCGGGGGTTGGGTGCCAAGCAAATACCTCTTCTGTTTTCTGAGCAGGGGGATGTAGAATGAGAATGCAGTATGGTAAATGTCTATATATAAACTGTTCAACACTTTTCTCTTTATCTTTTGGTAATTAGTAGTGCATTCACTGTTGTGTGCAGTTGAAATAATAATGCTAACATTTCTATTAAATGTTTCTGCTTCTTTTAGATAACCGTGATCATGCAGATCAACAGCTACAAAATACATCACTACAGCAAGAATATCCTCAGATACTGCCACCAGATCAGCGCCCTCCAGAACCGCCTGAGCCCCCTCCAGTCTGTGAGGAAGACCTTGATTACCGACCAGAGAGAAAGCACATACATAATACCACAGTGTCGGCTGGTGATGCTCATGCAGAAGTAAAAGCTGCTCTGCTACAGCTTCTTGCCCAGCACCAAGCTCAGGGAGAAGAGAAAGATGGTTCAGAGTTCCCAGCCAGTACATGCTACTCCAAGCCATCAGATTGCACTGAAAAGTTTGTACCCTCTTTTCAAGCAACTACATATAACAGTGATAGGGCTACTAGTTTGTGCACAAATACTTTGGAAACACAAACTCAAAACCAGCCTATCAATAACTACAGTAGTATGTCATCTCAGATTAGTAACCGGCTCACAGCTCCGCCTGTTTTCACAGAGCCTTTTTCTCTTCCCATCACCACATATGGGGACAGCTTCCTTAATACTCATTCCATGCTGTTTAGTGGTGATAAGGACCATAGATTTGAATACAGCCATGCCCCAACAAGTCTACTGAGAAATAGCAATCTTCCTCCTGGACTGGAGAATAGTCCGCCTTTAGCAACAAACATGCATCATTATAGCTACAGCAGTAATGTACCAGAGCATCCTGGCCTACCTGTTCACATGCATGGTGGACATGCTTGGACATCCCCACTTCAAGGACCCCCGTTTTCTCAAGGACACAGGGGACATATTGGCACATATGCTAGAGGTCGAGGTAGGGGACTGCCATACTAAGACAAATCCATTTCTGTCTTTTTTTTTTTTTTTTTTTTTTTTTTTTTTTTTTTTTTTTTTTTTTTTTTTTTTTTTTTTTTTCTTTTGTTTTTTTGAACAGGCAAATATTTCTACCTGAAATTGCTTTTTACTTTACTTGTAGCTGCATTTTTCAGCAGCCAAAAGACTTGAATTTGACAGCAGCTTTATTTTTATGTGACAAATTGTCTTGCAGTGTAACAATAAACAAAGTTTTGGTAAATATAATTCATTGTGTGCTTGGAAACTAGGTGAACTAATCTACACATTGACAAATATTAATTAAGAGATCTTTATTTTGTACTTTATCAAGTTTAAGTTGAATGTTAATTTTAAGGGCATCCTCTAAATTCCCTGACTCTTGCAATTGTTTTAGAGAAGTTGCACATTAGTGCTATTTTCTTTTGTACATTTGGACCAATGTTTGGACAAAAAAAATGCAGGGCTCAAATTTCTTTGGTGTCTCTTTCTTTGTACAAAAACTACCTTTTAGTCAAAGGTCAATGTCATTCTGGCCTGCTTTCAGTGTCATTGTGCAAGATGTACCTTGTGCTAATTTTGGAAAAAAAACATACCCTTTCTCTTCTGATGGAAACGTTTTATCAACTGGTTTTTTTTTTTTTCTTTTATGCATAAGAAAATAAATGTTGATCAAAGCGCTGTGTTTGAATATGTGCCTTATTTCAATATTCGTAGAGAAACCTGTTCTTATGATCTGTTTAGTGACTGTTAAACTAGAACCAGAGCTTTTATTAGAAATCAAGGGGTTCCATACTACTTAGCAGGGGCCAAAGTTAATTGCACACCACCTGCCTAGTCCCCCTGAACTATGGGCCCTGCCTACAAAGTAGAATCCTCAGGATCTCCCCAGCCATGCCCCATTACATTGAAATCAAAACTTAGATCTGCCATGTCCCCACAAGCCTGGCCCCCTTTGAGACCGGTGTATCATGCTCCTGCCTATCACTAGCCTCCCCTTTATCCTCCCTCCCCTGGTGGGCCTGATCAGAACTATCAAACTTTGTTTTAGTCTAGCTGTTACTGGCCCAGGGCATTGCTTTTAAATAAAGGCTCAATTCATATTTTTTTTATCATGTAACCCAGATAGTCCTATGCCTGTCTCTTTATTTTTTGCTGCTAACTAGACCTGCAATGCCGCTTTCTATTTTCATGTATACTGTATTTCCCATTTTTGTTTTTACAGAAAGGTTTAATTGAAACACAGTTTTTATTTGCCATGTTTATCTTGATCTATTGTCCCAATATGATTTAGTATTTAGCCTTTTTTCACTATTTGACAAGTTAACACCCATAACTGGGGCATGGGTGCTCCCTATTGCATAACATTATGAATGTTCACAGGCAGGCAGATAACTGTGTTGGCGGGTGTTATCAGCTGAATAATATTAGCCTCACTCACTCACTGTTTACATACAGAACAAGCATAATCTGTCAATATTATATATTATAGATTCAGGGGTGGGCAACGCAACAAGTCTTGCCTTCTGTGTTAATGTTGGATATGTACTGCAGGGAAAATAAGTATTGAACACATCAACGGTTTTCTCCCATTAGTATATTTCTAATGGGGCTATTGACATGAAATTTACACCAGATGTCGTAACAACCCAAGATATCCACACATTCAAACAAATAAGTCCATAAATGAAGTTATGTGTAATAAAGTAGAATGACACAGGGAATAAGTATTGAACACATTTGCCGAAAAGTATTTAATACTTAGTAACCTTTTAACTTTTTCTTTTTTTACCTGCCTAACTGCAAGTTGATCCAGAGGAAGGCAAAAAAAAACCCCATCTGAAGCTTCGTTAGTAGATAATAGATGGTAGAAAAGCCTTAATTGATAATGACAGCTTCAAGACTCCTGTCTCGTGCATTGATCAGGTGTGATTTTGCACATTCTTCCATACAAACTGTTTAAAAATCTTGAAGGTTCCGGGACCTCTTCTACAAACTCTGATCTTCAGTTGTTTCCATAGATTTCAATTGTATTCAAGTCAGGCGATTGACTGGGCCATTCTAGCAGCTTTATTTTCTTTCTCTGACCCAATTTAGGGTTTCCTTGGCTGTGTGTTTGGGATCATTGTCTTGGTGAAATGTCCACCCTCGTTTCATATTCCGCATCTTGTAGATGGCAACAGATTCTCATTAAGAATGTCCAGGTATATTTCTCCATTCATCCTTACTTCAACTATATGAAGTCTTGCAGTACCACATGCTGAGAAACATCCCCAGGCCATGATGTTCTCACTTTAAAACATCACTGTTGGTATGGTGTTATTGGGGTGATGTGCAGTGCCATTTATCCTCTAAGTCAGGGGTCCCCAACCTTTTTTGCTCGTGAGCCACATTTAAAAAATTTAAAAAAGAGTTGGAGAGCAACACAAGCATGAAAAAGTCCATGTGGATGTCAAATAAGAGCTCTGATTGGCTTTTTGGTAACCCCTATATGGACTGGCAGCCTACAAGTTAGATTGTTTTGCAGGACATCTGTTTTTTATGCAAGAAAAAACTGCCTCTAAGCCAGTAATTCAAAAATAAGCACCTGCTTTGAGGTCACTGGGAGCAACATCCAGGGGGTTGGAGAGCAACATGTTGCTCACGAGCTACTGGTTGGGGATCACTGCTCTAAGTAAATCAGAAATATACAAGCGCAAACTGATTTCTCACGAGGCGAGGAGAGAACGTTAACCCTCCTCCGAGCAAAACCACTCTGGTCACGTGGATACAGCAGAAAGCAGAAGACAAAAGGTGCATCAAATGGATTATAGGCAGGGTAGTTGAGACGTGGTTCATGAAGATAAAATCACTTTTATTTATTTATGTCGGGCTTCTGAGGAAGTGACCGTTGTAGTCACGAAATGCATTGAGCCATTCACTCCCCTACTCTGTTCATCCTTCACCTATACATGGATTTTTCTCACTTTGATGTTTTTAATCGGTTTGAATAAATATAAGTTATTTTATCTTCATGAACCACGTCTCAACTACCCTGCCTATCATCCAGCTGATGCGACTTTCTCTTCTGCTTCCATTTATCCTCCAAGCATGGTGTGTGCAATGACATCTAAAGAGTTCCATTTTGGTCTCATCTGACCAGACTTTTTATCCTTCCAGAATTTCATTTGCTTGTCCAAATGTTGTGCATTAAACTTTATAAAGGACATGTCAACCCAAAAAATTACTTTTTGCCTTATAAAAGAAAACACAATTCTAAGCAGCTTTCCAAAATGAACGTATTAAAAATTGTTGGTGCTTTAAAAGTTATTTGTAATTTGCTATTGAAAGCAGCATTTGCATAATTCCTGGTTGTTCCATTTTAAATAATGTTGCAGAAGCCAATCTCCTCCAGCAAGACAGGACTGTTAATTGGTTGGCTTATGTTACATTGTGAAGTGAATGGAGGTTGGGCATGGAGCAGATCCGTTACTTTCATCCTTAAAAAAAGTTTGTAGGCCGAGAGCAGCAGAGCCAACGCTCCGTGTGTCATTGGCCTTACTGTAGCCTACACACATTAATCCATGTACCATTTTGCAGCACTTTTTTAATGCAGCAGGGGACTAACTGGCGATTCATACCAACTGTGGCCATTTTCTGCAAACCTTATGTTTTCACTCTTTGTCTTATCTCCCTGGCCTGTAAATTAGTGTACCACAGTCACAAGGCCAAGTCGACCTGTCATTGGCTACAACAAAATAAAGTGAAGGTTCTGGAGTGGCCATCTCAGTCTCCTGACCTCAATATCATTAAGCCACTCTGGGGAGACATCAAACGTGCAGTTCATGCAAGACAGCCCAAGAATTTACGGGAACTGGAGGCTTTTTGCCAGGAAGAATGGGCAGCTTTACCATCTGAGAAGATAAAGAGCCTCATCCACAACTACCACAAAAGATGTCAAACTGTCATTGATGTTAAAGGGGGCAATACACGGGATTAAGAACTGGGGTATGTAAACTTTTGATCAGGGTAAATTGGGTAGTTTGTGTAGTGATTATGATTTAAAAAGAGTAAACACAGTTGTTTGACAAATAGCTTCAGCCAACCACTAAGCATGAGTGAAAGAAAAAGTTTTTGTGTTCTCATTCATATTCTCTGAAAAATGGTTAAGAAATCATAAATTCTGCCAGGGTATGTAAACTTAGGAGCACAGCTGTATTTTTAAATCTCTATATTATGCAAAACAGCATTTCTTTTGTATTTAGACCCTTGTATCTTGTTTCAGAAGTGGAATTACACAAATATATAGGCAGATGTAGAAAGTCCAGGTTATCCTGAAAATAATGATGTATAATTTCCCTAGTTAACATAACCCCCTCCCCCAGAAATTCCAGTTTGATGGCTGACTGACAGGTTTAGTAAGAGCTAAATTTAAAAAATGTTGTGCAAAAGACAAAATCTGAAAAGTGTCAGTTTAAAAAGACAAATTCAAAAAAAGTGGAGATTGAGGCTTGTGAATTTGGTGGGAAATCCGACATTCTTATCTCCACTTTTATTTTGTTTAGGGATGCACAAAATCCACTATCCCGAAAGATTTGGCCGAATCCGAACAAATTTGCAAATGGGTGGGAAGGGGAAAACATTTTTTACTTCCTTGTTTTGTGCCAAAGTCATGTGATTTCCCTCCCTGGTCCTAATTTTCGTATTGGATTCAGTTCAGCCAGGCAGAAGAATTTGGCCGAATCCGAATCCTGCTGAAAAAGGCTGAATCCTGGATTCGGTGCATCCCTATTTTTGTCCCAGTATCGCAACTTTTGTGAATTTTCCCCTTTGTGTCTTGTTGCTATGCTAACTTTTGTAGTTGTGTAAAAGGTTAAATCACTGTATCTAAATGATCTAAAAGACAATGTCAACCCAAAATACATTTTTTGCCTAACAAAAACAATAATTGCCTAATTCTAAGCAACTATGCAATATACATTCATTACACATTTTCTGTGGTTTTTAAGTTACTTGTCTATGTATTGCTATTGAAAGTAGGGTATCACTGTCCCTTTCTATTCTGTCCTCATGTCTAAGACTATTGATACAATGTAAGACAAGGCAGCTGATTAACAGACTTGTGTTTGCTGGGGAACCAAGAGTTTTGTAACATTGTTTATAAGTAACAACCAGGTGTAAAGCAAATGCTGCTCTCAATTGCAATTGTTTCTACAAACAACTGAGACAATTTTTAATATGAATGTGTCTCAGAAGATTGCTGACAATGTTTTCTTTTATTATACCATTAGAAAGAAGCAATTGTGTATAATGGCTGATACTTGCTATTTGGTTTGAAGATTGTCTTTGGTTATTAGGTTTGTATACAGCACCTTTTTATGTTCAGCTTAAAGGGGGGTAAAGAAGAGAATGGAAGGGGGAGGGGGTTAACAGGTACAGCTTCTAATTACAATTGGTTAATACAGTAGACAACAATGATCATCATTGCAAATCAGGTTCACATAGATACTCTGGAAGTAGGGTTTTAATCGCCTAGGTTTGAGTGACTACAGTGGTACCCTGATGTAGAGTCCTGCGCGGGTCCATTTTTTGGGACCTGTACCCGCAAACTGCAACCCGTGTTCTGACCCGCTACCCGACCCACAAGTACCTTATCCACGACCCGATCCGCTGACCATCAAGAATCAGGAAGTAGTAGTTGTAACCGAGAAGTGACATCATCGTAAGTGGGCATGCCCAGAAAAAAAGGAGGAAGTGCTGCAGTAAATCGGAAGTAGACGTCATCAGAAAACAAAAAATTGTTTTTGATAAGACCCACGACCTGATCCGCCACCCGCAAACCAGAAGAACCACCAACTCGCGTCCATACCCGATCCTGAAACTCCAACCAGCAGGGTAACGCCAGCTTTTGCGGGTAACCCGCGGGTACTCTACCCTGATGGGCCCCTTACCACTCATTAACAACTGGATATATGGCACATTTAATTTAGCTTTTTCTTTCCAGTTTGGAATTTCAGAGGCAACTAGAGAGTAATTTATCCTAGCAACCAGAAATGGTTTGAATGAGCAACTAGCATATGATCAAAAATAAAAGAATCCTGGAGAACCATATTCATTAATGTGCTGTATTTATTGGCATTCCATGCACGACATGTTTCGAGTCTAGTGACTCTTCCTCAGGTGCTTGAGGAAGAGTCACTAGACTCGAAACATGTCGTGCATGGAATGCCAATAAATACAGCACATTAATGAATATGGTTCTCCAGGATTCTTTTATTTTTGATTATTGAAGCTGAGTGACCCGACAGAGCCACTATTCCTGTTGATTGAACCGAACAACACTACTAACAAAGTGAGGACATCACCATACTATTGTGTATTCCTGTCAACTAGCATATGAATAGCATAGGGCCTGAAAGGAGATATTTAATAATCCTGTATGGAAATCCGCCTTAGATTAAAAACCAAAGTAATTTTTTCCACATATATTCCTTTAAAATCTAGACATCTGGCAAACCTTTATAGTTAAGAGGGGTTGAATTCCCCTTTAAAGCTGGCTGTGCCCTTGAGAAATTCCAGAACTGTGTATCTGGTGAGATTATTTCAACTTCTTTTATGGGGGGGCCTGTGCAGCTGGTGTGGAGGATGCCCCCAAAATACCCCTTTTTATAATCTGCTCTAAACTCCGCCATCTACCGGCCAGCCTGTTTGTTTTATCTAATTAAATAATTTAATCCCTGGGAAATAACTTTTCTGTCTTGTTGAGCTACAACTCACCCAACCGTCATCCACTGCTTCAAAAAAAAAAAAAAAATCAGCTTTAATTTCTGGGAAATAATGTTTCTGTATTGTTAAACTACAACTCACAATATTCCTCCACTGCTTCAAGAAAATGTCAGCTTTAATTCCTCTTAAGCTGGCCATAGACGCAACGATCCGATCGTACGAATCCTCGATTCGTACGATTTTTGGATCGTGTGTGGAGTGTTGCCATGCCGATCGGTTGTTTGGTCGATCGGCCAGGTTAGAAAATTTCTGTCGGCTGGCGATCATATCTTTGCGTCTATTGCAGATCGTACGATTTTCAGTGGGAGACCGTCACTAGGTTTTTAATCGTACAACTTTTGTACGATCCCTGTCAGGGGCAGAACGTCGGCTGATCTGTGCTTTTACTACTTTATTTGATCTGAAGGTTAGTGACAGGTCGGGAGATGGGGAAGTCCGATCATTCCATGATTCGAACGATCGGATCTTTGCGTCTATGGCCAGCTTTAATGTCCAATTTTAAGCATATACCAGCACCAAGGAACAGTCATTTGAATTTTCTCCACAGCAAAAGTGATTGCCCACCTGTATCTATTATTTATTTTAGAACTATTTATTTATAATATATTTACTGTCTTTTCTGGCCGGCCAGTGTTTTAGTGATTATATAATAAATTGTATTTTTAATATATTGGTTTTCCAGTCCACCTTGTACTTATTTTTTTTTATCTGCTTGTTTGTTATATATTCACTACATAATGACATATCTGTACATATATCCATATATATTTGCAATTATACAATTGGACAGTGTTTTTGTATACAGACTATGTATACTGTAAATTCTGAAATAACACATTGTTAATACCCTCTGCATGCTATTTACATGGTAACAGAGTGATGACATTTTTTGTGGATTCAGAGAAGCCCCTGAAAAAATAACAAGAGCCAAACACTTACCCAGTCCTTCGACAGAAGGGCCTACCTGCTGACCTCAAGAAACCCAAGTTAGAACCAACCCTGGCTGCTCTCCATTACTCGCAGGTCAGTGTTACACACACACACACACACACATACATACAAACACACACTTATTACACTAATACACACACATTTTTGGGGATTGGGGGGTCACACATCCACAGCATTCACACACACATAACACATATGTTGTTAAGTGTACATGCTTATGTGCTCTTTTTTTCTGATTGTATGGTCTGTTTTTTTTCCTGAAAGGATGTTTTATTGCCATTTAAAATAGTGTATTTGTTAACCGTAACGTGCAATGACTTTTGTATGTTATTTTGCCAATTATATTGCAACTTTATTGCATTTTTAGCATTTTTAGTTGCATTTTCAGCTCTGCTGTTGTTCACTTGTTTCTGTACGTAACACCTATTTGGCCAAGCTAAAATATTCTGTGATTCTTATTACATTAGGTAAAAAAAAAAATCATGGTTTATATTGATTTATTGCTTGTATTGCAACAGCCATGAAAATGTATATGTACTGTTTGCATGTGGAGGTCTCTGTAAGCTACATCGCTTGGTAACTTTATGTATGTTGGGCATCAAACTGTTCACTAGACCTGTGGCATTCATATGTAGGATGTTTTGTGTTTTTTCTTGGTACCTTATGCTATGTGAGAGATAAGATACTAGAAAGTGGAAGCGATTCTGCTATTTCAGGTATTTTGTCAAAACCAATAACTTTGGGAAAGCATTGCTACTCAGTAGAAGAGTAGAAAGACATGGTTTCCCATTTTGGCTTTGTCTGAATGTATACTTTCTAAAAACATATGGTTTGGGGGGGGGGGGGGTCAGTTGTATTTTTTTGTCTTTACCCCACAACATTATTGATAATTATTCAGTAGCTGAGGTAACTTCTGGGACAAGCTTGAAGGATCTGTTGCCTTTTAGAGGGAGCAGTTGAAATAGAAGGCCAGAGAAAATAAACAACCCTCTTGTGGTTCCAAAAAAATATTTACTATAACCAGTGGGCCATGGAGCTTTTACATGGTGTGACAAAATGGACGCCAGTGCAACACAAAGGACGCCGACCCCCCTGGTCCTTGAAATTTTGTTTTTGCCTCGACACCGGTCTCCAAAGCAAAATAGGTTGGGGATCCCTGCTTGCAATTCTTGCAAATGCTCAGAATTGACTAAAATCCAGGATCTGCTATAGGAATGAATAGAATTTGTGTGCAATTAGATCAAAATGTGTGTTGTGAGTAAAAATGGACCTGAACTTATTACTAAGAAGACTGGCAGGTTTTATAGATTTGTGTGAATTGCTAGATCATTCCAAATAATTCAAACACTGCATATTTGATCAGAGCTTCTATGTAATTAATAAGTTCCCATGTATCATGAGGATAAGTGCTATAGGAATGATTAGTACAGGTATGGGACCTGTTATTCAGAAAGTTCGGGAACTGGGGTTTTCTGGATAATGGATCTTTCTGCAATTTGGATATTCATACCTTAAGTCTACTAGAAAATCATGTAAACATTAAATAAACCTAATAGACAGGTTTTGCCTCCATTAAGAATTAATTATATTTTAGTTTGGATCCGATACAAGGTACAGTCTTATAACACAGAATAAGGAAATCATTTTTAAAGATTTGCATTATTTGGCTAAGATAGGGTCTATGGGAAATGGCCTTTCCATAATTCAGAGCTTTTTGGATAATGGGTTTCCGGATAACTGATCCGATACCTGTAATTAAATATGTATTACATAGTGGATAGATATGAATTATTCAATTCTAATTAATGGACTGTTTAGTAATGCATTAAACAGAGAGTGTCTGCTTTTAAGAATAAAGTTACTTTTGTGACTTATAGGGCCAATTATAAGGTATTACAACATAAAAGTGCATCAAGCAGGCAAGGGTTTAAATATTTGAGGCTTTTTAATAAAAATGGTTTATTTTTGATGTGTAACGAGTACTGATTACAATACGGACTAACAATGCAGAGGGGGGGCCACACTGCACTAAATAAATATCCATGCATGTCTAGATACCCTCCCTGGGCATGGATATAAGAGAACGATGCCCAGGGATGTGATTTGGACTGCATGGTTGTGACACTGGTAATTGTATTTACTGTTTGGCTTTGGTTAAATGTTCTGTGATTGGTATTTTAAACGTTTAGCATTTTATTAATCAGTTGTGTTTGAAGGTGCAACATCTAACCATGCAGAGAAATGGGCGAAATCAGACTGTAGCTAAAGCCAATAGCAATGCATGTCTGCACATTAAATATTATTTTGTTGCTTACAGTCCACACTAAAAGGGACTAACTGCCCCATGCCCTCTGACTAAGCATTGGTGCTATTTAGTGGTCCTAGGCTTCAGGGCGTGGGAAGCAAATGTCAAGGGAAGTATGATTTTCATTCTGTTATTTAATGAAACAAATAGGTTGTCCAAATGCTACATTTCAGAAGACATTCTTTTTATATAATAACTTCCCTGGTTTATTCTCAAACAGGCTGGAATGTGGACACAAACTAAAAACTGAGCTGAGACTCGGTGCTTGTAAGCAGACAAATCCATCACAGGGGCTTCCAAGTAAAAAGATGCTATGTAGTAGAAGTCATGGAATGTTTTGAAGAAGTTATAATGGCCAACCTAATCAGTAGGGAGGGGGGCATATTTTATTCCAGTCATTTAGGAAGAATGACCCCACTTTCTTACAGTGATACAAATCACTCGCATATTGGGGGGTGTGAAGAACTTTTTTTTACAAGTTCCCAACATCCCACTGACCATACACCAGCTAATTTATGTGAAGGCTGGAAAAACGATTGGGGTTCTTTGAACAGCATTTTCTACAACTTACTGTCAGTTTAAATGATATGATACTTCGGAATGAATGTTGCACAATTTCCATAGCAGGCACATGATCACAATTGCTGGTTCAATCATACTTTTATATACACAGACCTATCTACCCTTTCAGGTAATCAATCTGTTACAAAAATTACACAAAAATATTAAAAAAATGTCCGGTAGTTGTGATACAAATGTAATTCAATTTTGGTTTTCGGGTTCTGGTGACTGAAGGAATTCGTAAGGGTCATGAATATCTTGCTGTTCTCCAACGCTGATACGGGAAGGACTTCCTTGGGTATAAAGAAAAAAAACAGGGGAGGAAAATACAAAACAAAAAACATTAAGTTCCTTAGTTCTATTTACCTATTGCATTATCGGACTACTCTTGGGGAAACTTATTTTGAACAACCATTAAATGAAACGGACAAAAAAGCTCAAGTAAAGGACATATGGATTTATTATAACTGGTCAGTGAGCTAGGATTATACAGATATTTTATGATGGAAGTAGTACAGGTATGGGATCTCTTATCAGGACAAGTGTTATCCAGGAAAGCCATCAGTCATTGAGTACATTTTAAGCAACTTTATTTTTTTTTCTCTGTAATAATAAAAATGAGCAGGTAAAGGACCTGTTAACTAGAATGCATAAGACCTGGGGGTTTCTGGATAAGGGAATCTCCATACTATAGATCTACTACATTAAATAAACCAATTTATTATTTTATTACCCAATTTAACCCAGGATTATTTTGCCTCCATAACAAAAGTGCACACTTGAACTGATGTTATCAGTAAATCAGATCCTTTTAGTTAACAGTAATAGCAAGTACTGGTTGGCCAGCCTACTCAATAACACATTTCCATTAACTATAAAAAAAAAACAAATATATATGTAAAGCTAAAATCCTAAAATTTGTCATTATCCTAAAATTTGTGTTGCTCAAAATAGTGGGTGGTTGTTACACATCTTACTTTTACAAACGAAAAAACAAAAGAAGCAGATTCCAAAGCAATTATATCAGAGAGGGGATGGAAGAAAAAAGGGAGAGAGAGGATGGGGGAAGCAGTCGCTTCTTTTTGTTTTTAAAGTGAAACTTTCATGGGAAAACATGTTTTATTTAAAACGCATCAGTTAATAGTGCTGCTCCAGTAGACGTCTGCACTGAAATCCAGATTTTTTTATATTTCATTTTTGAAATCTGACATGGGGCTAGCCATTTTGTCAATTTCCCAGCTGCCCCGGTCATGTGACTTGTGCCAGCACTTTAGGAAGGAACTGCTTTCTGGCAGGCTGTTGTTTTTCCTTCTCAATGTAACCGAATAGAACGCAGTGGGACATGGGTTTTTACTAGTGATGGGCGAATTCGCGCAATTCTCCGCTGGCGAAAAATAAAAATTCTGCGAAAAAACGAGTTGTGCGACGTTTTTGACATGACGAAAACGACACAACAAAAACGACGCGACGCGCATCAAAGTTGACGCGTCACGCGTCAAAAGCATGCCGTGACTCGTTTCACGAATTTTTCGCCAATTTGCAAATTTCTCTGGAAATTCGCAAATTTTTCGGCGAAGCGAAACTGGGGAGATTTTCCCATCACTAGTTTTTACTATTGAGTGATGTTCTTAGATCTACCAGGCAGCTGTTATCTTGTGTTAGGGAGCTGTTATCTGGTTACCTTCCCATTGTTCTGTTGTTAGGCTGCTTGGGGAGAAAGGGAGGGAGTGATATCACTCCAACTTGCAGTACAGCAGTAAAGAGTGACTGAAGTTTATCAGAGCACAAGTCACATGACTTGGGGCAACTGGGAAATTGACAAAATGTCTATCCCCATGTCAGATTTCAAAATGAAATATAAAAAAATCTGCTCTTTTGAGAAATGGATTTCATTGCAGAATTCTTCTGGAACAGCACTATTAACTGATGCATTTTGAAAACAATTTTTTCACGACAGGATCCCTTTAAGTCTTTCGGGAGGGGGGAGCCTTAGTGTTCTAAGGCTCTCTCATTTCTTTAGTGTGGGGATTTCTTGGTGACCCACTGTGTCTTAGAAATGTATATCAAGTTTAAATTGCTCTAAATTTATGTACAAAGACTATTAGAAGTAATCTTTCACCTTTCCTAAACTGGCCTATTGTAATTCATTACTTAGATCTTAGGTAGAAAGAAGTACATGGTACTGTATTATTATTACAGAGAAAAAGGAAATAATTTCTAAAAATGTGAAATAATCGTTTAAAATGGATAGCCTTCCAGTAGTTTGGAGCATTCTGGATAACAGATTTCGGGATAATGGATCCCCGGGTCCCATATCAAGTACTTAATCCTACCTAAACTACACATCCATATTGGTGGCAAAATTATCCTGTTAGGGTAGGGACAGACAGGGAGATTCGGGGAGATTCTGTTGCCTGGCGTTTTTAGCAGGCGACAATCTCCCCGAATCTCCCTGTCTGTCCCTACCCTTAGGTTTATTTAACGTTACATTGGTTTTATAGCATACTTAAGGTTTGTGATCCAAATTACAGAAAGACCGAATATCCATCCATAAAACCCCAAATCACAATCTTTATAGATCATTAATGTGTATCTATGCTGTCCTATTTTAATCAAAGTTTTTTTTTTTTTTTTGTTTAAACATGTTCTCCTCTAACCTGGACACACAAAATGCAATAAAACAAAACAAACCTAAATGATGATCCCTTTCTGAGTTGTTGGATACTGAACTGCTTGAAGATGGCCTTGATCCTCCTCTGTCATTATGAACATCATGAAAGTCAGGCAAAAGCTTAGATGCATCATCTAAATTTAGATGGCTATCTTCATGTTCTAGTTCCCTCTTTACTTTATCTGAAGATTGTGAAACAATAAGAACAGAGACCAGCTGACCATCAGTTTTATAACAAAAGAAAAGAAGATATACATTCTTGTGACTTTGCTTTGGCTTGCTGTAAAAATAGTTTTCTTTTTGCTCTGTCTTTTTCATTGTTACGCTATTGCAAAGACAAACTGGCACCTGAAGGCCACCAATAGTAGCATATCAGCCCAGTTACCATTATGAAACACTATGGGGCAGATTTACTAAATTTGTGTGAAGGATTAGAATATTCGCGCGAATAGTCTCAATTTGATTGTGCGACTATTCAAATATGCTAATTAGATCGAAAAATATATATTCGAGTTCTCGACTATTCGCCAGTCGAAGAACCTGCCCTTTAAATTTTTATTCGACTGCTTACTTCGCCAGATTGAACCTACCGAATTGCAATAGAAGCCTATGGGAATACCCCATAGGCTTTGTTTTCTAAGTCTTTTGCCGAATTTCAATCGTACGATCAAACACTTCGAACATTCGATTCGTACGATTTTGGCGAATATTCGAGCGTTTATTCCTGCGACTATTAGTACAATTATGGTGAATAGTCGAACATGCGCTCAAAACTGGCTAATATTCCATTCGATTTTGGCGAATATTTATTCGCCAAATATTCGCCAGTCGAATTCAAGGGCTAATAGCCCTCGACAATTCGACCCTTAGTAAAGCTGCCCCTATGACTCATAGTAAAACAAATAAAATACAAAAGAGAACAAAACAGAGAAATACAGTTATATGTATCTAAATACTTACCCAAAGAACTTAGCATGGACATATCAAGAGACACATCAGAATATGTTTTTAAGGCCATAAAGTCAAGTACAGAATTGCTTCCTTCCCTCTCTGATCCGGGCATCTATGGAAAAGAACATTTATGCGGTTATTTTTCATTTTTTTTTTACCTCAAATAAACTCACAACTGAAATGTTTTCTAATTTATTAAAAAAACTCAAATCAGTGTAAACCAGTTGAAAAACTCAACTATTCGAATGGAAAAGTTTTCAGCAACAAAAAACTCAAATCACTTGAAATGATCATGTTTTTTCCGAGGGAAAGCCACTGAAAAAAAAACTCAGAATATCATAAAGGCTATTAACAGCTTGAAATGGTTCAAGGGGCCTCTGCCACTGACTTCTACATGACCTCGGTTTAAGCTGGAGTCTTTTTGGATTTGAGCCATTTCCAGCTTTTGGGCATTATAAATCTCGAAAAAAATGATTTATTTATTTAAACCTGAAAAAATGCAAGCTTTTCTGTAACCCAGAAATGTGAGTCTTAACTGGAAATTACCCATGAAAACTCACATTTTTTTGGGGGAAAAAAAACAACAACTCGACCTTTGATAAACAACCCACTTACATTATGCTATCAGTATTTTTGTGTATAGATACATTATGCTTTCAACTAAAAATACAGCAGGCAATAGACACTGATTTAAAAAAAAATATTGATTATTCCTTGCCTGCAGAGAAATCAGTTGCTTGTTTTCTAACTACACCAACAGTAACAAGATGAAATTTGACAATGCAGCGCCTTTAAAATAATTTTAGACCCACTTGTCAGGACCAATGAATGCTCAGCTTAAACAAGTCAGTGACAGACAAAGGACATGGTACCAGGGCTTAATAGAATCTAGGATTTTCTCTGGTATGGTACCCTTGGATTGGAGAAAATTTGATGCAACCAAAATATTTAAAAGTGCTTACAATATCTGCCTGGAAATTGTTTGTAAGTTTGTATAAAAGAGTGTGCTTGTCAATAGCACATCTGCTTGAAATAGGCGAGAAGATGCAGGGTTTTGTACTGGGTTCATTTTTATTTCATTTGTTAATTTGGGGGTGTGCACTGTAAGTATTGTATCATTGTTTGCAAATAACACAAAATCCTGCAGGCCAAACAATTCCAAGTAAATATAAAACATTTTCCACAATCTGTAATAACCTTACCTGTTTTATCTGATAAATCGTTCTAGAATGATCACCTCCGGTTATTTGATCTAGAAGGTCATTTACCATTCTTTTTGCAAAGCTTCCACAGTCTTTTACAAATTCCTGTAGGCTAAGAAAGATAAAGTGAATAATACCATACAGTATGTAAAAATAAACAGTGCCTACCAATTCTAAATACAAAACAAAAATGAAAGATACACAAGTAAAACTATTCTATTTGCTTAAGAAACATGGCTGCAGTTTATATAAGCTGCTCTGAAGCAATGGAGGCAACTGAAATACAGCTAAACGGCACAGGTTAAATGTGGATAAAAGATAATCTCTGTAGAACACCATTATATTCTACAGAGCTTATCTGTTCTGAAACCTGAGCCTTTTCTCCTTTGTATGGCTGCCCCCATGGCTACACAACAGCTTATTTATATGCTACTTTAGGCTCAGGCCAGACAGGAAGATTTGGGGAGATTCATCGCCTGGCGACAAATCTCCCTGAACCGCTTCACCCTGCCTTCCAGCGGCTTAAATGAATTCACACACGGCGCTGCACTTTCCAGAAATCGCTCGAAATTGCCTAAGGAGGCAACTTTAAGCCACTTCGGAAAAGCCAGGCGCAGGCGATTATTCATTAAAGCCGCTGGAAGGCAGGGTGATTTATCACCCCAAAGAAGAGGTCGCCACGCAACAAATCTCCCCGAATCTTCCTGTCTGGCCTGAGCCTTATAACGCAAGTAAAACACATCCTGAAACTAACAGACCGAATGTTAGGCTATACTATCAGCAGCACATTTATTTAGTATTAGCTAACTAAAACTAGTTATTTAACCAGAGGTTGAAAAAAATATTATTCTGAATTCACTGTAGAAGTTATTTGACTTCTGCTGCATGTGCTGGGCTCCAGCAGTTAATAAACATCAATGCCCACTTGACAGCAGGACTAACACCTCAGCAAAGACTTTTTACACATACACAAAAATCTTACCTTAAAGCACACTGTATTCCTGTATCATCTCCATAGCCAGCATACATCAATTCTATTTGGTCTGGTTTAAGATTAGTGAAGAGTGTGTTGTTTTGTAAAGACAGTGCTGTACCAGTACTGTTGAGAAATGTCACTGTAAAAAGTTCAAAACAGTAATGTTTGTATTGATAGTTATTAACACATAACACTGGAAGCACCACAATTAAATTACTACTGCCAATGCTACAATGTAACATCTTGTCTCATGCTAATGCAACCAATATTAAAGAGATTTGAACCTCACTCATGGAAAAATGAATAGTAGCTCACTTCAGGTATTAGTAAGTAGGGAAGTTTTAATTTAGAAAAACAAAAACAACATTTGAAGTATTCCGCACCCTAGCCTAAACCATTGTTCTGTAGAAAAGTAATTCTAATATTTCTTGATTAACGAAAAGAACTGTCCAGCTGCTCCACATTGCATTTCTTTTTTGCAGGATGCTAAATTCCATTTAAAAGCATTTAATCATACAAGTAAAACTACCCATGAATTGGCGAATTCTTCAAAGTACAATAGTTATGAGATAGGAATGACTGGCTAAAGCAACCACTTATATACTCCTCCCAGATTTTTAGGGAATTATGGATGATGGATAGATTAGCCTTTATGTTCCCAATATGCTTTATTTAAAGGAGACACGGTGGGCAGCCATGTTGGGAACCATTAGTACAACTGTAGAGTAGACAGAAATCCATGAACATTAATCTGTGTAGTGGGGCAAGAATATAGTGCAATAACAATTGCAATTTTAGGTAAAAACTGGGACATGCTGTTATGATAGGCCATCTATTATCATCATGCAGTTGATGCCCCTTTACAGAGCCATCGCGATAACGGAGGGCGTGGGGGTCACAAGCGACAAGAGAAGACGGTCACATCATTTTTTAGGGGTATCATCTGTTATTGGAGAAAACAGAGCCATCTTTACCTGGTTTCAGTAATGTGGAGATGAAAGATAAAACAAGATTTCTTAGAGATCGGGTTGCATGCTTCAGAGTTCTGGTAAGAGGCAGGGTTAAACTATTCTAATTTTTTTTATAGTATGTATTTGTAAACCCATATGGGGCCCTTTCAGTTTTTGCAGAACCACAGATTTCAGTTTTAAATAGAAGCCGTTTTAGCTGTGACACATCTTGAGAGTCACCTACTCATTTGGACGAACTTGATTTAGTTATTATGCCACATACCAAATGGATGGTAGCCTGCTAGCTGTAACAGAAAAAACTACTTGTACTCTTGGAAGGTTGTTAGGGCCAGTTGGAGGGGCCAACTGTTCCCAATTAGGTTCTATTAAATAATGACACAAAGAATTGTCATTCTTGTGAGCAGGTGACCTTCCGGCTGCCACAGTGCTAATAAGTTGAAGGCAGATGTTCTAACAGCTAGTGGGGCACCTAATTGCAATAGTGCAAGGAGTTGGCCCTCCAGCTGTAATTAAATCACAATTAGTTCCATGTAACGTGGAAGAGATTGTGTGACAGCGGCAGGTAGAATATGTGAAAAGAAAAGTATAGTTTGGGTGAAACATATGGATCCACTAACCACCAAGGAACAATTTGAGACAGATTTGTGGGGCTATCAGTTATCATCGCTTCCTGTAGGTGAATGAAAGAGCAAAACCAGCCCTCATTTCTCTGCAGCTTGAATATGAGTTGAAGAAGTAAAATAAAATTTAAACCGTATACTTGTGACAAAATATACTTACTCTAATACATATATATTTGACGTAAAGCAATGTCTGTCTTTGAAATTAAACATTTCCTAAATATAAATTTAATTATCTCAAATAGTTTCTTCTTACCTTTATGCCGACGGTCTTCTTTAAATCCTAGTGTGGTAAAACTAGGTAACAATTTGCTTGACAGAGAACTCAAGTCCACCGGATGTGCGTCTTCTTCTGGAAGAACATGTTATTTTTAGAAAGTAATATTCCTTTACACCTTGTTCCAAAATCTAGAACGCAACTCTCAAGTTTGCAGATTGCATGAGGATAAAGATTTAGATGAAAAGCGTTATGTTTAAACTTCTTTAAAGGTGTTGTTCACTAGTAAAATTCACTTTTAGTTTGATGTAGAGAGTGATATTTTGAGACAATTTGCAATTGATTTTCATTTTCTATTATAAGCGATCTTTGAGTTATTTAGCATCTCTCCAACTTTCAATTTCGGCAATCTGGTTGATTGGGTCAAAATTACCCTAGCAGCCATTCACTGATTTGAATGGAATGGATGTGGAAGGAAAAAACTGTGTATTTGTAGCCTGCTCAGCCAGCTAATTTGGCCAAACACACACCTGCTCATTTAATTTGTTTATAATCAGTGCATTTTATTACTTACCCTCATTATCAGGGTCACCATTGACAACGGTATAACTCAAAGTTCCATCTGCATTCTTTTTAAGGTAACCTATCTATAACCAACAGGAAAATGGAAAACAGTTACTAATAAATACCAAGCATACAAACAACACATACAACAAAAGTGACACTTGACATAGCAAAATGTCTTTTGAGACCACACACTTCTGGTAAAAAAAAAAAAACAATCTTTCATGAAATGTACATTATGGGTAGGGACAGACAGGGAGATTCTGTCGCCTGGCGTTTTTAGCAGGCGACAATCTCCCCGAATTTCCTTCTCCCTGTCTGCCGCTAGTATAAGTGATAAAGCGCCAGCGCCTGTGCACACGCTGCGCGGCGATTCCCGGAATCGCCCGAAGTTTCCTCACGAGGTATCTTCGGGCGATTCCGGGAATCGCCACACAGCGTGTGCACAGGCGCTGGCGCTTTGTCCCTTTTACTAGCGGCAGACAGGAAGAAGGAAATTCGGGGAGATTGTCGCCTGCTAAAAACGCCAGGCGACAGAATCTCCCCGAATCTCCCTGTCTGTCCCTACCCTTAATGTGTAATAAATTATAATGACCTACTGCATAAGCTCCCATTCCCTCCTTGCTGTAATTGCACTCACAGACACCATGTTGGCCTATGTTTACATATTTGTAGCAGATTTCAGAGTGAAAAATATGCAATTTTGCACTAAAATCTGCTCTGTGTGCACACAGGCTGACACTGTATCTGTCACTGCACTTACAGCATGAAGCAAATGGAAGCAGATGCGCTTGGATCAGCTTTTTCTCTGCAGGCGGAACAACAGCCTGGTGTGTCATTAGCTTTAGAATGTAGGAATAGACACACCTAGCAAATCACAGACATCCAAGAATTCCCATTGTCTAGATATGAAAGCCAGTTAAAGGACAATTTCTTTATGTTAAGATTGTAAAGTTAGCAATCTATTATTAACGTTATATACTTTCTTTACAGGTCTCTATAAAAATATATTGCATGAAACAGATAAAAAAAAGAGGGTTGAACGAGCACTCATTAAAAGTGCAATGAAACTGGTCAAATTTACTAAAAGCATATTTAAAAAAACATAAGACTAGCAAGGCACCATGCCACATTAATTAATCCCCATATTGCTGTCCTAACTATTAACCACTGGTCAAATATTTCATACGCTGAGACCTCCCTGATTGATTGCATTTCTGGCCAAAGCAGTAGTGTCTCACAGGCTACAGTGTAGAGACACCAAATTTTAAGACCACCATTAAAGGATAGGCGAGGAGATGCTGCAACCAGGTAGGAGTCTGACCTTTCTTCCTGCAAAATAAGTCTGCTAAAATAAATGGCTGCGCAAGTACAATAAAGTAGAAGAAGATATAGAGGAAGTGTTACTGATCTGGCCAAATTTACTACAAACATACAAAAGAGGGGATTAATCAATGCACATTCTTTGCTCCTATGTTTTTGTGATAAGTTAGATTTAATAATAAGGTATTAATATCTAATAATTAGTATAGTTTAATCACCAGCATTTGGCTATATAGTTAGAGACAAATGAAAATGGCAGAAAAATAAGAGCCCCTGTACTAAGGCAACATCAGACAGACCTTTACAGAGCTATTTGGACTTCTAATTTAACCTACGAATTTATGATCTCAATGTAACATTTTAAGAGATAAAAAAAAAAGAAAGATTACCCGGCAGTTAGGCAAATATTGGTTTAGCTTGTCCCTAGCTTCGTCTGCAGCATGTTCCACCAAAGCGAGTACATGTTCTTCCGCAGTACTGTCTGTTAAACTACATGCATTTCCTTCAGGTTCAAAAATGCAGCTAAATAAAATAAATCAAAACGTTATCCCATCCATAAGTATATTTGCCATAGGGGGAAGCCAAGAAAATTAAAGGGTCAGTAATAGTCAGCTAAAATAAAGAATGTGAAGGGAAATGTTTTAGAGAAGATTTCTTATCCAGAAAGCCATGAAATACAGCAATGCCATTTTCCACATGCTTTTTTTACGCAAAATTCACAATTTTTGATGGACTAAGTTTTAATGACTCATCAACATAAAACCTTTAATAAATGACCAGAAATCCATGCTAATGTATTTAAAGACAAGATAAGGGAAATTTGAATTGCATGATTTACCAACAAAACTTTACAGTGACACAAATGCAACACATCTGCCAGTGCTGTTAGTTGCAGGTTTTAATAGAAGTACAGGTATTGGATCCCTTATCCGGAAACCCATTATCCAGAAAGCTCCGAATTATGGAATGCGGTCTCCCATAGACTCTACTATAATCAAATAGTCCAATTTCTTTAAAAAATTCCTTTTTCTCTGCATTTGTAAAACGGTACCTTGTACTTGATTCTTACTAAGATAGAATTAATCCTTATTGGAAGCAAAACCAGCCTATTGGGTTTATTTATGGGTTACATGATTTTCTAGTAGGTCCAAATTACAGAAAGTTCCATTATCCGGCAAACCCCAGGTCCCAAGCATTCTGGATACTAGGTCCCATACCTGTTATATCATGTGGTGTTTTCTCTGCTGACTTCTTCCTGTATTCTACTACCTTTTCTTCTTATCTATACGAGAGACATATAAACCTGACAAAAAAGATCATGCAGCTACTAACCTTTGATCTTCCTCCATAACCCTGAAAGAAATGAGACACATGCATTTATTATTGTTGTGGGAATACACAGAAACCAGACATCACTTGGGGTAAAGAGTTGAAGTTGAAGAGTGGATTCTGTACTCGCAAGAAGTAAAATACAGAACAAAGCATATGGTGGGGTTTTATAACCATTTACAAGACACATTATTACAAAGGGCAGAAACATTTGGAAAGGAAGTTACACTTCACAGAAACAGGATCAGCTCAGCATAAATCATCTTTATACGACAGGGGGTAACCTTTTTATGAGAGTATAGGATACCAACCCACTGAAACGAAGGAGTTAAAGCTAGTTGGGCTGCATCATATACATAGCCTACACACCCTAATTAGAATTAGTATAAATTAAACAAAAGCCAAGATCTACCTTGAAATATCAACAACAGCACTTTGTTTAAAGGGCCAGTATACCTCCCTGTTCAACATGATTTCACTAAATAGTGCTTCTGCTGAATATTCTTATAGCCTATTGTTTTGATTATGAAAAGATGCTTAGCCTAAAAGGACAGAGATATGTAATTTAAGATAATGATTGATCTTTAGATAAGAATGAGATTACCAGTAAACAATCCCTCCCCATTGGACTCATGTTAAGCACTACAGCCCCTATAAAGTGTTCCCTTTACGATTTACACCTCACTCAGACTCTACTGAAACAGACTTCTAGTTACAGAATATGGCATCATCACTTGGCAGGGAGTTTTTTCTGAATACTGTACTTATACAGAAGAGTAAGATAAAAACAAGGCTCCCCATGGAAAAAGCCATCAGACTTGCACAGATTATTATTTCTAATTTATATAAAGCAAACATAAACAGATTATACATTATTATTATTATCAGTCCCTGTCCCAGTGGAGCTTAATGTCCTAGGTCCCTAGGGCATTCATGAACTATGGTAAATTTCAGAAGTCAATGAACCTGTCTGTATAGACCCAGGGAATAATACACCAGCAGAAAAAAGACTACCCCAATAAAACCAATCTTCATGTTACAATAAAAATTATAAAAATAATTCTATAAACTCTATAAATCTATTGCACTTCTAGATTAGGATTCTGAGGCAAATCCACCATACTCCTATTAGATGCTCCCTAAAAAGCCCTTTGTCTTATTAACGCTAACTAATGATTACAAATTTGATATAACTAGAAAGTATGTATTTCATATACTAAACTTACTGTACAAGTCCCAGAGTTCAGCAGTTCTGTATTAGTAATAGTGATCAATGCCATCAAATTAATCCACCTCAGCATTCAAACCTGAATCACGTAAGGCCACCTTATGAGTGCAAATAATCAGTGTGCTCTAGGCTCCTGTTAAGAAATTAAAATTAAAGGAGAAGGAAAGTTGAGATTTACTTGATGGTGCCAAATATTAGGCACCTCCAAGTGATTCTAATGACTTGCCTGAAACTTCGGGCTGGTGGAGTTTTCTGCTGAAAGGAGCACTGGCCTGGGGTTTCAGGTAAGTCATTACAATCACTTGGGGGGTGCCTAAAATTTGGCACCCAAGTAAGTCTCTACTACCCTTCTCCTTTAAACTGGACCCGTCACCCCAAAAAAATATTCAAAATCATATTTTATCACATTGGTCAAGCAAAATAAACATTAATTACACTATATAAATTATTTTAACCTTGTTTTCTTCAGTCTGGGAATTCATAATTATAGCAAACAGGCAGGAGCCATTTTGTGGACACTGTTATTAAGGCAAGCCTTACATCATCTCAGAATCTTGTTTGTGCACCAGAATGGGGGACCCGATGTCTATCCCCATGTCCTGGCTACACAATTAAATGGTTAAGAGAACTGGGCAAATGTGTGGGAGCAGTGACAACTAGGAAGTGCTGAATGGAAAGTGAAAGTAATTATCTGCCCCACCTCTATGCCTAAGGCGTAGAGGAGTGGCAGACAATATTTGATTGACAGCTGAGATTTTTAAACAAGCTTAAAACAGCTTTGAATGTTTTAATAAAAATTTGAAATTGGATTTCAAGATTAATTTGAAAAGGACTTTTATTATACAGATTTTTGTGTCTGGGTGACGGGTCCAATTTAAGGTGGCCATATACTGGCCAATACCATACAGCAGGTTTCACTTTTTTTTTACCTGTGAGCCATAGTCAATTGGAACCTGTATTTGCACTGGCAGTCTAAAGGAATGTTTTTTGACAGTACAATTCATTTGTATGCAATCAAAACGTCACTGGCCACTGGAAACAACAGCCAGGGGATTGGTAAGCAACATGTCGCTTGGGAGCCACTGGTTGCCGTACAGTATCAGACCAACTTAAATGGTGCTTACCTAAGACATAAGGTTATTTTCTTTGGTGTCCCTATTAGTATTTAGTATGTTGTGAACATGTTTCAATACAAGAATTCTGAATGCTTAAAATATTTTTGACCACAAATAACGAATTACATTTGCATATTAGGACTAAAAACTATCCCTTCAGTCTTACAACTGATGCTATAGTTAATCTTATAATGTAGGTGACCATACTGGTTTCTTACCGGTTTATAATAGCAAGTGGTCTGATTTTCAATGCTGCATTTTTAATAGAGAAGGAAAGTTATAATCACTGAGAGATGATAAATGATAGGCTTATTTGAGGATTTCATTGGCCCCAAGTCAGGTTCACATGCAGAGCTTATTGAAGAGCTGACTTTTTTCATGCTACTACTCACACATACCCAGACTGGAACATGGAAGAAAATGGTGGTGGGGTGCAGTACCCTTGGCACTTTTCATTGAATAGAAGCACCAGCCCAAGGTTATCAGATAAGCAATTATCTCTAGGCGTGTGTAACATTTTAAAACCTCACACCGTGCAGTGCACCAGAGCACACAAAACCGTCAACTCTGACCAACATCTAAATCTTTTGTAAGCGACTATTCAAGTGCTTGCAAGGGAAGTTCGCCTTTAACTTAATTTTTACTGTGATATAGAAAATGATATTCTAAGACAATTTGCATCTTCATTTTTGCGTTTTTTTTAAATATTCAACATTTTGTTCAGCTCTTCAGGATGGATTTTCAGCAGCTATCTGGTTGCCAAGTAACTAGGCAGTGCCTTGAATTAGAAAACTGAATATGAATATTAGGGAGACAGAATAGAATAAGGAATAGAACAATATTAATAAAATTTAAGCCTCATGGAGTAATTTCTTTTTGGGCTCCTGGGGTCATTGAGCCCCATTTCAGAGCTGAAAAGAGGCAGAAAAGGATGGTAAACGGATTTAGAAATGAGAAGAAATGAAAATCAAGTTAAAAGTTTTAGAGAACAGGACATTTTATAACATACGAATAGTTGACTAAAATAGTGAACTAAAGAGTGGCTTTCCCAAGAAAGTCCATGTTAAAGAAACTTGCATTAGCAATTACAGCATACTGCTAATCAGCAAACGTACTTTTTCCATCAAAGAATAGTTACTTTTGGTGTCTAGAAGTGAATAAAGCAAAAAGTCACGATTAACATACAACATGGTCCTAAAAAATGAAGCCGCTTTAGACTTACAAATACAAAATGATATACAAAAGTGATTAAAAAGTTTTGTACTGCATATTTGTGAAATCCTAAAAGTTAGTAAAGCGCAGAGGATGCCAGGATATGAGGGGAAGATGGAAGTGGCCTGCCCTGTTGAAAACTACCCCAGGTCAGTGCAATTTTCATGGAAGGTGAGTAGTAGGGTTCCTTCATATACTGCCCCTAAATATTTGGAGACAATGTAATTCATTTCAAGGTTATGCATTAATAATAGAGTATAAATAAGCACTCTTTACCTAAACATATCCTTGCTGGGCTTTTTAGATTTCTTTACGACTTCTGCTGTGGTGGGCATAATGATCTCAGGAATAGGTTCTTCGGTTGTAGTAACTTCATCACCCAAGAGTGCTGCCTGCTGAGAAAAATCCATGTCCTGCATAAACGACATGCTGCGCTTCAAAGCTAAAAGCCGTTCCTAGAATTAAAAAAAGGACAGAGCAGCAGGAACTTTACATTTCAATCATAGCAAAAGGTGCTATGATGAATGGATGAAATGGGAATGGCAATGCCATTGGACAATAAGCTGTGTCCATGGTCTTTTTAAAAGAAAATGAATGAAATCATTACTACTACAAAAAAAAAAGGCGTGGAGACCTAAATTTACTTTTAGTTTTAAATAGACAGAGTAAATCTGAAAAGATTTACGTTTTGCCTTATTAACCTTCATTTAATGCCTTTTTCTAACCTTGAATATGATTACTAACCCTAACAATAACAACACAAATATATTTTACTGCCGTTATACTAAACTTTTATTCTTGACATTATTTATGTGTGGGTCAAGAATCTTCCCCTTGCTAACCAACAGCTTCTTGACCAAGGAGCAACCTGGCCCTAAGTTTGGAGGAGACATTATATTGCAGGCTTCAGCTAGACATCGTTTTATCTACCATATTGCAGGCTTCAGCTAGATATCAGCAGCCCATCCTGACCCAAACCAATAACCACGGGTCCGGCAGTTCAGCTTGAAATTCCGACACCCATCTATGAATTACTACTGTACATGTTTAAAAAAGAATATTGCAAAAAAAAAAAACCCATCATAACTCTATAAAGAGCCATAGATGGCATGTGTACGAAATAAAATAATTTTATTTTACACCGCTCATTTATCTACTGTGTAAATATATGCCCAATAGAGCTACTGTACCTTGTATAGTGATCGCCAACAACACAATAGTACAGTACAGGAATACAGGATGTTATATATTTTCCAGAAAGCTTAGGAACTGGGGTTTGCCGTACGTGGTTTAGTAGTGTGTAGTGAGGTTAGAGAAATGGAACCAGGGCAAACCAAAGACTACAGGGCAGAGGTACTGTCTATTATAAGGAATAACAATCTCTTTTTATGCCCTTTACCAAAATCAGCTCTCCATTAGCTTCATAAATCTCAAAAGAAAGCTAGAGGTCAGTCGGCAATTGCATGTAAAAAACAGATGCCATAAACTAAAGGGGTACTCAATGATACTTGGCAAAATGATAATCGGCTACTGATTTCCCTAGTGAATAGGTATAATATATATATTAGGACACTGCTGACATGGTCTGGTACAGACTTTGTGGAAGGTCTGTAAAAAGGAGTTGGCAAATAAATATCTGGCGTACAGTTATCCTTAAAACTGAAAAAATGGCTTTCTGAAAGAGCAGCCTAAATTGACGGTGTAAATTAATACAGGGTCTGCTTATCTCCTGGTGTTGCTGGCTCTTTAAAGGCTAAATTATAGAATTACGTTTATTATACCTTATTATATCTTGGAAAATAGCCATTTAACCCTAGTTTATGAGGGGTGGTGCACAGAGAGGATTTTTTAATACAATATGGTAACACAGCAGCCCTTTCAAGAGCAAATAAGGAACAAACAACTGGAAAGCCTTTTCAAATTCAATGGAATTCAACTGAATGGACCCGTGTGGTCCCAAAAAAAGTATTGCTCAAATAAACTACACAAAGATTTGAAAAGGCTCTCCAGTTGTTTGTTCATTATATGTTACTGGTTTGTAGCTACTGTTGCAGAGCCTAATGAAACATTTGTAACTAGCTGTGGATCAAGCTGGAAATTTTGAATCTACATTATACCTTTCAAGAGCAACGAACATTTCTAAAACATTGGGCATAAAATAATCTCCAACAAGATGACAGATGAATAAAAAAAAATATGAATAAAAATGATGTATATATATTTTCGCAGTCAAGGTCTTACTTTACTCATCATTTTGAAACCTGTATGTAGCAGTTTCTTGGCCAACTTGTAGTAGACCGTTTCTGGTCTGTTATACGTCATCGCATTATCACACATTAGCTTAAAGTCAGCCTGTCAAAGATTAAAAAATATTTTATTATTAGTTCACAGTGTTTACATTTTTTGTACTTGAGCAATATATAACTATTGATGGTAAAATAAAAACATACACAGAAAAAATTTTGATGGCATTATGATGGCATAGCTAATTATTATCCTATAGCAGAAAAATAATTGGGTGTGTCCAGTTCGCGTTGTCAAATAGCTATTACTACGAAGACAACAATATACATAAATATAAATTAAATATGCAATGTCTGTATATGATCTGCACACCCATTGGTGAATACAGTCTGGGAACTAGTGACTAGTGGTGTATATTGAATTCACCTGTTAAAGCTCTGCAGAGGACAACAAGGGAGACAAACTTGGTCATATTTCAACTGCCAACTAAGCAACTCTGGTCCGAGTTTGAAGCCTTTTGGCCAATGTATGGGCCAAAAACAATGCCTTCAGCAGATATCTTATTCAGAAGTCAGTCACACAGACTGGAAAATGCCTTTGGCCAAGTACCATGCAGATCAGTCTGATTTGATGTACAGATTAGATGGTGAAATAGAACAATGACCTGCCAGTCGCATAGTTCATTGTCAAATAAGATCTTTAAGTGTATGGCCAGCAAAAATGTGTCTTCTATCAGAAAAAAAACAGTTACTTTATCTACAAGTGCCATCTAAAGGAATAAAAACATTCTGACTTAAATAAAAAATTGTAAGCTTCAACCTCAAGAGGGCAATGTAATAAAAGGTTCAACGTTTACTCTAGGTCCAGTCACCAACTATAGCAACCAGCCAGCAGGTGGCATTGCCTGGTCATCTGTTTTTACAGAGCATTACTATCGGAGATCACATCTGGGCAAGCTTATATCCCCATTTTACTTTTAGGTCATCTGCATTTTTGGGCTTTCTGGAAAACAGATGCTTTGAAAACTAAAATTAAAGTGCCAATTGACAGATTTTTCTTATAGTTTACATACACTACCAGTGCAGATACCTGTGTAACTGTGATTTCAGTACAGGTACTGTAAACTTATAAACGTGGTGATTCTATTACCTGGCATAATCCAAAAATAAAAATATTCATGGTGCTCTATTAAAATAAACAGTGTTCTAAAACTGAATTACTGCTTACCTTGAATTCTGTAACGGATTTATACTCATTCTGGCTTATTTTCTCTTTCATGGTGCTAAAGTCCATTGGGTTTTTTATTATCACAAAATATCCAGGAGCGATTTGATTAGTCACAGGAAAAGCAAAAAATCCATTTGGATCTTTCCTAAAAAAAACAATAAACAGTTCTCGAACTTTTTTGGAACATTAGGAGAAAAACCCTGCACATACCAGTGTAGGTAAACATTTCATTCATGTTAAAAAAAAATGGAAAAAAGAAACAACCACTCTTCCCAAAACTTGTGGCCAATGATACTGAACGAATATCACATTCTTCTTTGCTTCTAATAAATAAAAAAAAAAGTTCATAATTTGTTTTTTTCCCTTTATCCTCTTGTCTATCCTTAAAGGGGTGGTTCACCTTTACGGTAACTTTTATTATGTTATAGAATGGCCAATTCTAAGCAACTTTTCAATTGGTTTTTATTATTTATTTGTTAGTTTTATAGTTATTTGTCTTTTCGTCTGATTCTTTGCAATTTTCAAATGGGCGTCGCCGTCCCCTTCTAAAAAAACAAATGCTCTGTAAGGCTACAAATGTATTGTTATTGCTACTTTTTATTGCTGATCCTTCTATTCAGACTCTCTACTATTCACATTCCAGTCTCTTATTCAAATCAATGCATGGTTGCTAGGGTAATTTGGGCCCTAGTTACAAGACTGCTTAAAATGCAAATTGAAGAGCTGCTGAATAAAAAGCGAAATAACTCAAAAACCGTAAATAATAAAAAAGAAAACAAATTGCAAATTATCTCAGAATGTCGTTCTCTACGTCATACTAAAAGTTATCTCAAAGGTGAACAACCCCTTTAAGTTTTTTTAATAAAGACTTTTTTTCTATTTCCAAAAAGGCAACGCTAGTGTAGAAGCCTGGATAAAAATTGATGTTTGCAGGTTTTAAACACTTTTTTTCTATTTACGTTAGGCATTAAAAAGGGGGTGTGGTGGGGCCCACTGACTTAAGTGTGGATATGATATCTGATCATGTAAAACAATATAAGGGAAAATACAATAAACTCTATATATAAACACAGTACAGAAATTGTATAAATGCTGCCTTTGGTAAAGCACAATGATTTTAGGCATCAGCATTGAAAGTAGCTTTCTCTATATGCAGATTTTCTCTACTGTTGTATTCTGTCCAGACATTGAATTTTGAATCTGTACATATTACAGTATGCAAATTATTATACATAAATTGAGAATGGGATGATATGCAAAAACCCTGTATTTAATTGTTTTACCACTGTGTTGCATCACCTAGGTAAACTCAGTACATTTCGGGAGACCAATCGATGTAGTTTTGAAAGTGAAATATGGTCCCATTCTTGTTCAGTATAGGATTTAAGCTCAACGGTTCAGTGTCTCAATTGCTGTATTTTTCTTTTCATAATGCACCAAATGTTTTCAATGTGTGACAGGTCTGGACAGCAGTTTAGCACCTGGACTCTTATGAAGCCATGTTGTTATAATACATGCAGGATGTGGTTTGGCATTGTTTTTATGAAATAAGCATGGACTTCCCAGAAAAAGACATCTGGATGGCAGCATATGTTGCTCCAAAACCTGTATATATTGTTTAGCATGAATGGTGTCATCCCAGATGTACAAGCTATCCATGCAATACTCTGTGAAGAGTTTCTCTTTTCCCATGTGGTGTGGGTGTGACAGTGTTTAGTAGCATGGAGGACTGCTTTTTGACTGGTTTCAAGGATATGCATGAGTAAGTAATTTAGATACTCAATAAATGTAAACCAATGTGATTTGGATCAGAATTTGATACTGCACTAATTCAGTACTGTAGCATCAACTTCTATGACAGGTGATCCTCACTTTCTGCTGAATGACTTGTGATGAATAACAGTTGCCCTGAGCACAGTGAACATGTGCATGGTCACTCTTAACAAAATGATATATAGTGCTATTTATAATGCTATAACTATGAAAGCGTTAAATTATTACAGTTATAGAGATACTGAAACTTTAGGTTGGGTAAATAAGTTCAGCATATAAAATCCAGCTTTTTTTTTTTGCTGTATTCATTTACGGGTTTAGTTTTCCTGTAAGTCTGATTATTCCACTACTGGTTAAAGCAGCGGCCCGCAACCTTTTTTGCATCACAGACCAGTTTCAAGAAAGACAATTTTTACGTGTACTGGGGGGTGATGTGGATCCGTGGGTGCATTTCAGGCTTACCAAGAAAACTGTCCAAAAAGTATTTTGGCCCTTATCGCAAAGCTGGGCTTTGCACAGCTGCTGCCATGGTAATGGCATGTCAGGGAGCTGAGATTGCAGGTAATTAGGGCCTTTTTCATTGTTTTATTATAGATTGAAGCTGGGACCAGAGGCAGCCCCATTCAACACCCGCCCGCCACTGGTTTGGGGCGAGGTGGTTGGGGACCCCTGGGTTAAAGAATAAAATAAAAAATCCAAGAGGCTGCCATGGTCAACTGCATTGGTGCAAATAAATCGGTGAAGAACCCCTCTTCACATGCACCCTCATGCTAAACAACAACCTGACCATCAAACCAACAACTGGATCAGGACAGTGGCAAATATCATGACCCAATGTTGTCCTCGCAAGACATGTTTAAACATGCTTTACAATTGACAAATAACTTTTTAAAAATTTTTTAAATATTTGTATTGATGTTTTTGGTTAATGTCTTACAATTATGTTATGCAGAAAACAGTGCCCCTTTAAACTTAGGCAAGCAAAAGGTAAGCAAATTGATAATTTGGATACAGGGGTGTTTCGGGGGCTGCTGCCGCCCCCCATCCCACTCCGCGCTTTGAACTTATAGTGTTGGAGCGGGCACTGTTGCGCTTGCTGCACTAGAAGAGCCGCATTTCAGTTTTAAAAATATATATATGATGCAGGTGTAGTGTCCAATTAATAAACTCTGAGTGAACTAAACTTATCTTTTTCTAATCTGTTAAAAATATAAAATATGTTTGAAAACATACCGTTGCAATTGCCGAAGGAAATATTCCAAAAGTTGTTGTAATGGGGTGCTTTCGTTTTCTGCTGCAAGATAGAATAGTTAACTTAACTTTTAAAAACCTCTCTTCATCCCTAGGACTAAGCCATTTTGCAGAGTTAAACATACTACTTACTAAAAAGCTAAAAATCAAAATGCTACAGCTGTTAGCTTTAGGAACCATGAACAGTCAGTCAGAAAAGGTAAAATGGTATGTTAGGCATTAAGTTGTCAGAAACAAGTGTCAAATCTTATTTCTGCAATCATAAGAGGCTGCTGTAATGTTTAGTCATATTAGTGATGTGTGGGCCGACAAAAAGTCGAACTGTATGCTTCTTCTTCCAACCTGTACCCAACATGAACTGGCAAGCCACTGTTTCTTTTATATTTATGCCCACCCATGTCTGACATCACTAGAGACAGTAGGATGGGCACGAATATACAAATGAGCTATGAGAGCCTGCTGAATGAAAATTAATTGTTGTAGCGGGCAAGAAGGGCCATTTGAAAAATTTGAGCCACTACCTGCCATGACCTGCTAAAAGAGAGATTAACCAGCTTAAATGTGCAGGTCCCATGGGTTCCAGTCTAACCTCCACATCACTGTTATATATTTTACATTTTATATGCAATTACAGTTGGCTTTTTGACTTTCTATAGCTTGTCATTTGGACACATGCACCAAAATTTTAAACAGTTAAAAATCTTGTTTACTTCAATCTTTTCCAAACACAATATAGAGCATATAGACAGGTGCCATTTTATAAAATTGTATAAAGACAAGATTTGTATAATCCCAAAATCGAATGTATCTTCTGATAAAGATTGCCTGATGCAGTGCTAATGCACATGCTACACAAAGAGGTGGGAAAGGCAATATATGATTGACAGAAAAGTTTATAACACTTATGGATGTTTTAATGGAAATACAGTTTAAATGCTTTCCATTAACTTTCACCTGGATGCGTTCTGCATGCTCTCACTGGACGATCTGTTGCTTCGGTGTCTAGTTTTTTTACAGATTCAAAAACTTCTGTTTCACCTTCTGAATCACACTGTTCTTTCTCCCGTTTTCTTTTTTTTTCTTCCTAGAAACAAAAATTTTAATGAAACACACACATTCACATATATTTTTAAAAATAATCTATTTGAGAAATAAGCAATTTTAGGAAACAGTACTATTTTCATGAGTGTTATAGCAGCATTAGATTGTAAGCACTAGTGGGGAAGGGACTGATGATGAACAGTGTTTGTGATGACCTGTGTTAATATATCAGCTCTGTTTAAAAAAAGAAAAAATCATTTATGTGCTAGTCACGCTTTACACTTCATTTGGGCTTAATTCAAGCCATTTTGAAGATTGTATGCTCTCTCTTTATGGGTATTAGGGGAAAGTATATTCTGAGGTAAGCTACACATTCCCTAGGAAATGCTACTGAAAATCTTCTAATCATGGCTATCAGTAAAAGACCTGGTATGTGGAAAGCAAAAACTAAAATCCAAACAAAATACATTTGTGCCTTGCAACTGCTTAAATTATTTGTAGGTACAGGTATGGGATCCGTTACACAAAAAGCTCTGAATTACAGAAAGGCTGTCTCCCACAAACTCCATTTTATTAAAATAATGCAATTTTTTTTTTTAATTATTCCTTTTTTTCTCTTTAATAATAAAACAGTAGCTAGTACTTGATCCCAACTAAAATACAATCAATCCTAATTAAACAAGCCTATTGGGTTTATTTACTGTTTAATGATTCTCTAGTAGATTTAAGGTATGAAAATCCAAATTACGGAAATCTGGAAAACCCCAGGTCACGAGCATTGTGGATAAAATGTCCCATACCTGTATATTGTAATCTAAACTAGGGATGTACCGGATCAACTTGGATTCGACCAAACCCCTGAATCCTTCCAGAAAGATTTGGCCGAATACCGAACCTTAATTTGCATATGCAAATTATGGGTAGGAAGGGGAAAACATTTCCCTCCCTGGCCCTAATTTGCATATGCAAATTAGGATTCGGTTCGACCAGGCAGAAGGATTTGGGCGAATCTGAATCCTGTTGAAAAAGGCTGAATCCTGGCCGAATCCCGAACCAAATGCCTCTCATTTCTGGAACATCAAGAGCAATGACATGAGAATATGTGCTGAATCAGGCAAAAATGCAAATCAGCAGAAAAAAATCTGCCATGGGCAGCATTAAGCAAATTGCTTCATGTACCAAATCCCAAGTATTAAGATACAATCCAAAAAGAATGTGTGGGAGCAAACAGACAGTTATCATAAGCTCAAGAATGTGCATACAACGGAGACTGCTTGCGTGCTTTTTATATAGCATTTATTATTTGTACATTTATTTCTAGGATCTGAAAACACCTACTTTTCGTCGTCTCCTTTCATCCTCATCCAAATATTTATCCTTTTCTTTTTCAGATTTCTTCTTCTTCTTCTTTTTCTTCTCCTTGTGACGCTCACGTTCATGATCAGATCGATCTTCATAAAAGCTTGAGTCATGCCCAGATCCAGATAGTTCCGTCACTTCGCTACCTCCAACTTTGAGCACTAGCTTCAAGGGCTTTTCCAGAGGTTTGTCCACATAATCTACAGAACAGATTAAATAATATTCAAAACCTATACTAAAATGCTTGTTTTATGTTTGGTTTTGCCACCCTTTCTTTTCAATAGTTTTTACTTGCTTTTTTAGGTTATACAGAATATACAGTAAACATCTGGAGTCTATAGAAGAGGAAAGAGAGGGTAAAAAATGGTGCAAATTATTTTCAAGTGGTCAGATGAAAATTGCTTTCTACAAGACAAGACTTTTAAATGGAAGGTTTATCATTTCTTTTGGGCAGTAACGTTCCATCTCATATTCTTTCAAGGATACCTAGGATAGCAAGTACTGTTCCTTAAAGGCAGTGCAACACAGGAAACGTGAAGTGTTTCCATTTAATTCAAATATAAAGTACTATTGCCCTATGCTAATAAAAGTTCTGTATAAGCTTCAGACAAACTATTAGTTAATACAAACAAGCTGCTTTGTAGCCACAAGAATAGCAGTTAGAACAGGGCTAATTGATGTACTGTTTGGTGTTACTGTTCCTCCAAAGATGATTTGGAAAATCTGTCTGTTACCTGCATCTACCACCCTATGTGCATCCACAAATGTTCCTTCTCTTTCTTAATGCAAAGGCACTATGGTGAGGGGGCCTGAGTGAAACGTGATTTCGATACACTGTATAACTTTATAGTCTGCATTGACAAATAAAGGAATCTTGTAGTAAAATGTTTGCAAATTTCTACCATGTAAGTTAGAGAAAGTATCCCTGTATATTTGGGGACGCAAACAGTATTCTGATAGAAGACAGGACTATCCATATTTTCTGCACTGGAAAAAATGGCATGCAAATGTTGTTTAATTCGTCTTAGCATCACAATTTACAAATTATCGAAATAACAATAGCCCTCCTACAGTACAGTAGATGCCCCAGTCCCAATAATTGGTACACACACTGACACTGATCTCCGGGGGAGCCGAGCTCACCGGCGTCGTAGGATCTCCATTCAGACTTATGTTTCTTATGCTTCTTCCCCATGGTCCAATCTAATAACACAAGGAGAAAAAAAAATGCAAAAGACGCGGTCAACTCCACAACGTGACTAGATGATAAGGCTATTCAAAATAAACAAACACAATAGAAACCTATTCCGAATGAGATTTCACGTAGACTACAGAGAATCCGACATCCAATACAATACTCCCACCAATTACGCTACGTTTCCTGTAAACACACATTGACTTCGCTCAAGATATCGCGAGTGTATGAATGAGTTTCACGCATGCGCAGTTCCTGGTGTGTAGGAGTTTAAAAAAAGAGCGCGATCAGGTATACTAAACACTACTTCTTTGAGAAATATTTTTCTTTACTCATGTTTATGAAGTCTTATTATTCTGTTGCCTCTGTCCGTAGTTCTACAAATGAAATCTGCTGGGTGCGCAGATTTTTGCAGTTGTCCATTCTTATCGTTCGTCACACTTGTTTCTATTTCAACTTGTTTCTATTTCAACTTGTTTCTTTTTCAACTTGTTTCTATTGCTGCATGGATCTTGGATACTACGAAATGTTCTTGTACCTGGAAAACAATCAATGTGAACCCATCTTCTCGGATTCTCTGATCAATCTTGCCGTTTAATATTCGCGTTTTGTTTTTAGTGGATTCTGAATTCTTTTCATTTGTACACTTGGGACCTGGGGTTGTTCAGATCAGGGATCTTTTCGTAATTTGGATCACCATACCTTAAAAGGACAGTTACATTTCAGCAAAAAAATAAATTGTAAAAAGACTATAATGTACTTATGCTGTGCACTGGTGAAATTGGTGAGGTTGCTTCAGAAACACTACTATAGTTTATATAAACAAGTTACTGTGTAGCCAAGGGGGCCATTCAAGCACAGGATACATAGTAGATTGATAAGTTTTAAAGAATGCCATTGTATACCACCGAGTTTATCTGTTATTAGGGTTGCCACCTGGCTGGTATTTTTGATGGCTGATCCCAATGTTATTAATAGGGAAAAGGTGGCACACCTATCTGTTATCTGCTGTGGATCCTGTGTCCTTTCTTTTTTTTCAGCATTGAATGGCTGCCTCCATGGCTACACACTAGCTTGTTTATACAAACAATAGTAGAGTTTCTGAAGGAAACACCAGTTTTACCAGTGCAGCACACAAGTACGATTAGGGTTTCCACCTTTTCATCGAAAAAATACCAGCCTTCCTATATATTTACCTTTTTTTCCTATTAATAACATTGGGATCAACCATCAAAAATACCGGCCAGGTGGCAACCCTAAGTACAATACATGGCCATTAAATTAGGATACTTAAATTTTTTAGCGTTATTGTTCCATTAAGTCTGCTAAAAGTAATTAAACATTTGATAAACACAATATGACTGTTTGCCCCCAGTATGAATTCATGCATCTTAGAAGGAAATCATTTTTACCAATGAGAATTATTAGCTTAAAGTTGACTCTGGGAGATGACCTTCCTAATTTGGAGCCTTCTGGATAATGTGTTTGCATATTGGGGATCAAATAGCTGTACCAAACCTTTGCAATAATTTTTATTTGCTTTTTCAACAAATTTGGGTAGACCTCACAAAAAGCATAAGCAGGTGTGACACTTCATATAGGAAAAAAAGGAGAATTGCGCTCGCACTCCCTGGCCGTCCAATGTCGTGAGCCCTGGTGCGAAGGTAGCCTCCAAATCGGTTAGAAGGGAGAAAAATTCACCGGCACAACAGGATATTTCAAGTAGGGCAAAACCCTTACTCGTTTATTTGCGGATGCAACGTTTCGGGGTGTAACCCAAGGGGTGAATTTTTCTCCCTTCTACACTTGATAAAGGGACCTAGCCTGAAACATGTTGTGTGTGTGATCCACTTCCTCAATAAAGAAATAATGCAGCTTTAAACGTCTGCCTGGATTCATCCTACACATGCTATTGCTTTTTGTGAGATTTATCTTGGGATATCAACACAGGATACCCCGTGGGATGAACAATACCTGACTTAAGGGTGAGCTACAGAAAAACGTCTTTTCTACAATTGAAATATTTGGGTAGACCGCATACTGCCCAACTGTCCCTTTTTCAGAGGGACAGTCCCTCTTTTGACAGCTCAACTTGCAGTCCCGCATTTATACTGGAAAGTCTGTCTTTTCTCTGCACTGAACAGCCAGAAAAAGAAAACGTTTCTAACTTAATTGGCTTTTGGCAGAGAGCCCAGAAAACCTAACAGGTGCAAATAAGTTGCTTTGCTATGCTCGCCAAATTTTTTGTCCCTCTTTTTACTTCCAAAATGTTGGGAGGTATGAGACAGCAATAATAACAATATCTTGGTATTTATCTGATGTTCATAGGGGAAAAAGTGGAGGAAGAGAGAGTGCGGCCCATATCAAGCCAGATTATGGGGCCCAGAGGGAAAGAAGTTGTAACAGGAACAGAAGGTTCAGTTAACAAATCACCAAATAATAGCACTATGTTTCCTGAGAGGTCACTTATAGTGAGTACAAAAGTGTGGTATTGGCTGGTGGCTATATGAAGACCTCACTGACTAAGTGTTTTTGAGCATTAAGTGACATTAGCTTAATACTAACGAAAACCACTAACCATTCTGAATATGTATAAATCAACCCATTGATTTATTTATATACTAGTTATGAATGTAGCCTGTTTTTATTGTAGTTAACCCAGATAAGAATGTTTCATAGGTGTAGCATATGTTGTATGGGTTTGGTCAGCAAATGGGTCAGAGGCTAGAAGCTAGCATGTTGCAAACTCAGATCATGAAGTGATCTGAAATGAGTTCCACAACCTATTAGGGCAACCTGCAAGAAAAATAAGCAGTACTCCTATTAGGCTTGTTACCTTGCTCAGTGTTTGTTTGTGGCAGTCCAGTAAAATGCATGTTAACCCTTTAACTGCCAAGCACGTACCGGGTACGTGTTGGCTGTTAAAGCCTCAGACCGCCAAGCACGTACTCCGTACGTTTTTTGGCGGCTGAGAAATCTCTCTGCTTC
>CM044441.1:64655859-64692345 GCA_024363595.1 Xenopus borealis
ACTGCTTGGCAGTAGATGTTCGGTTTTGGACAAAATGGCTGGCAGTGAAAGGGTTAAAGCTCTAACATTGCAAGCAAGGTTCCAAAAAAGCATAATCATATGACTAACAAGAAAATTATCCTGTAGCATATCAAAAGTATATTTAAAGGTGAACTTAGACGTTTTAAACAAACTTTAATTCATGTTTACAGAGTAGGTAGCATTGGTAACAATGATCTGTGCTTTATAACTTTGCCTTATATGAAAAAAATGTACACAAGACCTGTTTATTTTGCTTATACAGGTATGGGATCACTTATCAGGAAATCCATTATCCTGAAAGTTACAAATTATGGAAAGGCCATCTCCCATAGACTCCATTTTATCCAAATAATCCAAATTTTAAAAATAATTCCCCTTTTTCTCTGTAATAATAAAACCTTGTGCTTAATCCAAACTAAGATATAATTTATCCTTATTGGAAGCACAACCAGCCTATTGAGTTTATTTATAGTCGACTTAAGACATGAAGATCCAAATGACAAAAATATTATGCAGAATGCCCCAGGTCACAAACATCCTGGCTAACCGGTCCCATACATGTATTAATCAAAGTTGTGTATTGCCCAAAAGTAATTATACATCTCTTATTTAAAAGTGCATTTAATACGCTAGTTTTTCCCTTTCTTACGTGTCCTGCTACAAATTCATGTAAAGGAGAAACAAACCCAAAAGTTAAAAAAAAAAACCCTACCACCCTTCCCTACATAGACCCCTCTCCCTCCTCTGCATAATGTTACCCTGGGCAAATGCTTTACTTTCCCCTCCATGCTGAAGAGGCCACCTGTGAACTCTGCAGGACAGAATCTGCACGGAGGGGTAAGTAAAGACATAGGGGCATTTGCCCGGAGTAACACTTACATGGAGGGGGATCTATGTAGGGTAGGGTTTTTTTACCTTTAGGGTTTGTTTCTCCTTTAACTTTTATTCTGAGCAAAAGCACAAATTATTTTAATTACTGTGACTTGTAGCAGCATAATACCTATAAATACACCCACTGAAATGCATTAGAGGGGACAGCACAAGAAACAATAAAAAATCTCGGAAAATTTGGATATTTATAAATAATAAGATGAATACTGTAAATTATATACTTAAATGGTGCATAATGTCATGTCTGTCACACAAATCACTGAAACTTGTGTATTCTAATACTTGACCTGTATAAATATTCAGCCTTTAGCCTTGAGTTTTTACTTGGTCATGGAACTCCTTATATTTTTAAGAGAGGGTACTTTATTCACTATTAGGGTTGCCACCTTTTAAAAAAAAATTTTTACCGGCTAGTGGTGGGGGGTGGGGAGTCATGTAAAGGGGCGGAGTCATGGAAATGCATCACAAAAGGGGCAGAGCTGTGATGCTAAAGGGTGTGGAGCCACCTCAGCGCCAGCGAACATATAAGTTTAAAGTAAAAGGCCAAGGGCTTTTGATAAGGGTATTACAAATTACCGGCAACTGCATTGATGGTAAATTTGTAATACCGGCCCTTGCAGGTATTTTACCGGCATAGTCGGTAAAATAACGGCTGGGTGGCAACCCTATTCACTATACCAGTTTTTACTGTGTATTTTTACCTGTCTTTAAGCAGTTGGGAGCTGAAGACTAATTTTGTTAAAGTTACCCTTTAACTTAATTCTGCCTAATTTATAATTGGTACAGAGAAAGGCTGAATCTGACCCATTTCGCTTTCCCAAAAATTTGCAGAGGGTGTCAAAATTTTTTGGCTCTTTTCACATCAGTCCCTGCCCCATTAGAGCTGACAATCTAAGGTCCCTATCACATCACACACACAATGGTCATTTTTATATAACTTGCCTGTATTATGTATGTTGTGTTGATGTATGAGCGTGGGAGGAAACTGGAATATCTGGAGGAAAACTACACAGACATTGGTAGAACATTCTCTGCAGACAGTGTCCAAGCGGAAGTCAACTCCAGCAGCAGGCAATAGTGCTAAGGGTTTTGTGTCAGATATGCTCATTTTTATTCCCAATATTTTTTTGCCTTTGCTGGTTTATGTTGTTAATTATGGGTATCATCAGGGCTTTATTTCTATATAGGTACCTAAGGTCCCATGCCATGTCCCATGTTTATATATGTACAGTTGTGCTCATAAGTTTACATACCCTGGCATAATTTATGATTTCTTAACCATTTTTCAGAGAATGTGAATGATAACACAAAAACTTTTCTTTCACTCATGGTTACTGGTTGGCTGAAGCCATTTAATGTAAAAAAAATGTGTTTAGTCTTTTTAAATCATAATCACTACACAAACTACCCAAATAAACCTGATCAAAAGTTTACATACCCCAGCCCCCTTTAACATCAAAAGTTTGTGGTCTTTTGAGGTTTTTTATCTTCTCAGACGGTAAAGCTGCCCATTCTTCCTGGCAAAAAGCCTCTAGTTCCCGTAAATTCTTGGGCTGTCTTGAATGAACTGCACGTTTGAGGTCTCCCCAGAGTTGCTCAATGATATTGAGGTCAAGAGACTGAGATGGCCTTCACTTTATTTTGCTGTATCCAATGACAGGTCAACTTGGTCTTGTGTTTTGCATCATTGTCATGTTGGAATGTCCAAGTATGTCCCATGCGCAGCTTCCGAGTGCAAATTTTCCTCCAGTATTTTTTGTATTTCACCTGATTATTTGTGGGGTTTTCCTTGCATCCCGAACAATTTTTCTGGCAGTTGTGGCTTAAATTTTAGTTTTATTTGGTTTGGTTTTCCACTTCTTAATTAGAGTTTGAACACTGCTGATTGGCATTCTCAATTCATTTGATATTTTCTTATATCCCTTTCCTGTTTTATAGAGTTCAACTACCTTTTCCCACAGATCCTTTGACAATTCTTTCTCCAGGTCTGCTTGGGGGACACAGGGACAGTGGGTATAGCTAGCACCACTAGGAGGCAGGACACAATACAATTAAAAAACTTAATCCCTCCTCCTCCTGCTATACCCCTCCTCTATAGGAAGGATCACCAGTTCTAGTTGTGTCCTCAGGAGGTTAGGACGCGTGGCTCCTGTTGGAGCCAAATATTTATTTATTATTTTTGTTTATTATTTTGTTTATTTTTATTGATTAACTACGAGAATTCATGGAGGGACTGGGCAACCACACTGAGTGTTTTGCCTTCAGTCCGCATCTACCAGAGATGCCTGCGACCTGGAGGTCAGTACCCTCACAGCTGGCTTGGAGCCTCCCCCCCCCGCTCTGGGGGCTGAGGGACTGGCCTAGTGTGCAGCCTGGGACAGCAGGTAAGCCGTACCTGTATCCCATATAGCCTGCCCAAACCTGGTCATAGGCCCAGCAAATCCTGGTACTCGCCTCCCCTGGACCTGTCATGCAGCTTTGCTTACTGAGGTAGGGGACAGGCACACATTCGGGCCTCATGGACTTACTCAGCTCCCCGCCCGCATACAAAACCGGGTTAACCGCCTTTTTTCCCCCACCAACATCGGCGCATGGAGGCAGCAGCGGGGAGTACCTCTGACGTCTTCCGTGGGCTGGGTTTCCTCTCTAAGGGCCTCCCCTTCCTGTGTGCGTGTGATCAGGACGCTCTCCTCAGTTCGCGCCCTTCAATCTCTCCCTTCCCTGCCTTCGGTACACGCACCCGGAGCTCCGCATAAGGATCCTCAGCTGCACCTTCCATGCTACGGTGTTCGCCAGCAGCCCCCTCCTGCTCCCTCCTATAATCCATAGAGGAGCGCAAAATTCTGGGGGACCATTACTAGGGGCCACAGTGGTTGCAGGCCATTATTCAGCCCCTCCTGCTCCCTCCCATACTACATAGAGGAGCGCAGCCTCTGGGGGACCATACTATCTGCCACAGTGGTTGCAGTCCATTATACACCTTAAGGTTTTTCAATCTGCCATTACCTCCCTCTACTGTTGGGCATCAATAGTACCAAAACAGGGCAGGGATTGTATATGCTTATACATATATATATATATAATCACAAATTCTCTTTTTTCAGACTAACTTGTGTGAGCCATGTCTGAGGGATCAGGTAATAACCTTTTTTCCAGGGCAGCTACTACTGCATCTGTCAAATACCTAGCCTGTGCCAAATGCCGCAAACGCCTCCCAGCTGGTCACAAAGATCCATTGTGTTCCAAGTGCAAGCCACCTGAGGCCATTCCGGAAAGCCCAGATCCCCGCCCGCAGGTAAGTCAAACTTCCCAAGGGGACCAAACAGACCAGGATAGGGGTTCCACTCAAGCTCCTCAACCCCCCCCGAATGGGCTGCCCAGTTAGCCTCCGGAATTCCCAAGCTGGCACTGTCCTTAGACAAACTTTTAGCTAGGCTGGACAACCCCCGTCCCAAGCCTTCCAAGCGCAGAGCCCCCTCCCCGTCCGACGATGAGGGTGAGCTAGATTCTATGGCCACATCTCCTCCGGTTCCTGATTCCGGAGACAACCCAGTTCTCTCCGATGGCGAACTTTCCCACAGCTCAAATCAGGAAGAAGAGGAGTCTCCAAAACTATCCTCTGAGGCTATAGACTCCCTTATTTCTTCCGTCCTAGAGACCCTACACCTACAGGAACCGGGTTCTAGTTCCGGCTCCTCAACTTCCCTGTTTAAACGCCATAACAAACGCTCTCCATCCTTCCCCTCCCATGCTCAACTTGAGCAGATCATTCAACAAGAGTGGGATAAACCAGAGAGACGTTTCCAGGCAAGTCGCCGTTTTCTAAGACTTTATCCCTTTCCACAGGAACTTATAGACAAATGGGCATCTCCACCATCAGTGGACGCACCGGTTTCCAGGTTGTCAAGGAATACTGCCTTGCCGGTACCCGACGCAGCCTCCTTCAAAGACTCCATGGACAAAAAACTTGAGGGTATTCTGCGTTCTCTTTTCTCCGCCTCAGGTACTTCGATTCGGCCAGTCCTTGCCTCGTCTTGGGTATCCAGAGCCGTTCAATCCTGGTCAGAATCCTTATGCAGAGCAATCGATTCCGGGATTCCCCGCGAAGATTTAGCACAGCTAGCTTCACAGATTAAGGAAGTGAATGATTATCTGTGCAAGGCCTCCCTCGACGCTCTTCAGGTCATTAGCAGAACTTCTGCCCTGTCTGTAGCGGCCCGCAGGTCCCTCTGGATGAAGCTTTGGACTGCAGATCTGTCATCCAAAAGATCTCTCACCACCCTTCCATTCAAGGGAAACCTCCTGTTCGGGCCTGACCTAGACAAAATCATCAGTCAGGCCACAGGCGGTAAAAGTACCCTGCTACCCCAACCCAGGTCGCGCCCGTCTTTTCGTCGAACCCGAAGCGGCAAAATCATCTCCTCCTAGACACTCCACTGCCAATAGAGGACGATTCAGCAGCAAGGCACGAACATCATGGCAGACCCGAAAACCCTCCACCAAACCGACGAGTAAGGTCATGTCCGCATGACTCAACAGTCCCCCCTCCGGAAGATACAGCAGTGGGTGGAAGACTTCTCAAATATGCCGACGCATGGACGACTTTAACACAAGACGCATGGATTCACGAGGTCGTCCGTCAAGGATACCACTTAGAGTTCGTGTCTCTCCCACCACGCCGTTTCTTCATGTCCAGATTCCCTCAAGGACCACAAAGGGCCCAGGCACTCCAAAACGCAATCGACAAATTGCTCAAGTCAAATGTCATTATCCCTGTACCAGCGTTTTCGGGGCTATTATTCCAACCTATTCGTGGTCCCCAAAAAGGATGGGTCCGTTCGCCCAATTCTGGACTTAAAGGAACTAAACACCCTTATCCGTCCCAGGAGATTCAAGATGGAGTCCCTCAGATCCGTCAAAGCTGCCATGTCTCCAAACCAGTTCTTAGCGTCCCTAGACATAAAGGACGCTTATCTTCACATTCCCATTTTCCCTCCCCATCAGAGATTTTTACGATTTGCCTGAATTTTCACTTTCAATTCAGAGCCCTTCCCTTCGGTCTAACCTCGGCTCCTCGTGTTTTCACCAAAATCATGGCGGTAGCCGTTGCGACTATCCGCTCAAGGGGGATCTCCATTACCCCCTACTTGGACGACATCCTCATCAAGGCACCCTCACGCGCAGAGGCTCAACAAGCGCTATCGTTCACCATGACCCAACTACGGGAACTAGGTTGGCAATCAATCCATGAGTTTTCTCGGGATGTTATTCAACACTCAGACACAGACCATATCCCTTCCCACGGACAAAATCCACCATCTACAACACCTTGTGCGCTTCCTTCTGTCGAAGCCATCACACACAGTGAGATTCTACATGAAGGTATTGGGAGTAATGATCTCCACCATAGAGGACTTACCCTTTGCCCAACATCACCTCAGGGAGCTGCAGTGGAACATTCTTGCAGCGTGGAATCGCAAGTCCCTGCTTCAGGAATTCCGTCTGTCTCACAGGACTCGGACTTCTCTCCTCTGGTGGATGAAATCCAGCCACCTCACCAAGGGCAGACCCTTGGGGGAACCGAAATGGCGACTGGTCACCACAGACGCAAGTCTCTTGGGATGGGGAGCGATGATGGAGGGTGAGTCGGCTCAAGGTCGCTGGTCTCTGACGGAACAGCGCCTTCACATCAACCTCCTCGAAATAAGAGCAATTCGGCTCGCTCTTCAACACTGGCAAAACGAACTAGCGGGACAAGCAGTAAGAATCCAATCCGACAACGCCACTGCTGTGGCGTACATAAACCATCAGGGGGGCACAAGAAGCAGAAATGCCCTAAGGGAGGTGGCACACATCTTCCAATGGGCGGAAAACTACCAGGCCCAACTGTCAGTCATTTTCATTCCAGGACTCCTAAACTGGGAAGCGGATTATCTAAGCAGACAGTCCCTAGATCCCGGCGAGTGGTCCCTAAAGGACAGTATATTCCAGAGGATAACGCACAGATGGGGGATGCCAGAGGTCGACCTCATGGCATCACGCCACAAACGAAAGGTCCCGCTGTTCTTCGCAAGGTCCAGAGATCCCTTGGCAATTGCAGCAGATGCTCTAACCTCTCCCTGGGAATTCCGCCTCGCTTACGCCTTCCCGCCTCTTCCCCTCGTTCCGCGAACGATCAAGAAGCTCCAAAGAGAAAACACCACGCTCATACTCATAGCGCCAAGATGGCCTCGTCGATCGTGGTTTTCAGACCTAGTGAATCTTTCGGTGGAGGAACCGTGGACTCTGCCCATCATCCCGGATCTCCTCTCTCAAGGACCAATCCTTCATCCGTGTCCGGAAAATCTCAGTTTGACGGCGTGGCTACTGAGACCGCAATCCTAAGACAAAAGGGTTTCTCTGACGATGTCATCTCTACCATGCGCGCAGCCCGCAAACCAGTGTCCGCTAAGACGTACCATCGGGTCTGGGCCACTTACCATTCGTAGAGCCATCGTCAAGGAAAGAACCCACTCAGGTTTTCCATTCCTAATCTGCTAGCCTTCCTACAGGAGGGCCTGGGCCTAGGCATGTCCCTAGGGTCTCTAAAATCTCAGGTTTCGGCTCTCTCCATCCTGTTCCAAAGGCGTCTGGCTCTGCTTGCAGACGTCAAAACCTTCCTACAAGAAGTGGCCCACATAAAACCCCCGATACGCGCACCTATGCCCAAGTGGGACTTAACTCTAGTCCTACACGCCCTACAGCGCACGCCCTTTGAACCCATGGATTCCATCCCTCTTCAGTGGCTCACATGGAAGGTGGTGTTCCTAGTGGCCATTGCCTCCGCGCGTAGAGTGTCTGAGATCTCTGCCCTATCATGTAGGTCCCCTTGGCTGACCTTCTACAGAGACAGAGCAGTACTCCGTACTCCACCATCTTTCCTCCCAAAGGTGGTCTCTAGCTTCCACCTCAACCAGGAAATCACTATTCCTACCTTCTGCTCATCTCCTGCAAACGCGAAGGAAGCAGCACTACACACCCTCGACCCCGTGCGAGCACTGAAATTCTATCTGTACCGGGTAGAGGACATCCGCAAGTCGGACTCCTTGTTTATTATTCCCTCAGGTCCTCTCAAGGGCACATCGGCCAATAAAACCACAATTTCCCGATGGATAAGACAGGCCATACAGAAATCTTATTCAGCACAGGGTAAGATTCCCCCAGGCACAATCAGAGCCCATTCTACCAGGGGAATTAGTGCATCCTGGGCTTTCCGCAATCAAGCCTCAGCAGAGCAATTGTGCAGGGCTGCAACGTGGACATCTATTCATACTTTTGTCAAATTTTACCAGTTTGACACCTTTGCGGCATCTGACATCCGCTATGGGCGGAAGGTTCTTCAGGCTGCGGTGGCTAGTTCCACATAAGCCTCTACTTCCCGCCCTTGTAATCCAGGGGACAGCTTTGGTACGTCCCCACTGTCCCTGTGTCCCCCAAGCAGACCTGGAGAAAAGGAGATTTTGTGATACTCACCGTTAAATCTCTTTCTCTTCAGTTGCTTGGGGGACACAGGGCTTCCCTCCCTGGTCAGAGGCTTATCGGGCCCTTAGACTGGTTGACTCAACATTCTGTCATTGTAAATAGTTCAGTTCCCTTTTGGGTTTCATTATTAACCTCCTGTTTGTTCTTCTTTGGTACGAACTGGTGATCCTTCCTATAGAGGAGGGGTATAGCAGGAGGAGGAGGGATTAAGTTTTTTAATTGTATTGTGTCCTGCCTCCTAGTGGTGCTAGCTATACCCAATGTCCCTGTGTCCCCCAAGTGACTGAAGAGAAAGAGATTTAACGGTGAGTATCACAAAATCTCCTTTTTGCTCTCCCTATAAATATACAGTATATAATCTTATAAGAAAGTTGTGAGCCCTACTTCTGCTTCAGTCACAGAAAACAAAGCATTTAGGGTCCATCTCAGGTGCTCATGTACATATAATCTATACAAAAACGTGTTTTGCACTAAGAAAAAATATATTTTGGTAATTATTTCACTTTAATACTATATATATATATATATATATATATATATTTTTTTTTTTTTTTTTTTAAATCTAGCCTTATCAGTAGAAAATGGATGAGGTAGCTGTAGATCTGAAGCAAGCCCTTCCAAATGTACACGATACTTTTCAAGTACACGTGGAAGTCCACCAGAAATCAAACAGGTTTGTATCCCGATTTATTTGATCATATACATAAAATGTCTACTCTGTGCCTGTGACAATTATGTAAAACCATGATAATGGCTTATGTAAGCTGCACTTCAAGAGAGCTTTATAAGATGTTTTCTATGAACTCTGATATTGTGAAAGCATATATGAAGCAATGGTAAGGAGCAAAAAAATCTCCTTTAGGGACGTGATAACTACTTCCTTAATTTATTGTTTCTATTTCTCACCAGATCCTCTATATCTTAGAATTGTTATACAGTTATGGGACCTGTTATCCAGAATGTTTGTGACCTGGGGGTTTCCGGATAACAGATCTTTCAGAAATTTGGATCTGCATAACTTAAGTCTACTAGGGAATCATGAATTTTTTGCTTCAATAAGGATTAATTATATCTTAGTTTGGTTAAGTACAAGGTATCATTTTTACAAATTAGAATTATTCGGATGTTAATCAGAGCAGTCTTAACTGGTTTTCATGAAAATGGATCCCATAACTGTACTAACTTCTTTTTAATGGTCTGAGGGGTATCAAGCTTACCACAAGGGGGGGTTGATTTTACGATACAATCTGCCTTCTTTTATCATTTAAAGGAGAACTGAACCCTAAATATTAATAGGGCTAAAAATGCCATGTTTTATATATTGAACTTATTTCTCCAGTCTAAAGTTTCAGCTTCTCAATGGCAGTAATGATCCAGGACTTCAAACTTGTCTCAGGAGGTCACCATCTTGGAAAGTGTGATACTCACATGCTCAGTTGGCTCTGAGCAGCTGTTAAGAATCTAAGCTTATTGGTCTAAACAAATTATCAAGCAGAAAATGACGTTAGCCAGTAATATAAGTTGAATATAAGCTAAGCACTGGTTTCTGTGCTGCCATGTATTAATTATCCATATAAATTACTAACCAGCCTTATATTGTGACATTTATATTATTTGTGTACTGTATGTTGAGTGGGTCCCTAAGCTCAGTAACTGACATCAGAACAGAGCATGTGCAGTGAATCAGCAGAAATGAAGATGATGGGGCATCTTTGGAGGCACCAATCTTCCCTGCCAAAATAATGTGGTTTCCTTGGGCTGGTACAGAAGCACAGAATACAATTTACATAATTTCTAGCTACTTCTTTAGTTTAACTTTCCTTGTCCTTTAAAGGGGAATTCAACAGCTCCTGTGCTAAACCTCCATAGACCCTCCTTACCCCCGGGGCAAATGCCCCTAAGTTGCTACTTACCCCTCCGTGCAGGTCCCCTCCAGCCAGGTTCCCGGGCGCCATCTTCTACAGCAATGTCTTCCGCATGCACAGTAGGATGCATTACCCGGTTTGTACTACTTCCGCAGTTCAATCGACGAACCTTTGGAGCTTCTGCAGTAGTACAAACAGGCAAATGCTTCCTACTGCGCATGCACAGAAGGCAGAAGACATTGCTGTCTTTTTCACACATCTAACCATTTGAAAATAATTGTGTTCATTTGGGAAACTGAGCAGCAAACTGGAAAATGAGGTTCAATGTTGAGAAGTGCAAGGTTATGCACTAATGCAAAAATACTATAAATGCAAGTTATACACTAAATGGCAGTGTGTTGGGAGTTTCCGTAAGTGAGAAGGATCTTGGGGTTTTTATAGATAACAAGTTATCTAATTCTGAGCAGTGTCATTCTGTAGCTACTAAAGCAAATTGGGTTCTGTCCTGCATAAGAAAGGGCATAAACATAATTATGTGAATGTAGAAACGGATCCGCACACACAAGTATTTGCAGTCGGGGAATGTGCCCCTTTTATTATGCTACCAAACCATCAAAGTTTCGGGGGGTACAACCTCCCTTCATCAGGATGAAGGGAGGTTGTACCTCCCGAAACGTTGATGATCACCGCACCAGAGGCCACCCCTTCAGACTAGAAGAAAAGGACTTTCATTTGAAGCATAGGTGGTTCTTCACAGTGAGGACAGTGAGGTTGTAGAATGCACTGCCGGGTGATGTTGTGATGGCTGATTCTGCTGATGATTTCAAAAGCGGCTTGGATGATTTTTTGGACAGACATAATATCAAAGGCTATTTTGATACTAAACTCTACAGTTAGTATAGCTATGAGCATATATGGTTTGTGTGTGTGTGTGTGTGTGTGTGTGTGTGTGTGTGTGTGTGTGTGTGTGTGTGTGTATGCGTATGCTGGGTTTTAATTTGGAGGGGTTGAACTTGATGGACTTTCTTTTTTCAACCCAATTTAACTATGTAACTATGAATAGATTTTAGTGATTTTATTCCATTCTGCATTGTTTATGATTACTTGTTTTGTTCCAGGAAAATATTTTGTAAAATGATTTGTGATATAAGCTCATGATTTATGGTGTCAACTTCATAAAAACCATAAAAACCATAAAGTTAGCCTTTGCAGTGGTTTGAAGTAGAAAGACATCTTTTCCAATTTCGGATTTGTCAGAATGTTTACTTTACAAAAATATATGGTTTTCAAGGTCTGTTTGCTGTACCTTTATTCAGGGAAAAGGGTACTTAATTAGTGTGATTATAGGCATTAAAAAGGATGCAGATTACCCTTCATTAACACAAACTCCCCACAAATTAGCCTAAGTGGCTATGTAGGTTTCATTCAGAATTTAGTTTCTCTATTTAGTCATATGTTAAAAAGTCCCATGGTGCAAAGGAAACGAGATACCTGTATACTGTTGTAATTTTTTAAACAGGATAAAATATGATTTCTGAACTAGGAATTTAAACTAGCTTAATTAGGGACTGGCTTTTTCTATATGGTACCACCTATAAGAAGTAGAGCAGATTCCCAAAGGCTGCAAATGAGTTTTTGCTAATGAGTTGCCAGCCGTGGTTTTTGTTAACACTGTTTTTTAGAGGAACTGGGTGGCAATTTGTTAAACACTTGTGCAGTGATATAATAAGCGCAGTTCCATAATCTATGGACTATGATGCATTGATTAACGGTTTACCACAATGAATTTAATGGTGTAAATTTTTTGTACCTATGCAGCATACAGAAATGAAACATTGGTTATACAATTTCAATACATTTCAGTTTTACAATGCATCTCTTATATAATCCAGTATTTTGTAGACATAGGGAACATAGTCTAAGTAAAATTTAAACTAAAAGTTAAAGTAAACCAAAGGATAGAACCCGAACATCTCACTATATTGGAAGGGGGGGAATGTATGTCAAGTGCTGGACAATAGAATGGTTCTTCTAGCAAGAATATTGTCCCACTGTAACTCTACAAATGTATTTCAATAAATATTTGTTACTCTCTCTCTATTACTTTTTCTTTTAGCCCAGCAGCAAGTCAAGAAATAAGATCTCATGTCATGCAACTATTGAATAGACATTGTGTAGTATTTGGAGATTATTCATGGACAGAGTTTGATGACAGTTTTTTAATGAAAAATATACATTCTGTCTCCATTGTTGATACTGAATTAAAACTGAAAGAACGACAGGTAAGAAACATTGTAAAAGTTGTTTATATGAGAAGAAGTATGTAGTGCTTAGAACAAAAGGTTCTAGTGACAAGCATGTTTAATCAGCATGCTTGCATGCTTGTTACCATTTGTCATGATGTAAAGCGGGCTTTAACAATACTGAGGTGCAGAAAATCTCACTAGGGGCCACATTATCTAGGGAACATTGATTCCAAGAAGAAACGCATAATTGCTACTTCATTGACATCTTGATTATTTTGTTACCAGAAATAATTTGTTTGGCTGTTGAATGAAACAAAACTTTTTGTGCAACTTTGTCAGGGTTAATGCTACTTTTAGTTCACAGAACCTTGCTCTCCTTGCCCCCACAATAGCCCACCAATCTGTTTCAACCAGATATCAGTATTCCATAAATATTGCAGTGCTATAAATAATAATTATACTCTGCCATCTGTTTTCCCAAAAATTGTTTTTAGTATTGCAAGACCTCAGAACAGCGCATTGTTGCAAAGAAAAGAATACATCTCAGATTTGTACGATGCTGCTGAGCTTAAATCAGCTATCTGCTAACCCTAGGGTTGCCACCTTTTCCTGAAAAAAATACCGGCCTTCCTATATATTTGCCTTTTTTTCCTATTAATAACATTGGGATCAGCCATCAAAAATACCGGCTAGGCCGGTAAAATACCGGTCAGGTGGCAACCCTAGCTAACCCTCAGATTTCATTCCTTCCCTCTGATCAATCAGACAGTGTAATTACAAAGAAGTATTAGAGAACTTTTAGCAGGGCATTATGAAAAGGACACAACAGGTCAGTCAAAAGCAAATGGTTATGCCCATGTGCCCCCCCCCCTTCATGTCACTGATTGGTTATTGCCTGGTAACCAATCAGTGGAAACCAAGAGAGGTTCAAAGCAGGAAGTATTGTTCTGGCTATTATGTTAGACATCCAGTCACTCCAGCCTTTATAGATTAGTTTCTAACTATATTAGAAACATGTTTTATTGTGCACATCCTATCTATTTACCCAGTTTTATACTGAACAATTCCTATAAAGACCTATTATCTTGCATTTTCTTACATCTGCCTTTTGTATTTAGATATTGCTAATACAGGTATAGCATCTATTATCTGGAATTAGGGATTTTCAGATAAGGGTGTCGTTCCGTAATTAGTGCTACTAAGAGAATTTCTAAATTAAAAATCTCCAATTGGATTGTTTTTGAAACCAGCATAGATTATGTTAGTTTAGTCGTCTAGAAAAGTCCACTTGGGAAATCCAGAGGGCTCTTTGTAATGTAAGTTTATGGCTCTTTGAACTTTCAGTGTATTACAACTTTTTTATACTAGACGTAAGAGGGTTGTATTGATGAGAGTTATGCAAAATGTGTTTGGTATGGCCTGAATGATTTGTCCAAATCAAACCTCAAATTGTGGTGTTTCAATATCCCAATCCATGTTTTTGGTAGAATTATTGGTGAAAGCTGTACTTTATTACTTTGATACAGACAGGAAGAGAAAACAGTAACCTGGAGCAGTTTAGGAGCTTAGATGTCTTTGTATATTACAGTTTCATGATTTTAAAGAGATTATATATAGTATCAGTAATGTTGTGAGAAACAACATGGTGATGGACACCAGACCAGTGTATCATCTGCACACATGGAAATGTTCTCATTCCACGTTTTGTTGAATCTTTATGGTAGCAACACATACTTCAACACTTCAGTGAAATAATGCACATAAAATTTTTTAATCTGTAGCTGAATAAATGGTTTTTCATTTGCATCAACTTAAATTTGACAGGCACTTTTTATGCAGTCCTTTAACTAAACAAACACTCAGTTTTTGATTAGTTAGATAAAAATGATTATTTGTCTGTGTTGTAGCCCATCGACCTCAGCAAGTGCACGGTGCTAGTACATATTTTTCAGCTAAATGAAGATGGTCCTTGTATAGAAAACCTTGAAGAGGAAAATGAGGATCTTGTGGCTGCTAATCATTGGCTGCTACCTGCTGGTATTCATTAACCTACTTTTATTTCCAATTAAATACTGCAAACTTATTTTGAAAAGTCTCCTCTGCTCCATCAAAAAAAATTATAAAGCATAAGCAGAATCACCAATACATATAAAAATAACATAACTAAATTTGCAAATGGAATTTATTTGTATCCAGTGACTGTGCTGTTGGAGTCAGAAATGGAATCCCCCCCCAGTGCAAATTGAAGACTGGTTTAGATGATGGGGGGGGGGGACTCGCCTTCCTGGAAGTAATGAGCTCTCAAAAATCCCTGACCTGAATGAATTAATTTTTTTTCCTTCTTAAATGAATTTGCAGAGTTTTTAAATTGTTATTCTGAAGTTTTTTTCTTCAAATATACTTTTGGAATTTTAGGAGTCCTTCAAAGAGCAGTATGGATTTATAGACATCTGACTGTAAACTTTTGTGAATGTACTGCATAGTTGTCCCATTAAAATTCATCTGTCATTTCACACAGATTTAGTAGCAATTCACAGGCCATCTTGTTTTACTTTTTCTTGTATACTGATCTTTTAAAAAAAAAAAAAAAAAAATCTATCCTCACTCCAAGATTGCAATTGAACCAGGCCTTGGACCAACTTTGTTCAAATTTCAGTAGACATCTTTTTTTGCTTGCTAAAAAGCTATCCAACCCTTTTGTTTAATTTATCTGCCAGTATAACCACTTGAAGAGAATTCTACAGTGCTCACTGTAAAAACAACCCTTCTTTCTTCTAATCTGGGTTGATGCCCTTGTGTGTGCTGGAAGGACCTATTTTAACTATTAAGGTGAAAAAAGCAATGCAATAGAATCACATCAATGCAATACAACTATTTAATGCAATAAAAACACTATTGCAGAGTGTAATTGATTGTTAGATCCCAGGTCCACAAGTCTCTCACAGACCAAAACATGCAATGACGATAAAGCTGAATCAAATCTTGTACATATGCACAGATATGTATACCCATTTTACATATTTCAGGGGACCAGAAAAATGGTTTAAAATCTGGGAAAATGGAAAACCAGGGAAATAATTATGTATTATATATTGGTGGGACCACAAAGTGTAAAGTGAGGAAAAAATTAAATCAGGGGTTATAAAATTGAAGTTTCACTTTATCTATATGTATCTGTAAAGTTTTTTTGGCTTCTTTTAATTAAAATAATTTTTTTTTGTTTACAGCTGATTTTCATGGTCTATGGGACAGTTTAATATACGACAGTGAAATTAAGTCCAAAGTAAGTATTTTTGCAATTTGAATGTATATAATATCTCCTTATTGTTTATAAAATTCAAATAGAACTTGGTTTTAGCAGATTCCACTTTAAATAGGCTGATAACAATGTTGATTAAATCATCATCTTTTATTGGTTTATTTTTAAATCATGTACAGGCAGGGAGATATTCAGGCCTAATGTGTTTCATGATGCTAGAGAAACACAGAGTTTCCCCAAATATCCCCAATTAGCAATGAAGCTACTAACATTTACAATAGTGCTTGAAGCAGTGCCGGATTTAAACCTGGTGCGCACCTAGGCCATTGACACCATGGCCCCTACCCCGCACACTAACCCACTGTGCACACCTTCCCCACTCATACCTTCACGTACATACCCCAAACCACACACACTCTGACACACTCACAAGCACCCCCCTGTGCGCATACTCTGACCCGCCAACACCCTCCTGCACACAACCTGACCCAGTCACACACATCCCCTGTCCTCGCACAGCCCTATGCATTCACACTGCCATTACCTGTGCCCTGCTGCTGCTTCAGAGACCCCAGTTATAAAGTGGCCAGTGGGTGGCATGCTGCCCCCCTGCCCAGGCCTTTGTGTCCTGCCCACTAGAGATATTATTCCTATTGCCTCTATCCTTTTCCAGCTTGTTTCCCTAATAATGGACTGCTCAGTGTTTTTCTCCATCAGGTTTTTTTACCCCCTGATTCATGTATACCTATTCTTCACTCAGAACTCAAAACAAGCAGGCCATTAAAGGAAAATTATACACCCCAAATAAATACTTAACCAGCAGATTACCAAACTGGAATATAGATTTCTGTAATATTGCCCTTTTTTCATCTGTTAGCCTGAGCCACCATTTTGTGATGGTCTGTGTGCTTCCTCAGAGATCACCGGACCATAAATAATGCAACTAATTAACTGTAGCAGGAAGACATTTGAAAGTTAAAGGCAAAACTTTGTCCATTATTTGGCTTATGTGAGCTAACGTATGTGTGCCGTTTGTTTGCACTGTGAATCATATGATCCTACAGGTAGAGCATACTATTTAAAGTTGCTATACAGTAGAACCCCCCATTTTACAAAGAACCAGAAAAAAATTATGTGAAATCCAAGAAAATGTAAAATCAGGGAAATGTATTGCATAATATAAACAGTAGGTGGAACCACAAAACAACAATGTAAAATTATGAAAAAAATCAGGGGATATAAAATTGAGGTTCCACTGTATATTATTTAGGTTTACCCAATGCAAGATGATATTAAAAAGTATATTTTTATGAAAATGCTAAACAAAATGCATGCAAATATTATAGCAAACTCACCACTTTTACCATTGCAGGGTAAATGCAGTATATTTTAATGAATACAAATCCCTTAAATATTTATCGGTGTTACTGGTCCTATAAGGCAGTGTACACCAATGTTCATCTTCAGCTCAATGCATAAGGAATGCATTATATTACATTAATAGCCAGCATGTAAACACTGTGTATAATGCGTTTTCTTATTTCAAAGCATTTTATGGATTTGTTTTAATATAAAGCTCCTTATATCCATTTGAACAAATTATCCTGCATTGTTCGTGGTAAGGGTAATAATCAGCACAGTTTACCATTAGTGGTTTCTAACATAAAATAGATTTTTTCTTTATTGAAATGATAGACAGGATACATATAGGATAAGTCCCATAAGTTGAGCAAAGTTGTTTACATATGTATTATTAGGTTTTGAAACATTTATTCTTTCTGACAGCTTTTAGATTATATTGAGACTGCAATGTTATTTTCTGACAAGAATGTTGACAGCAATTTGATATCCTGGAACAGAGTGGTGCTCTTGCATGGTAGGCATTACTGTTTTGTGTACTTTCTTAAATTGTCTTTCTGCAATAGACCTCTAATAATAGATTAATAGAATAATTATTATTACTAGAGTAAATAGTTATGTGTTAACTGTTCAAATGAACAGTAACAGCAAAAAGTGTTTTTAATGTAATTAAATGATAATGTACTGTTACTGCGCACTGGTTAAAGCAATTTGTTTGCTTTAGAAACACTACTATGGTTTATATAAATAAGTTGTTTCAAAGCAAGGTAATTGAAATGGGGTTAAATGGCACAGGTTAAATAGCTGATGATGTATAGCCATGTAAAACACCATTATATTCTACAGAGCCTATCTGCTATTTAAACTGAACCTTTTCTTTGAATATAGAATCATTTAATATGAGTGCAGAGTTGCCCTCCAACATAATTTCTCCTGTATTGTGGATTTGCAGTTGAGGACACCAAAGTATGTGCACCTGCCCTTGGAACGCCAGAGTATACATAAGCGAGCTGGAAGCAGCTACTCTTCTAATGCCACTTTATAGCCATTTTCATAATTAGCAAAATAAAAAATATAAATAAAGAAAGTAAACTCTTTACATTATCTTTTTTTTTTTTTTTTGTTAGGACCACCAGGAACAGGAAAAACGTCATTATGCAAGGCTCTGGCACAGAAACTTACCATTCGACTATCCTATAGGTAGGCCTTTATTTTCATATATAAGTTTGCTCCACACATTTCATGGCAGTGTTTCTCGACAAAGAAACTTTTAGCATTTTACCATACGCGTACAGTAGCTTTTCTCAGGATATACCAGTTAAATCTATTGTAATCTGATTATCCGATCCCTTATCTTTACTGAGCAGGAAACATACTATACACTAAAATAATATTCAAGAATACTGTAGAAGCAAATGTAATTAAATCATGAAAATAAAAATTGCCGTAATGAATATGAAACTATTTCACTGTGAAATTAGTAAATCAAATAATTAGTCTCACTCTGATATAACTTTTTGACATCCAAAAATCAACAACAGTACAGAACAAAAAAATTATAAAAACATAATCACCTTAAAAGCAATAGAATAACTACGACTTGATGCAGTAGTCAGCATGGGCAATAAAACAATTTAAATGACAATAACACATTTTTAGATCTGAGCTGTATGCAAAACATTTATTAAAGTTTTAAAAAATCTTTCTGATTGCAGGCAGGCAGGCATATCTCTTGTTCAGGATAGCAGGAGGGAGCCTGGGTAGGGCAGATGATGCTTGATATTTTTAAAATGTGATGATCTACATTCGAAACTAGAATTTTTAGAGGCTGTAAAAGTAATTGTGGTAGGTATTCGAAGATCTGTTGCACAATCTGTGACTGATCTGTACTAGTCTTTTTATGCTGCCTCTCCTCTATTTTCCCAACGTATCTTCTGTAAATTGGTACAGAAAGCAGCCCAGGGTGTAAAAGTGTTAAATCTCCAGGGATTATGGGTTCTCTAGTTAGACATCAATTGAAATCTTATTTCATTGGTGCTATAACTCTTTACACTTGAAGATGAACTATAGCAAAAACAGATGTAATATATAGTTACATAGTTACATAGTTAAATTGGGTTGAAAAAAGACTGAGCCCATCAAGTTCAACCCCTCCAAATTAAAAAACCCAGCATACATACACACACACACATCTCCACTCTTTCAAACACAAACCATATACCTGTATGCCCATAGCTATACTAACTGTAGATTTTAGTATCAAAATAGCCTTTGATATTATGTCTGTCCAAAAAAACATATGCTTCATCATACTAAAATAAAAATTTTCTGAATATGATCAGTTAAAAATGTTCTGTTTATGAAATAATTTATCTTCACTATCCCTTTCACAGCATCTGTTTCCCTTCATTACCTTTTCATGCAGGAGTTAGATGTAATATATGTTTGAGGGCTAGAAGATATATTAGAGCTCACTCAAATAACTGATTGTAGCACAAACAATATTTAACAAAATCCTGCATGGATATTTTAAAAGCATGAGCTATAATAATCTTCTAGGCAAAGTAGCCCACCCAGGCTATATTAGACCTGCAATTCTAAATCAAATAGTCAAAAGTAACTCCTGTATCACCTTACCCTGTGACAATTTGGGGTTAACACGTGTTTTGAGTCCATCCTGAATAGGTATTATGACATCAACTGAAGACAATGCTTCAGTGGACTAGTAGTTTAGCATGTATGTTGGCCCTTTGGAGCCACTGCATTGGTAATATATGTTTGTTGATGTGTATGATGTTCCCAAATCAAAATTTACTAGGCATAAACATTGCTATCTTGCAGCGCACTTGCTGCAGGGGAGTGAGACACAATGTTTCATACTTAGAGGCTTCACCATCTCTTCCTTCCACAACCTGCCTTTGTGAACATGTATATTTTGGTGGAACTGAGCCCCAAATAAACTACCCATTGCTGTAATACAGAGCTGATCATTAGTATGTTCTCTGAGACTCCACTCACTTTCCCCGTGACCTAGTCCCCAAATTCTATGTCACATGCTTGCGAATAATGAGTTGGGACATCCCATTATTTTCATGCTTAGAGTATCTATGTGGTTGCCCAAATTGGGCGTTCCCTTTCATTGGGGCTGAATGGCACTTGCTAGCATCATTTTCCAGCCAGTATTATTTCCTACAACTGGAGTGCAGTCTGCATGAGCCGCAACTCTGGTGGGGGGACAGGAGTAGTTCACTTTGCAACAATGAAAATAATCAGAGAAACCAGTGTTCCTGAGCTGCTACTGGGAAACCTGGAGGGGGAGGGGATATAACATATTTTTAAAGCCTATATCAAAAATAATTGGATGAAAAAAACTGAAAAAAGTTATAAGTTGTGGTGTACTATGTGATTAGGTTTTTTTGGAAGTGAACTACCAATTTAATAGGTTAAAGGGATGCTGTTACTGTTTACTTTAATTTCCCCTTTTATTTATAATTCAAGTTCATTTTTTACACAAACTTTTTGTTTTAATAGTTATACGTTATACAAACTTTGTGCTGCTTTATGTACTACAGCATAATCTCAGATTTCACATATTTATACATGTAGTTAAAATTAAAAAATACATTACCTAAACTTTCTTAACTCCTTCGCCCTTTGTGTGAAATTAAATATGTAAAAAGACACTGTGTAAAAAGCTTTGTAAAATAAATGGTGAGTTTATCAATGTGTATTTTATTTTACGCCATGCAAATGCCAAATTTGCTGCCGTTACTTTACATCCAGCACAAATCACACTTAAGAAAAAACGCGTAAAAAATTATGCTGTTTTTTACATAGAAAATGGTGAATTATCCTTCCATTTTTTACACCACATAATAAATCTACCCCTCAGTGTTAACTGTTTCCATATACCAGTGTAGTATTATATGAAACAAACAATTGTGCTGGTTTCTGATGCTAGCTGTCTTGCACATCTAGGGGCAGATTTATTAAAGGAAAACTATACCCCCGAACAATGTAGGTCTCTATAAACAGGTATTGCATAAAACAACTCATATGTAAAACTCTGCTTTATGTAAATAAACCATTTTCATAATAATATACCTTTTAGTAGCATGTGCCATTGGGTAATCATAAATAGAAAATAGCCATTTTAAAAAATATGGACAGCCTCCTGGGATCCTAGGATCCAACAGTGCACACAAACATACCAAACAAACTATAAAGTTAGGTCACATGAGCCAATTAAAAGACAGAGTTGTGTCTTTTGCTTCAACACTTCTTCCTGTTACAGTAAGAGTTGAAATATTTCTGGTCAGGTGATCTCTGAGGCAGCACACAGACCATCACGAAATGGTGATCCTAGGCAAGAGATGTAAAAGGTCAAAAATTCATTTTCGGGGTATAGTTTTCCTTTAAGGGTTGAATAGTGAATTAGAATTCAAACTTTTGAATTGTTTTTGGGGTCAAAATTCACACTTCCGATTTTAAATCCCTGATTTGAATGTAAATTCAAATGTCAGATTTCTCACTCCTTGACCATGGAAACGGTTGTAATCTGAATATTGAAAACCTGCTGAGTTCATTTACAAGTCAATGGCAGAGGTCCATTGAAGCATTTGAATATGTTAATTACCTTCCTGACAATCAAGTTTTTTTCAGAGGGAAATCCCGAATGAAATTTTCGGGTCAGGACTATTCGATTGAATATTAGACAATATTAGACATTGAAAGTTTTTCTTAACTAACCTCCCATTCCAGTTGTGAGGTTCACATACATTCAAAATTCGACCTAGTGTTAAATCTGCCCGGTAATGTAAAGGTGGCCATAGACGCAGAGTTCTGCTTGTTTGGCAATGTCGCCAAACAAGCAGATCTCTCCCCGATATGCCCACATTGAAGTTGGCGATATCGGGCTGATCCGATTGTGGGCCCTAGGAAATCCCATAGAAATGAATGGAGAGTGGCGGAACTTCACTCTTAACTTAAAGGAACAGTTCAGGGTAAAAATAAAACTGGGTAAATAGATAGGCTGTGCAAAATAAAAAATGTTTCTAATATAGTTAGTCAGGGAAAAGTGTACACTGTAAAAGGGCATTTGCCGAGGGGGTGAAACACAGGGGAGGGGGAGGGATATTCGCGCAGATTAGGTTGACTTCTCCTTTAATGTTGTACACAGATTGAGAAAAGTAGATCCACTGTGATTCTTTTATTTCACAATATTATTGTTATGTATTTTAGTAATGTGTGTTGCTTGGAATAAATACTTGTACATATATTTCTTTAACATTAGTATTTTGGCATTGTTTCTCATACTTATTTTTTTTTCAGGTACAGATATGGGCAGCTTGTTGAGATCAATAGTCACAGTCTTTTTTCAAAATGGTTTTCTGAGGTATGCTTAAAATGTGTGTAAATATACACTTGCATATAATTTGTTTATTCTTGTTTCTAGAGAAATCCTGCATGTAAAGTGCCAGGATTTGTATCAGGGTCATTTAACAACTACCTGCACCCACATCATGTTCAAAAGTATTTTCCCACTTGCCAAAAAGACAGCGTAAGGGAATTTACACAACTAGTACTTACACAACAACACAGTTACAATTTGTATTTTGTGCACACAAAAAAAAATTTGTACATTTTTTCTGCCAAGTGTTTGCCTTTGCATCCACTGAAAAGATCTACTGTTAAATTATTAAAGTATACTGTATGTCTCTCTTATATATTATAAACAGTTATCATAACCTCCCTTGAGTGCCAATTTTCCAGTGTAAACAATCGCAACTTGGCAAGCCTTTCTTTATAATTATGTCTTTATTTAAATGTTCTTTTTTAGTATTGGTAACTAAATATTAAAGTCACTCAAGTCGTTTGTAAATAGGAAGATCTGCCCTCTCTTCTTTTGAATCAATATACCTTACAATAAAAAAAATACTTTGCTAAAAACGGATTGTCTGGTAGAGCTAATTCTATTATGCACATATACTACTTCTTCATACGGGATTTGCCATAGTTAATGCCATTGGGGGTACAAGTAGCCTGCATATTTTAGTGTAATTGGAAAACACAAATGCCCTCCACCAAGTTATTACTAAATAACCTTCTAGCACACCATTGGAAACCCTAGTCAAATTACAGAATGCACAATTGACATCTACTCTGCACACGATCAGTCTGCCATCCCTATACAGATCAAGAAAGAACAATTGGAAGGCGCACACTCCAAATCAAATTAAAATATACATGTATTCGAGGTGCTGATCCCAGAGGATGCTACCCACCAATAGTCTCCAAAATAAATCATATGAAAATAAAAACAAGGATCACACACTCTATTAGATGAACAAAAAATAATTTAATCCATGCCAATTACCCAACGCGTTTCGACCATTACGGTCTTCATCAGGGGCACAAAAAAACAAAGAACAAAAAAGGCAGAAAGAACCCCAATCAAATCCCACATATATACCTTGCGTCTCATAATTGTCAGGGCTGTGAGAACGAGCGCTACTTCCGGTATTTGGAACGCATGTGCGATCCAGAGACCAGCCGATAGCTTAGCATTACAGTAACTATGTATATGGGAAGCAGAAGTGACATCACAGCCCTGGCAATTATGAGACACAAGGTATATATGTGGGATTTGATTGGAGTTCTTTCTGCCTTTTTTGTTTTTTTGTGCCCCTGGTTCATCTAATAGACTGTGTGATCCTTATTTTTGTTTTCATATCCCTATACAGATAGCATCACCAAACCAACTTGGCTTCGAAACCAAAAATGAATGCAGCTTTGGGAAAGTTCAAAATGCAACCCCACTGTCCTTGTAAACATGTGTAATCAACTTTGTTTTTCTTCTGTAATCTATTAAATACTGAAGGTTATTTAAACGTAATGATGAATATATGCTCAAAAATACAACTTGTTTGGAAAGACACATGTAACTGCAATGTTTTACTGATGCATGTACATTTCTTCCCACTTAAAACTTCTGTATTGAGCAAGTTAAAACCTGTCAAGTTTTATTGTTATCTGTACATCAGTCTGACAGCCTCTGCAACAAATCATGCTCACAACACATGCATTTTTGCATACTGCACATACTTCCAGTCTAAAGCAGCAAGTTAATTATGCATTCAGAATAGGGACGTACTGAATATAATATTTTGGGATTCAAACGAATCCTGAATCTGTCCTGAGGTTTGACGAAAAAATTTGATTTTAATAATTTGATTAAGGCAGGCCACATCTTGAACCGAATCCTGGATTGGGTGCCAATGATTCATTAATGGTTACAATGATGACATTAATATTTTTAAGATAATGTACTCCTTACTGTAAAATATAATTACTTTTATAAATACCATGACCTGTATAAAACATAAGGTCATACAACTCCTCAGTAGTTAATATTCTTATATTTTACAATAATGGGAACATTATTTGCTGCGGTTAAAATAGTGCATTATGGGTGTATCTTAGCAAATAATTTTTATTTAAACATTTTATTTTCAGTTTAAAAAAGCACTTATGTCACGTTATAAAGGTTTCTATTTTTAAACCACTAATATTAAAGATCAACAAAAGGCATACGATGGGATGTTTGCTGTTGCCCAGGGTTGTGCTTTTTTACAGTAGAAGAAAATGTTGGCTCTAGTGGCTAAGAGCCAACAGCTCAGGGAAGTTGCAAGGTATCTCTGGGGCAGATGACAGTACTCTCTAGAATAGTAACCCAGGCTAAGCTCACCAAAGAGGAGCACTGTTCTGGGGTCTGAGGTTAACGGTTATAATCATTGGTTAAGCCTTTCATTGTTGCTTGTATAATATAGAGGTTTACCCTTTCTATTAATGTGACATTACAGTCTTTTTATTTGTTTTTTTTTTTTTAGAGTGGCAAATTGGTGACCAAAATGTTTCAGAAGATTCATGATCTAATACATGATAAAGAAGCACTAGTATTTGTTTTGATTGATGAGGTATGTTAATGGACCTGCTATACATTACATTCTTATAGCTCTATAATATGATTATTGCATTAAAACTTTTTATACAGGTATGGGATCCGTTATCCAGAAAACCGTTATCCAGAAAGCTCTGAATTACGGGAAGGCCATTACCCATAGACTCCATCATAATCAAATAACTCACATTTTTAAAATGATTTAATTTTTCTCTGTAATAATAAAAGAGTAACTTGTACTTGATCCGAGTTAAGATAAAACCCATCCTTATTGGAAGCAGAACAATTCTATTATTCTATATTTAATATTAAAATAATTTTTAATTAGACTTAAGGTATGGAGATCCAAATTACTAAAAGATCTCTTATCTGCAAAACCCCAGCTCCCATACATTCTGGCTAAATGGTTTCAAACATGTGTATTGCATTGAAGGCTTTCTTAAAATTGTATATGTCCATTCAACCCCAAGGGATTAGACTTGCCTGCTATGCATAAACTTATGTTTTTAAAATATTCAATAAATTAACTGTTTTAATAATTTAAATTGTGGTACAGAAGGAAAAATGTATTTTTCAACTCAGGTGGAAAGTCTTACTGCAGCTCGTAAAGCTTCCAGAGCTGGTACTGAGCCTTCAGATGCCATTCGTGTAGTTAATGCTGTGTTGACACAGATTGATCATATCAAAAGGTAGGTGATCTGCATTTCAGGTTAGATTACTATATCTTTTTTGATTGCATGCAAATTCAACATATTACATTATCCTTAAGTATCTATAAATATAGAAGCCTTGCATAGTTACATCAATAATTATTTGGGTTAAAGGAAGGCAACCGTCCATTGTAGTTTTCTCCCACTAAGAAGAAAAAAAAACAACAGTGCTGTGCAATATGTTGGCGCTCTAAAAATACGTTAACAATAATAAAGTATCCTTTCACGTACAAAAATAATACCATCCTCCTCAAGAAAAGGACTAGAGCAATAAAGAAGAGGAATTAAAGGATTCCATGGGGGTGGAAAGTTTGGGCATGCAGCTTATCCTTATCCAAAATATATATTTATAATGGTGCCGTCCCACCCCCAAATAATTATAAGCAATAGAATCCATGTATATTCATCAAAGGAGATATGGTTCTGAAAGCATGGCACATGTAAAATGTATTATACAGATTGGGGACCTATTATCCAGAATGCTTGGAACCTGGGCTTTTCCGGATAAAGGATCTTTCTGTAATTTTAGAATTTCATACTACTAGAAAATCATGTAAACCTTACATAAATCCCAATAGTCTGGTTTTGCTTCCAACAAGGATTAATTATATCTTAGTTTGGAACAAATAGAAGGTACTGTTTTATTAATACAGAGTAAAAGGAGAACATTTTAAAAAATTTGGATTATTTGAATAAAATGGAGTCTATTGGAGACAGCCTTTCTCTCCCAGATAACGGATGTACATCAAGGAACTAATGCCAAATTAATTTGAGTCAAATCAGTGTACCTACTGGACAATGAATTGTAGATCATACTCATTCATGTCTGCCACGGAAATCTTGTACAATGACATAAATCAAAGTATTGAGAATTATGATTTGAGTCATTTGTGACCCAGGTCATTCATATGAAAAATCCATTCACTTTCTTTTCTGAGTAAGGTGAATTCAATGTCTTCCCCTCTTTTTTATATAAATCAAATTGAAATTAGCCAAGTCAAGTGATATTTCTAATATAGAAATAAAAATAAATCTATTAATTTAGGAAAACTACTAAATATGGATAGATAAATAAATTAATGATAGATAGATATAGAAGAACTACCTATAGTGAAATGTACCCTGATCATTCCAATACTGTAGTTTTTAAATAATCTACTAGTGAATAAGAATAGTAATAGTGCTTAAATTGTATTAAACAATACATGCTAAAATATAGAGCCAAAGTTTTCTCCAGGATGAATGCCAATGTCAGTAGCCTAGAAATAAAGTCACTAGTTCTTTTAGACTACTGAAGTTTTTTTTTCTCCTTTTTTTTAAGGTATCCCAATGTTGTCATCTTAAGCACCTCAAACCTTACAGAAAAAATTGATGTTGCCTTTACAGATAGAGCCGATATAAAGCAGTACATTGGACCACCATCTCCTGCTGCTATATTTAAAATTTATCTGTCATGCATAGAGGAACTAATGAAGGTAAGCAGTGAATCATAATATAATCCTTGTAGAAGAGACAGAAGAAAGTAGATTGTCAAACATAGAAAACATTTGACAAATTTAGTGATACCTCAAGTCTAAATTGGTCATTTACAAATGTTGCGAGCAAAAAACTGTGTTTGTTAGGGCTTATTAACTGCATGCTTCCACAGCATACCTGCACTTTGCAAGGCCTGTGAAGAGCACAGCATTGTGTGAGGACAGGGAGCAGGATGCTGGAACATGGTGGCTTGCACCTGTTTTGTAATTTCAACCCTGTCCTGACATTTGCAAATCATGCTTATGTCTTACCAAAACTATACAAGATGTATCATGTTAGTATGGTTTTATAGATCATCTCATAAACTGGGTATCTAGGTAAAAGGTTAGATTTCTTGTAGATAAATGTAAGGCCATATATTGGGTGCTGCCAAAAATGGTGTTTATGTACAGCTATAATTAGTAAGGTTTCCTGGTTCCCTACAAACTGCAAAACCGTATAAAGTTACATGGACTTCAAAATGTACACCAAAATTCAAAACAAAGTATTTCTAACCCACTAATAGGGAGGGAGTCTCCTAAGGGTACAAAATTATAAACTGAAACAATCAGGAGGTGAAATTGTAGCAACCCCAAAAATGTGTTTGTATACACGTACAAAATTCTCTATTACATATGCAAAAAAAAACATGCATCCACAGAAACACACTAATTATACACACAAAGGATTCCCATAGGTGGGTTACATTCCCATAGTTTAATACATAAAGGGGATTATTTATCAAAGGTGGAATGTTAGAGTTTTTTTTATGTGTCGAAAGAACTCACAACACGAATGGTTTCTTATTTAAAGGACAAGGAAAGGCACTTTCTTTAAGTAAAAACAAATCTATCTCCAATATACTTTAATTAAAAAATACTGTTTTTATAAGAAACCTGACTGTTTGCAGTGAAATTCGCCCTTCATTTACTGCTGTCTCTAGGAATTGTCAGACATTCCCTAACTGCTGGGCAGGGAAACAGCCATACTTATAAACAGCAAGGGGAGCCCCCACCTTAGTTCCCAGCCCTTCAGAACTCCAGCAGCTTTGTTTCCCTGTAGAGCAGTCAGCAACTGTGTAGAGATTTGTATTGGAATTTATTTTTGCCTTTACGTCCCCTTTAAATGTTTCCATATCCAGCTGCAGGGACAAAGATCATGGAGCCAGATTTAACCAAATAAACTGGAATTCTATTTGGAGGATTATTTTGCTGCAGCCACTGGTTCTGGAGAGTTGAAGAAAGTTTGTATTGAAGAAAAAATGCATATTAGATTACAACACAGGACCCAGTGCAGTCTGTATATTCTGATTATTAATCAGTTTTGCTGTATTGGCTTCTGTCAGATATTATCTGACTTGTGCTGTTTTGATAATTTATGACGATCCCTAAGCTGCCCAGACTGTGCGCAGTCTTGGTCTTGTAAAGATATTTAACAAAGTTACAAGATGACAGCGCCCTGTGGCAACTTTGAAAGCATAAATCATTTGTTTCATTAGGCTTGTGGTGCAGCAAGTTCATATTTATGTTTGCTTACAGAATACAGCATTTCTAGCTTTATTCTATTTTAGACTTTCCTTGTTCCTTGTTTTAGAAAACTGTGTTCTGACCTAAAAACTTGAATTTTCGTGGAAAACACAACTCAATCCTTGATAAATAACCACCAAAATATAATCCCACTCCAATAATCCTAGTTATATATCAGTATTCATGAACATCCTAAACCACTCCAGGATGAAAGTTCCTACAGTGCCGACGTAATGCTTATCTTACACACTCATCACGGTCATTGTTCAGTACTTTTCATCATCACTACAGCAGGACATACTGTCCAAAGTCTCTATTCAGCCTGTACAGAGTTTACTTAAAATTGTGTTAGCTGTTTGTCTCAATGAACAATTTTATCTCTTTTTACAGCGTCAGATCATTTACCCAAAGCAGCAACTGTTAACATTACGTGACCTTGAAATGATCGGCTACCTGGAAAATAATATATCCAAACTCAGCTTGCAGTTAAACGTAATTTCAAGGTAACCACTTTTTCATTTTAGTGTAATCCAATACTGAAATGTAATTTTTATTTCAAAGTTCCATAGAACTATTCAGCAATGAATTACTGACACAATTATGTGAAATGCAAGCCTGTTAAAAATAAGTTGGCACACTGAGAAGTACTGAGGCAAAGTGGACAACTTTACTGTCTGTCCACGTTTTACTTCTGTAATTAAATTAAACCATGCTCTATGCATTTTGCTGGCATTACAGTTAATCACAAAAATATTACTTACCAAGTTTCCATCTGGTATAACGTGAGCGAAACCTTAGCACTGGGTTTGTGTAGGATACATACCCTAAGCTTTATTAGCAATTGGTAAACTAAATGTGTTTTTTATTGTTAATAATAAGATCATAGGGCATAGGTACCATTTTTGGGGAGATAAAAAGGAAAATGTTTGTTTCTACAAATGTATTTTTTTGTTTCAGCTTGATGTAGTAAAAATGTCTTTAAGGGCATTGGTTCTGGGAAAAGCAGACTTTAAGTAACTTTTTAAATGCTGTTCGTTAGAACTCCTGGGCAAGCAGTCTGAGTGTAGGGTTGCTATCTAAAAAAGTGGTAGCTATACGTTGCTTTTGGTATGGAGTTGGGACATTGTTTTCTGTTAAATGTTAGCAAAGAATTTTTTTTGTTTTTGCTCTGATACTTCTCAAATAAATATAACTTCAAACAACTGGCCACTCAAGATATTTGATGAATGCAGAAATAACTCACCCTCTCCCAACATAATCAATATATCAATATCTGAAATTCTTTTTAGAAATCATGGACGCTGCATCCTCTGAACAAAAGTGGAGAATAACCATCTGACTTATCAGCACATGGTTCAAAAGCTAGCATACATGATAGTATTGGGTTGCATTAGTGCACATTGCATGGGTATCTTGCACATCTGGGAAAGTACCATTCATTTTTTATTTTGGAGCAAAATATACTGCAATCGAACATGTTGCAGGCATCAAATTCAAAAGTGGTGTAACATTTTTCAGAAATCAAGAACATTTCTCAGTTTCAATGTTTGATATGTTGTCTTTGTTCCATTTTAAATTAGAGTTTAAATGATTTTCAAGTCATTGCATTCTGTTTTCATTCATATTTTACTCAGTGTCGCAACTGTTTTGAAAATGTCCGTATATATATTTTACTGTTACCTTGCTCTGGTAAAAATTGTCAAGCACTACTTTGGCTGATAAATTACCTATTGTGCCACCATTGAAGTTGAAATTGGGCTATAAGGCACATTTTTATCTAAGAAGATATAAGCTAAATCAAATACAATGGTTTTAGTTAGTACACAGATGTTACTGATGGTTCTAAACAGAACAAGAGTTCAAGCTATTTCTCCTATAAAGAAGAGCTTAGAAATATTTATTTGTTGGTGCTAGATGAATAGATACAGAATTTAAATGCAGGGATATGTTGAGAGAGGACAAAGATGGTTGAAGACACCAGAGTCAACTAAACTGGTTAGAGGGATGAAAGACTTAGATTATGGGGGTAGATTGTCCAGGTTGGGGTTGTTTTCTCTGGAAAAAAGGCACTTACGAGGGGACATGCTGGGTTTTAATTTGGAGGGGTTGAACTTGATGGACTTTGTCTTTTTTCAACCCAATTTAACTATGTATTTTGCAGTGGTAAGCTCTTTATATTGAAATTCACTTTAGCATTTCATTATACTTGAGCAACACTTGGTAAAAAGGATAACATTTTGTTTTATTTATATCCTGTACTTGCCAGGAAAAGTGAGGGCCTCAGTGGAAGAGTGCTTCGGAAAATACCTTTCTTGGCACATGCACTTTATTTACAAGTAAGTGACATTTGATTTTTTTTGGTTTATAGTTATATTATTGTTATTATTATTAATAATAAGCAATGTGTAGATCTGGTATACAGGTGTTCATCAGACACCCACGTAAACTTTGCACTGAAAACAGGCCTGTTTCCCTTTTAACGAAGACTAATAATGCTAAGGTTAAGAAAACATCCCTAGTGTGCATCCGTATCTGCATTATATATATAGTACAAACGACCTGGGTGCTCTGGTGAAGAAATTAATATAGTCTGTACGTATGTGCTGGCACTCACAGGATTTCATAAAAAGCAAAACAGTTTATAATATGAATGAAGAAAAATAATATTTATTAATCTGACATTTTGTCCTTGAGAAAGGCCCCTGTGAGGAACCAAACGTCGGATTAATAAACCTTATTTTTCTTCATTCATATTATCAACTGTTTTGCTTTTTATGAAATCCAGTGAGTGCCGGCACATACGTACAGACTACGTATATATAGTGCTTTCATGGACTGCTATATATATATATATATATATATATATATATATATATATACTAAGAATTTTTTTCTGAGTATGACATAACCAGTTCAGTTTAAGCCTTAAAGTGGACCCGTCACCCAGACACAAAAATCTGTATAATAAAAGTCCTTTTCAAATTAAACATGAAATCCAATTTCAATTTTTTATTAAAGCATTCATAGCTGTTTTAAGCTCATTTAAAAATCTCAGCTGTCAATCAAATATTGTCTGCCACTCCTCTATGCCTTAAGCATAGAGGCGGGGCAGAAAATTACTTTCACTTTCCATTCAGAACTTCCTAGATGTCACTGCTCCCCATACATTCCCCCAGTTCTCTTAACCATTTAATTGTGTAGCCAGGACATGGGAATAGACATCGGGTCCCCCATTCTGGTGCACAAACAAGATTCTGAGATGATTCAAGGCTTGTCTTAATAACAGTGTCCACAAAATGGCTCCTGCCTGCTTGCTATAATTATGAATTCCCAGACTGAAGGAAACAAGATCAAAATAATTTATATAGTGTAATTCATGTTCATTTTGACTAATGTGATAAAATATGATTTTGAATATTTTTTTGGGTCCACTTTGAAACTATAATTTGCAGAGAAGGTATATATATATGTGTGTGTGGGTGATATGATCTGACCTCTTTATTTGTTTGTTTTTTTAAGTCTCCAACAGTTACCATCGAAAGATTTCTTTGGGCTCTTTCACTGGCAGTGGATGAACAGTTTCAAGAAAGAAAGCATTTGTCCGATGATATATAATATACAGTGCGCATTTCAATTCTAGCTGTGAAGCAATGTTCCATATATTTTGCCATCTATTACCCAAACCCCTTGTGTTGCAGTGCCCTTCAAAGATAAAAGACACAGGCTAATGCTGAAATGGAATTAAATGCATAACTAAAGCTAACACATAGAAATTAATTTAGTCACCATTCTTTACCATGAATGACATACTTTTCAGTGTTCATTTTGATTAATGCTTGTAAGTAGTTTGGTTAATAGACTGGAAATCCTTTGTGGGTTGCTTCCCATTCTCTCAACTGAGAAGCGCTTATTTTTTAGTAGACAAGATATGGAGATCCAGAAAACCCCAGGTCCTGAGCATTTTGGATAACCGTTCCCATACCTGTACTGAGTAGGTGTGATCAAAATGACCCATATTCCTTAAAAAAAAAATCTTTAAATGTTACAGAAAGAATAGTCCATTTGATCCTATAACGTTATTAGCATAGTCATTAATGGTATATTGTGGGGGCATGACTTTGGGATATCCTTTGTTTTCCATTGCTGTTGATATACAGTTTAATATTTATGTTCTATGTACTGTCCATAGCATTTAAAGTTACCATAATGTTTCAGTATATTAATCTTTGAACATATTATTAGTTATTTTAAGTGTATTATCAATATTTGCTTGTTATTGCCTAAAATTATTTTCCATAAAGTTTTCATAGAAATGTAGTTAATTATTGATCTTATTTTTATATGATATTCAAAAAAATAATGGTGCAATTAAGCTATGGGTTTATTGTCATTGTTACTTTTATTACTCATCTTTCTATCCAGGCTTTTCTTACAATTGCTCATTGACACCACTAACTGTTAGGGTAAACTAGACCCTACAACTATAGCTGCTGAAATTCCAAACCAGAGAGCTGCTAAGCCAAAAACTAAAATTCAAAAACCACGCATGGTAAAAATGATGTCCAGCTGCAAACTGTTTTGGAATATAACTCTTTACATCATACCATATGTTAATTTAAAGCTGAACAAATTCCTTTTAATCTAAAATTATACTTGAATTATTGAATATACGTTGAAATGCTATAGTTAAATCTTTAGAAGAATTAAAAGATAGTTTGTTTTTAGATTTTACGTCATAGATAGTTGAAAACCCACTGTACAAAATCAAAATAAACTATGTATTTTCTTCTGGACCTATCTGTGACGTCCCAGAGCACGGGACTGGTTTATGGGCACATAAGAAGAACGCAGGCAGGTAACAGTACAAGGAAACTTTAATAACAAGCAATCCCTTTATGCATCTGGTAGGGAACAACTGCTCAACAGGAGCACAAGTCAGTGTGTAATTGGGGCCTAATCCCTTCAGGCAGCACTTGGCCCCAGGCAACAGTCACACATAAGATTCTCATATATGATTCACCTCTAGTCAACCCAATTCGGTAGCTTTGATCTGGCGAACTAGGCAGTCGAATAAAATTTTTAAGGGGAAGTAATTAGACTGTCGAATATTCAAATAGAATTTTATTCAATTTATTAGAACCATTCGATTCGATCAAATTTTCAAAATTCACTGGTCGAAGTGGTCTTCAAAAACATTCGAAAATTCGAATCTTTTTGAAAATCGATCGAATTTCAAATCCTTCATGTGAATTTAGTAAATCTGTCCCTAAAGGTGGCCATACACGAGTCGATAAAAACCCAGGAATGGGGCCCTCTAACGGGCTTCCCCAATCGATATCTGGCATATTGGTGGGCATATTGGGGAGAGATCCGCATGTTTTGGCTGCCTTAAAGGACAGATTTATCAATGGTCGAATTTTTTAAAAACCATGAACTCGAAATTCGACCAGTTGAAATGTATTCTAAAAATCTATTTTTTTTTAAACTCTGGTGAATAGGATCGACCCAAAAATTTGAATCGAATACGATTTGAATTTCAAAAAAATGTTAAACGTCAGGAAGGCTGCAAACATCACCAAATTGATCCCTGGACCTCTCCCATTGACTTATACAGCAATTCGGCAGTCTTAGGTGGCGAATAGTTGAATTTGAGTTCTTAAAGGGCCGGAGTATGATAAATTTTGAAAAAAGAATTCACAAATTTTTAAAAACTCAAATCAATCAAATTTGGATTACTCCCTAGTTGAATTTGACAGTTCTGGCCATAAGAAAAACTGAGAATTCGATATTCGACCCTTGATAAATCTGCCCTTAATTTTGGAACATTGCTGCTATTGAGAAGCTAAAACTTTAGGCTGGTGTAATAAGTTCATTTAATACAATATGGCATTTTAGCCATATTCATTTTTAGAGTTTAGTTCTCTTTTAATAATAAGGATTAAACATTGCAGCATTAATGTTACATTATAGGACAGTATGTGCAAGACCTCCCTGATTCACAACCTAAAACAATATGATTTGTGCATGACAGTATGAGGTGCAGACTAATTGGAACTATTTACAGACAGAGCCATGGCAAAATATTACACCTCATAATTTCACTAATAATGAGAAATGCAGAAAAACTGACACCTGAAATTAAACTTTTTTTTTTTTTTTAACATCTATTATAATATTGGCTTTGAAAGCTACTTATAACTTTGCTATAAAGTATTTGCATGATGCTTTTACATTACCTGTCTGATCCCCCAAGTTCCTGTATGAGGGGGCTGCCATATGTGTGCAGCAGGAGTACATTAGCATTAGAAACTATAACTAACAGGCTGAGATAGATTGGCAAAGTAAGAGTGTCAGAGAGTCAGGCTTAGGAACTTCAACCAACCACAAAAACAATGATCAACATGACCTATAGGTAACATTTAATGTACATTCATATGTTAAAATTCTCTTTTTAGTGTCAGTATCACTTTAAAATCATGGTATGTGAACTTGAGGTTTCACTGTAAATGCTATGGTAGGAGATGATGAACCTTTAAAAATGGTGGTCAAGATACACTGAGATTAGTGATTCAAAAATTGTTTAATAGCTCCAATAGTAGATACAGACAGTGCAACGCTTATGAAGCCTAAAAGTGAGTGACGATGTGCTGGCCTGCCTGAAGCCTGTGGGTTCAAGCCGACTTCTGCCCTACTTTTGCCTCTCCACACAACTTTATATACTCATGCAGACCCTGTCCTCTTTTGTAATGTTCGGGTGGGTGCAGGTATATAAAGAGGGGAACATGCCTGCTTAAAATCAGGTGCGGGTGCAGGAGCTGCGGGTTAGGGTCAGGTGCGGGGTTTTCTCATCAACCCGCACAGCATATAATGTGAACGCACAGGGGGGGGGGGGGGAATGGGAGGAATTTGTGTGGGTGGGACACAATTAAATCCACAGATCCATGAATTTGATTATCTCAAAACTTCCCATAGCTGAGAATATCAGTTCTATCTTTAAGAAAACTGTATTATGTAACTTTGTGTACATTAAATATGGTGTGTAAATAATACTTTACTCAAAATTAGTAGATCTGAGACGTTTAAAGGTACCTGTGCTGCATACTGTACCTCACGCCTTCTGTGAGGTGTTGAATTGGATAAAGGCACAAATAAAGGCGAAGCCAAGAAAAGCTGTCAAAGAAAACTGAAGAAGATGCCATCGCCAAAGACGAGGAAGAAGAACCTTCCACTGAACTCTAGTTGTTAATTGTATTAACCCCCAGTCACCAATGTTTTGTTTTAATCCTCTATGGGCCCCTGGCCGTCAATATATATTGAGGAGCACTTGGTTGATCCAGGCACTGGTGAACCTTAGCCTATACAAACTCTGTTCCATTTTCCAATAATGTGAGAGTGGGTCCTCAATCTCAGGCTCTCTGGTGGGCCCTGGAATTCCCAGTTAAATACTGTGGTGTTCAGTTTGTGAACTTATGTATAGATCTCCATGGTGAGGCCATCTATGTTGTGCTTTTATGTAGCTATATCAGAAAGGAAAACACTGCAGCACCTCTTGTTTTGAAGATGTGAACAATTTATTGTAATTGGTCAGTAACAGGCAACGTTTCGGGCCTTGT
>CM044441.1:64699624-64775505 GCA_024363595.1 Xenopus borealis
TTGGCTATTCGGGGAGGTTCGGGGGCTACAAGTCGCGGCGAGAAGTCGCCAAGCGACAAATTGCCCCCGAATCTCCCCGTCTGCCCTAGCCCTTAAAAGATATCACTACAGAGATTCATACTATTGTTCACACCTTTAACACCTCTATTGTTCGCAATTCTAAAGCCCTGCACTGTTCACACCTCATAACCAGACTAAAAGTGCCCACATTGTTCACCTGCTAGGTTAACCTATCTACAGTGTATTTAGCTTGCCCTATGCTCCTTGTGTAGGCTATAACCTCCCTTCCCTATTCTCCTTGTGTGTGCCATACTTTGCCTGTCCTATGCTCCTTGTGTGTGCCATAATTTGCCTGTCCTATGCTCCTTGTGTATGCCAGACCTTGCCTGCCCTATGCTTCTTGTGTGTGCCATACCCTGCCTCCCCTATGCTCCTTGTGTGCCATACTCTGCCTGTCCTATGCTCCTTGTGTGTGCCATTCACTGCCTGCCCTATGCTCCCTGTTTGTGCCATACTCTGCCTGCCCTAAGTTACCTATGTAATGTGAGCCTGGTAGGGTTTGTTCTTGGAGTTTAGCATTTGAAAATTGTTGTTAGGGGTTTAAATTGGGGCGTGGTCAACTCTGACTTTGATTATCAGCCCTCTACCACATAGGCCAGACAAATTCCAGCCCTTGGAACAACCGAAGTTGGACACCACTATTCTAGCATGTAGAATTATTATTAGTGCTTAGAAAAAAAAAGACTTTAGTCAGAACTTATGAAGGAGGTAGGAAGATCTATATTTCAGTATAAAGCTAGAAATATTTATCTTTTTTGAATATATATATAAAATATATAATTTTTAAGATAACTAGTTGCATAAGGTAATATATTTCATGTAGATCAGATGTTTAAGCACCAATCTAGTTAATGCATAACATTTGAAAGTTTTCAGGTATGAATAAATTTTGTTTTGGAGGATGGTATCCTTTATGGTATTCGTTTAAGAATTAACACTAATATTGTCCATTGCTTTATCCATCATGCTGAAATAGAGAAATTATTATGAAGGTTATTGTTTTTTTATTTCTCAGAAAGCACATTTTGTTTCAAGTATGCCCCCTGTTCCTGCTGAACATATGTTTCCTGCAGTTTTGTAATCCACCCACCGAATAAATGGTTTTCTGTAGTTTCAGTTCTTGCAACAAAGAAATGTGTGACTTGGCTTGCTAACCACTCACTCCACACCGCTACCAAAACCTTTCATATCGAACCGTGAAACTGTCTTCTGCAGAATTTAAAGCTACCATGTCCAATTCTGTTGAAATGCATCTTTCCAGTTCTACAATGGATTTTTCAACAGGAAGTTATGATGAACCTGAAATTTACATTTGCTCAAAAGATGAGAGCGTTAGATTTGGAGCTGCCGCAGTACCCTTCTTTTACTACATTGTGTTCACCTTCAGTTTGCTGGGTAATTGTCTTATACTGTTTCTGCTACTGAAGTATGAGAAGATAAAGACTGTGACCAACTTGTTCATCCTGAATCTTGTGATATCTGATCTATTATTTACCATCTCGCTCCCCTTTCAGGCTTTCTATCACAGCAATGAGTGGGTATTTGGAAACAGCATGTGCAAAGTAGTTTCATCTGTATTCTTCATTGGTTTTTTCAGTTGCATCTTGTTTTTGACAGTAATGACCATGGACAGATACTTGGCTGTTGTCCATGCTGTATCAGCTGCCCGAACTAGAAAGCTCATTTATGTATATGTGGCTAGTATAGTCATTTGGGTTACAAGCTTTGTATCTGCAATTCCAAAATTTGTATTATATGGGACAAGAATTGATTCTTTTGCTGGCATTCTGTGTGAGGAAACTGGATACTCTGCTGAGAAGATAGATACATGGAAGCGATTTGGTTATTATCAGCAACTTACTATGTTCTTCCTTCTACCACTGATTGTGATATTGTACTGCTACACCTTAATTGTAGTAAAACTTTTTTACTCCAAAATGCACAACAAAGATAAAGCTGTAAAATTAATATTTGTAATTGTACTTGCATTTTTCATTTGCTGGACTCCTTATAATGTAGTGATATTAATCAAGCTTTCCCAGGGAGATACATGTAATGATTATATAGACCAAGCTTATTATATTTGTCGGAATATTGCTCATTTGCATTGCTGTATCAATCCATTTTTCTATACCTTTGTTGGAACCAAATTCCGGCGACATTTGTCAACATTATTTGGTACGAATTGTTGGTCCATGTTTAGACGTTCCAGTTCAAGTAGTAGGACAAGTGAATATTCTCCTCAAACCATTTATGAATGAGGAATGAAATCACTTTGCTAATATATAATGCTAGTTTACTGGCCTTACTGGATAAGCATTTTGGTTTTGATCTGCATATATATTTTACTGCAAGAAACATATTTGCATTTAAATTTTATGATCAGTATATTCTGTTAAGAAAATTACATTTCTAATAGTAATCTGCAGCTTGCCTTTAACACTTTGCAGATAATTAGGATTATATATAAACCGTGTTTATTATGATTTGCTGCTTAACTACTTTTAATGCATTTGCAAATAAAGATAAATGTAACTTCAAAATGGCAAAAGTTCATGTAAAAGAAATTAATTTTTAGGCAATGTGCATTTAGAGACTTTTTCAACATCTTGTTAAGCATGGCAATATATTGTAACAGTATTTTACATGTATTAAATTGTAAACAACATTACTTATAGCAACACAGTGATATTCTAATTTGAATTAAATTTAATTTTTTTTTTTAATATATTGGTTTTGTGGGAAAATACTTTTGGTGACTTAAGGACTAAACCCCCTCCTAAAGTGAGTCCCCAGCTACTAGCCCCCATTGGCCCCTCTCCCAGCTTTCTCTCCGCATAGTTTAGTACTTAAAATAATGTTGCAGAAAGTCACACAGACCTCTCCATGCAGAGTAGCGCGGTGGAGCTCCCAGGCATCATCTTCGGCATCTTTGGATATGTTTGCTAAAGGACCACCAGCTAGGGTTGCCACCCAGCCGGTCTAGCTGGTAAAACACTGGCCAAGGACAGGACTGGTATTACAAATTTACCGGCAATGTAGCTGCCGGTAAATCTGTAATACCCCTATTAAAGGCCCTTGGCCCGCCCCAACCCACTAAAGTATTTTCCATCTTTTTTTCCAGGGTTGTGTAGTGGCTCCGCCCCTTTTAATTCACAACACTCCCCCTTTACATCATGGCATGCCCCTTTCTTCCCACCCCCCACCACTGCCGGTAAAAAACAATTTCAAAGGTGGCAACCCCTACCGCCAGCGTTAAGCTTTTTTGCACATGCACAGTTGGAGCTAGTTTAGTGTTTACGTCTACTGCGCATGTGCCGGAAAGCTCCATAGATAGCCGAAGGGAAGAAGAAGATCCAAAGAAACTGAACATGGGGCCCATGAGCTCCTCTGCGCTACTCTGCATTGAGCGGTTTGTGCAACTTTTTGCTACACTTTTTTAAGTATTGGGCTATGCGGGGAGGAAGTGAGAGGGGGGCCAATGGTGGCAATTAGATGGGTATTCTAGAGGGTTTAGTTGGAAGGAAAGGTTAAAACAAAGTAAGCTTTATCAGAAAAGTCTATATAAATACACTAGTAAACAGAGTTATCTGTCAAAAGAACTACTGAATTTTTTCTTTCTATTGTGTACACATGGGCTTCTGTATTACACTTCCTTCTTTCAGCTTGAACCTCCAGGGCTCGGGCTTGAGCATGCTCAGTTATATACTCTCTTCCTCCCTCCTCCCCTCACAGCACTAATCTGAGCCCAAAGCTATGAGCCAGCAGGGAGAGGAACAGGCAGGATGTTACATCACAACAAGCTAATATGGTAGCTGCTATCCTAAACAAACATAGAGAACTTGTAGAGCTGTTTGCTCAGATATGGTAAAGCATTCTGCAGAATAAATATATTGTTATAACTTGCACTATTGTGGCTAATCTATTGGCAATACACTGATTTGGTAGCTTTCTTTCTTTTAAAGGGGAAGTCTATGTTTGAATTAACAAGTAATTGTACATTTAATTTAATGTAGATATTCTGAGAGAGTTTTTTCTATTCAATTATTTATCCCTATTGGGAGCAAATCCAGCCTAATGAGTTTACTTAATGTTTACATGATTTTCTAGTAGACTTAAAGGTCCAAAGGTTCAAATTACAGAAAGACCCCTTATCTAAAAAACCGCAGGTACTGAGTATTCTGGATAACAGATCCCACATCTGTATTAAAACTGTGATATCACTATTGATAAAAATCCAACTTGTCATGCAATAACTTAACTAGTAGTTCCTGGACCATGCACCTAGGCCTCCCCCTTTCCCTCTCCGGGGCAGTTTTATGCCAGATTCGCTCCAGCAGCCCTTAGTGGGATGCAGGTCCAGGTTCAGTTACACAGAAGCATCCCCGGTAGTTCCGCCCCTGTTGTCATGAACCTAATCTTCTTATCTAGACATGGCTGAACTATGCTATAACCATGTTAACAACAGAATTATAACAGAGAACTAATGAACAAACAGTGGTGTAGGCCTGGGAAAAATTTCTTCTGGGCTCCCAGCAGGTGACCCGAAAACCTTCCTGATGACAGGTAAATTCTGAAGGGAAAGCTAAATCCAAGTCTGAACTGGTATTATAAATTACACAGAATTGTACAGAATTTAAACCCCTGGAATTTGCCAGAATCCACAGGATGCCAGTCTGGGCCTGCCTAAGAACCCCCAGAGGTGTCACCTAACATGCAACCTAAGGCAGGTGAGCTATTCTTATAATTATATGTAAAATAATACAGACGTATAAATAATAAAGACAAACTATTTTGTGTAACAAAACATGAATAAGCATAATCATCCTCATTTCTACCCTGTAATTAAGCATTTAACATGCCATGACATAAATGCTGTCCACCCAGAATATTTTGGGTGGGTTAGCTTTCTCAACCTATAGGATTCTTACAAGTAACTGCACACCACAAGTTATCTGTGAAAGTTATCTATAATGTAAACAAGTAGGTTATAAATCAGATTTAAAGGCTTCTGTAAAACATTTCATTCTATGTGGCTGAATGCTTCCAAAGATTTTTGACATACAAATAAAGAATCTATTATGCTACAAGCCTTATCTTGGAGTCTTGCTATATAAGATAAGGTTCCGGCAGTCAAAACTACCAAAAGTCGTTGAACACCAGTGAATTCCCCCTTGCAGAAAAAAATCTAAAAAATTAGTAACTCTTCAAATAGGTGACATCTGAATTTGATTCTGTGTAGTTACTGTGAAGGGATTTCCAATGTGTCATGCAACTCCTAGACACAGGTGTTACTTGTGTGAGTTGCATAAATGGATGTGTGAAGTGTTCTGAAACCGCTTGGGTACTGATGTGAGAACAGCATTGTATGAAAATCTTCATAGTCATAGAATAACAATTGCGAATGTAATAGTTTGTGGTATATGTAGTAACAGGACTTTTCGTCTGTTCAGCACTTCCGCATTCAGCACATAGGAAGGAGCGGCACAGCTTAGGCGCTCGTAAGGGGGGCCCGGCTCTTGGAAAAGTGTGGCACTGCCGGGCCCCCCTTCTGCCCCGGGACACTTGTCCCCCCCTGATGGCGGCCCTGATTACCTGTCTGTTGCCCCATGTTCCTGTATGAGGGGGCTGCCATATTTGTGCAGCAGGAGTCCGTTAGCATTAGAAATTGTAACCAACAGGCTGAGATGGGAGAGTAGTGTCAATATGGTTCATGCTTTACTAAAAATTAATGTGGACAAGGCACCAGGGTCAGATGAAACACGCCCTCGGGTTCTAAGACCGATTAGTTCAGTTTTAGACCGGCCTCTAATTCTGATTTTCTCAGACTCACTTTCATCTGCTATGCTACCTATAAATTGGAGGAAAGCCGAGGTCATTCCTATATTTAAAATGGAATTACAAACTCAGCCTGGCAATTATAGCCCAGTAATTTTGTCATCCGTGGTGGGCAAATTATTTGAAGCCATGTTAATATACTTTACGACATTCTTATCTACTTTTTTTATGTCTCTATTTTTTTGTCTGTCACTTGAACTGTCTTGTAAAAATTTGATAAATAAAAAAAAAAATGTGTACTGTTTTTATAAGAAACCTGACTGTATGCAGTGAAATTCTCCCTTCATTTACTGCTTTGGATCAGAATTGTTAGAATGTCCCTTAATGCTGGGCAGGGAAATAATCATACTTATGAACACTTACTTTCCAGCCATGCAGGACTCCAGCAGCTTGCAGTTGGGGACTGTGTAGCGATTTGTATTGGATTTTATTTTTACCTTTACATGCCCTTTACTGTTTGCAACTTCAGCTGCAGGGACAAAGATCATGGAGCCAGATTTAAGCAGATAAACTGGGTTTCTATTTTGCTGCTGGTTCTGCAGAGTTTGAGATAGTTTGTTTGTTTAATACAAAAACTATAAAATCCACATTAGATTACATGACAACACAGGACCCAGTGCAGTCTGTATATTATGATTTTTAATCAGTCTTGCTGTATTGGCTTCTGGCAGATATTATTTGACTTGTGCTATTTTGATAATTTATGATGACCCCTAAGCAGCCCAGATCACACTGAGCATGTGCACAGTCTTGGTCTTGCAAAGATGTTTAACAAAGCTACAAGATGACAGTCCCCTGTGCCCAACTTTGGAAGCTTAAATAATTTTTTGATTAGGCTTGTGGTGCAGTAAGTTTATGTTTAGTATACAAAATAAAGCATTTCTAGCCTTATTCTATTTTAGACTTTCCTTGTCTTTTAACTACATATTTAGTCACTGCTGGGTCTAAACTAGGAATCTGAAGCACCCCCCTACAGGGACTGTATGGAATGAATACTATTCTTGTCTGAGCACCCATCAAGTCAATCTTCATTCTGTCACATCAGTTATTTTCACTGAAATCTTTTTTTCTTGAATGGTGCACAGATAGGGGTGATGTCAGTGAGAAGGACACACAGGCAGCCAATCATTGTAGGGCATGGTAGACTAAACTTGACAAATACTCCTGCTTATGATTTACCCGATGTCTCCTATTTTGTGCAGATGCTGAAAGGCTGATACATCATCTAAAATACTGGAGCAGAAGCAGTGGCATACAGCTTAGAGAAAGCAGTGCAAGAGTTCAGGGGCCAACATCAGCAGCCTCACACTCACAGAAAGTTCGACCTCTTTGATTCCCAAGTTGCATTCTATTACAATAGGCATAATAATGGGAAGAAATGTAGGATTTCATATAACTTATATGTTATATTCAGAGACAGAAGATGGCAGTATTTGTGGACATTGCGGAGGCCAACACTGTATATAACTCTGGCATCAGCACAACTATGTCTGTCTATCCATCTGTCCCTCAGTCTGTACAGTATATGGAGCTGTGTATAAAAAGTACAGTTATCAACCCTCTGTGCCGTCATTCTAACAACAAACATGTTGGGATTTGACATTAAGAAATAAAAGAAAAATGTTCAGTGGTTTAAAAGTCTTTGCAAATGTAATTTCTGTGGAAAGCAGCGTCCATCTGGGGTGCAGGGACTGCATGGTTCTTCTTGGCCCTCAGAAATACAGCAGAAATACAGGCAGCACTGTATTCATAAGAGGAATGTAGGTCTCTGCACTGTGAAATTCAGAGACTTGAAGTGAGTGCAATGTAGGGTGTTATATGGAATTTGCACCCGCACCCCCCAGTGCTTGGGGGTAACTACTGGGGGCATCTTTAGAGGCACAGATCTTCATTACTAAAGGGCTATGGTGGCTCTGGGATGGTGCAGGGGACACATAAGGTGCACAACACAATTAGTGTTGCACCCCCAAAGCCTCACATATGATTTATATAGTATATATAGTAGTATATATTTTGGGCTACTGAATATGTGACATGGCAGTGCTGACATGTACTGGTCACTGATATGCTAATTAGGTGCCTTCTGATTGGCTGCACAGCAGGACCATCTCCATTGAGTAATCTTGTGATGTCATCAACCAAGTTAACCTTAGGGCCAGAAATGACAGTTATTTTTTACTTTTGGCTTTGCAGTCAGAGGAGAAAGAGAATTTTTCTTTGGAGAATATTTTTTTGGTTTGAGGCGACGTGAGACATGGGAAATTACATCTCTACGGTCATAGACCCCATCATTGGCCTCAGAAGGAGAAGATTTCAGGCTCCACCAAAGTAAGAGTATGGATAAAAGATTGTAGATCTTCTGTAGCCAGGAAAGGTGTCATTCATACTGGGCTTAAGCTACAGATGCAGCCACTTGGATTTGTGACTTTTGAGGGAATAAGGCTTATGAGGCTTATGAATGAGAACGGAGGATAACTTATTTCTAAGGACCTAAGGCAGAGAACTAAAAAACGAGGGCTGAGTTGGGAGGACTGATTTTGATTGGCTGACTATTGAGGTGGGAGGGCTGAGGAGGGAGGGCTGAGTTGCGAGGAGGAAGGGCTGACAGCGCAAGTCGGAGGAGCGAGGACCAATCCCCTACTGAATATTCTTAGGACGGGTGAGGATAAAAACATAGGACGCCGCATTCCACAGCCTTACGTGTGCGCATATAGGACAGCGGTTTTACGCAAGGATGTCCTAATATGCGTTCCGTATGAGTGTCTCTGTGCCTTCCTGTGTTACTGAGTTTGTGTGGCTAAGTGTGTGATGTTTATATGGATAGAGTCACATCACCTGATCCCTGAACTCAAACAAAACTTAGTCATTGCCTGTCATGAACTATCATCCCTGTCCAATTGGCCTATCCCAGCCAGCGACTTCCCCGGAGGGTGGGGAAAGACAGTCAGGAAGTGACATCTCCCTGGGAGAGGAAGTGGGTAGAGTGGTTGTCACAGTGAGACTGATGGAAACTCAGGAGCATGGGTGGCTTCGGTCCTGTGCTGCACAGAGACTCATAAGAGTGTGACAGTGGAAACTATTTTATTTAGGTCAGTGCCAGTAATAGGCTGCTCCATAAAGCCCACACATCATCATCCCAGTGTGAGAGCAGAATAAGAGCAAAGTGCTGCATTTTACTTCATCTCCATATCACCCTCTGGGAGTTGTGCTACCAGCACCATATGTGACCGTACCAGTCTGTGCCCACAACTTGCACTGCCCCTGTGCTGGGCACATCATAAGGAGAGACTGTGGGGCTATACTGTGTGCACTGTGGATTTATACTATGCAGCCTGTACATGTGCTAGATTACAGCTCATTGTCAAACTGCTTGCTGCCCCCCTGTGGCTGTTGGTTGGAACTACACCCCATGTTCACTATACTCATCAAATGTAGATGAGTAAACACACAGAGAATCTTTTGCTGCATCACTGTGGGTGGTTCCAACATCTTCAACTTCCTAATCACCACCCAGAGAGACTGACATGTAGATTGTAAATTGTTGTGGCCACTATTTTGTTATATACATGTTGGGATGCATTATTCATGAGACTGTTATCAAGTCACTAATAGTTACATTTAGTTCAAATATTTCTACCAATATTTTCAATAAAGCAGTCTGAGAGTTATGAGCTGAAGAGTCTCCTAAGGGTAACTTCACAAAGTGTGTATGTGCCTGAGTGTGAATGGAGCACATACACAATCAACCACACACACTTAGCCACTAGGGTTGCCACCTGTCCGGTTTTGACCCTGACAGCCCGGTATTTTGAAGGGCTGCCCAGGTCAATGCTTCCTGCCCGGTTTTCCAAATAAGGAAAACCGGGCGGGATTAGCTTGATTGATGCCGCGATCGACCAATCGGCGATCGCGGCGTCATAGCTCCGCCCCGTGACATCACGGGCCCACCCACATACGTCACGGGTCCGCCCACTGACATCATGGACCCGCCCCCCTGTCCGGCTTGAGCCACAGGGAAAGGTGGCAACCTTATTAGCCACACACACACTCAAGCCACACAGACACAGTTACCCACATACACATAGACACTGTGTATGTGGCTGATTGTATGTGCCTGAGTGGGTGTGTTTCTGAGTGTGGGTGTGGCTGAGTGTGTGTTACTGAGTGTGTGTGGCAGAGTATGTGTTTGGATGAGTGTGTGTTTGTGGCTGGGTGTGTGTGGCTGATGTATGTGTGTATACTTGAGTGAGTGTGCCTGATTGTGTGTGTGTGTTCTTGAGTGTGTATGTGGCAAAGTGTATGTGTGTCTCACACACACTGAGCCACACACATACACCCTCAGCCACATACATTCATGCACAAACCCTCAGCTACAGTCATATACCTGCTCAGCCACACACACACGCTCAGCCACGCACACACTTTACCACACACACTCAGCCACACACACACACACTCTCAGCCCCCACATACAGCCACATACACACTCAGGTACACATACACAACTTGGCCACACACACACAACTCGGCCACACACACACACAACTCAGCCACACACACAATCAGGCACATACACACACAGCCACACATCGAGTGTGTGTATTTCTGAGTGTGTGTGGCTGAGTGTGCAGGGCTAAGTGTATGTGCCTGAGTGTGTGTCTAAGTGTGGCTAATTGTGTGTATGCCTGAGTGTATGATGCTGAGTTTGTTTGACTAAGTGTTTATGTGGCTGAGTGTGAGTGTGGCTCACCATACACACTGAGTGTGAGCACACACACTCATCTATACATACACTCAACCGCACATAGACTCAGGTGCACACACACACAACATACACACTGTGTGGCTGTGTGTGTGTGTTTGGCTGTTTGATTTTGTGGCTGAGTGTGTGTGTGCCTGAGTGTGTGTTTGGCTGTTTGAGTTTGTGGCTGAGTATGTATGTGTGGCTGAGAGTGTGTGTGGTTGAGTGTGTGTGGCTGAGTGTGTGTTTTTGATTGAGAGTGTGTGGGGCTGAATGTGTGTGTGTCCGAGTTTGCGTGTTGCTGACACATATACACACACACACTAAGCCACTCACATACAATCCAGCAAACACACACTAAACCACAGTGTGTATGTCTGAGTGTGTGGTTGAGTGTGTGTGGTTGTGTGTGTGTGTGCCTGATTGTGTGTGGTTGAGTATGTGTGTGTCTGGGTGTGTGTTTCTCTGAGTGTGTATGTGCCTGAGTTGGTATGAGTGTGTGTGTGACTGAGTGTGTGTGTGGCTGAGTGTGTGTGTCTCAGCAACGCACACACACACTCAGCCACAAACACTCGGACACATACACTGAGCCACATACACCCACTCAGGTGCACACACATTCAGGCACACACACACTCAACTTCACACATTCAGCCACTGACACACACAGCCACACACACAGTCACATACACAAATTCAGGTACATACACACTCAGCCACACACATACTCAGGTATATACACTGTGTGTGTATGTGGCTGTGTGTGTGTTAGTGGCTGTGTGAGTTTGTGGCTGAGTGTGTGTGTGGCATAGTCAGTGTGCTGAGTGTGTCTGTGTGGTTAAGTGTATGTGCCTGAGTGTGTGTGTGCCTGAATATGTGTGTGGCTAAGTGTGTCTGTGCCTGAATGTGTGTATGGCTAAGTGTGTCTGTCTTCGAGTGTGTGTTGCTGAGACACACGCACTCAGCCACACACATACTCAGCCACTCACACACACACACTAAGTCACAGACTCTCAGCCACTCACAGTGTGTATGCCTGAGTGTGTTTGTGTGGTTGTGTGTGTGTGTGTGGCCGAGTGTGTGCCTCAGTGTGGGTGTGTGTGTTTGAGTGCGAGTGTGTTTGAGTGCGAGTGTGGCTGAGTGCGAGTGTTTGGCTGAGTGCGAGTGTTTGGCTGAGTGCGAATGTTTGGCTGAGTGCGAGTGTTTGGCTGAGTGCGAGTGTGCGGTGTGTCTAGATGAGTGTGTATGTGCCTCTGTGTGTGGCTGAGTGTGTTTGGCACAGAAACACACACACTCAGCCATACACACTCGGCAACACACACATTCAGCCACACACATACACACAGTGTGTATACCTGAGTGTGTGTGTGGCTTATTGTCAATGTGTGCGTGTGTATGTGTTGCTGAATGTGTGTAGTTGAGTATGTGTGTGCCTGAGTGTGTGTGAGAGGCTGGGGGTGTGTGTTTGTGCCTCTCTGTATATGGGTGTGAGTTAGGGTGTGGCTGAGTGTGTGTGGCTCAGACACATACACACCCAGCAACACACACTCATAAAGACACAGTGTATACAGTATGCCTGAGTGTGCGTGTGGCTGAGTTTGTGCGTGTGTGTGTCTGAATGTGTATGTGGCTAAATGTGTATGCCTGAGTGTGTGTGTGTGTGTATGTGGCTGAGTGTGTGTGGCTGAGTGTATGTGTGTCTGAGTGTGTCTGGATGGGTGTGTGTGTGAGTGTGGCTGAGTGTGTCTGGCTCAGACACACACACTCAGTGTCTGTTTGTGTGTGTGGCTGATTGTGTATATGCCTGAGTGTATGTGTGTGTGTGGCTGAATTTGTATGTACTTGAGTGTGTGTGGCTGTGTGTATTTGTGGCTGTATTTGTGTGTGTCTGAGTGTGTGTTGCTGAATGTGTGTAGTTGAGTATGTGTGTGCTTGAGTGTGTGTTGCTGAGGCACACACTCAGGCACACACAGCTGAGTTTGTGTGTGTGGCTGTGTGTGTGTTTGGCTGGCTAAGTGTGTGTGGCTGAATGTGTGTGGATGTGTGTATATGCGCTAGAACGTTGCTTAGTGTGAGTGGCTGAGTGTATATGGCTGAGTGTATGTGGCCGAGTGTGTGTGGCTGAGTGTTTGGCTGAGTATGTATGGATGAGTGTGTGTATGTGCCTAAGTTTGGGTGTTGCTGAGTATGTGTGGCTTAGACACACACACACACTTGGCCACATTCACTCAGGATCATACACACTAATATACTCAGCCACTCACACACACAGAGTCTGAATATGTATGTGGCTAAATGTGCATTTGTGTGTGTGGCTGAGTGTGTGTATATGCCTGAGTGTGTGTGGCTAAATTTGTATGTACTCGAGTGTGTGTGGCTGTGTGTATTTGTTGCTGTGTGTGGCTGTGTTTGTGTGTGTCTGAGTGTGTGTTGCTGAATGTGTGTAGTTGAGTGTGTGTGTGCTTGTGTGTGTGTTGCTGAGGCACACACTCAGGCACACACAGCTGAGTTTGTGTGTGTGTCTGGCTGTGTGTGTGTGGCTGAATGTGTGAGTGGCTGAATGTGTATGGCTGAGTGTATGTGGCCGAGTATGTGTGGCTGAGTGTTTGGCTGAGTATGTGTGGATGAGTGTGTGGATGTGCCTGAGTTTGGGTGTTGCTGAGTATGTATGGCTTTGACACACACACAGCCACATTCACTCAGGATCATACACACTAATATACTCAGCCACACACACAATCAGCCACACCCACACACAGAGTCTGAATATGTATGTGGCTAAGCCACATATAAACTCAGACTCATACACACTCATACACTCAGCCACACACACACAGTCTCAGTGTGTGGCTGAATGTGTGTGACTGAGTGTGTATGGCTGGGTGTGTGCCTGAGTTTGGGTGTGGCTGAGTGTGTGTACATGAGTTTGGGTGTGGCTGAGTGTGTGTGGCTCAGACACACACACACTCAGCCATACACACTAAGCCACACTTAGTATGTGTGGCTCAAACACACACACACTCAGCCACACACATACACTCAGCCACACACACACATAGACACAAACACTCGGACACACGCACACTAAGCCACACACACACACACACAATCAGCTGCACACACATTCAGTCACACACACACACACTTTTAGTATGTATGCCTGAGTGTGTGTTTGTGGATCTGAATGTGTATGTGGCTAACATGTGCCAGAGTGTGAATGTGGCTGAATGTGTGTGGCTGAGTATGTCTCAAGCTGGCTATAGACGTAACAATTACGATCTTTCTCGGAAAAGATCTTTCCAAGAAAGATCGTTCGTTTCAACACACACGTGTAGAGCTGAATCGTCAGATAAACGGGTAGAAACAATAGAATTCTACTTGTATCTGACGATTCAGCACTAACAATGGCCGATGTTCAGGGAGCTTTCAAAGGCATCCGATCAAAATTTTCCGTCCAGTCCGATCAACCAGCCGACCGATATCTTAATCCTCTGACGATGTCGGTCGGCTCATTTCCCACCATACACGCACCGAATATCGTACGAAAATTAATTTCGTACGATATTATCTGTGCGTCTATGGCCACCTTCAGTGTCTCAGCAACACACACATACACACTCAGACACACACAGACACTCACACACACACATTCAGGCACACACACACTTAGTATGCCTGAGTGTGTGTGTCTGAATGTGTATGTGGCTAAATGTGTGTGTGTGGCTGTGTGTGTGTGTATGTGTGTGGCTGAGTGTGTGTGTGCCAGAGTGTGAGTTTGTCTCAGTGTCTCAGCAACACACACACTCGGACACACACACACTGAGCCACTCACACACATATTAAGGCACACACTCAGACACACATACACACACACACTCAGCAGTGTGTATGTGTCAGAGTGTGAGTGTTGATGAATGTGTGTGGCTGAGTGTGTATGGCTGAGTGAACATGTGTGGCAGAGTGTGTAGCTGAGTGTCTGTGTCTGAGTTTGGATGTTGCAGAGTGTGTGTGGCCCAGATACACTCCCTCAGCCAAAAACTCTAAGCCACACACACACACTCAGGCCCATGCACATTCATGCACTCTCAGCCACACACACACACAGTGTGTATGCCTGAGTGTGTGTGTTTGTGTGTGTCTAAATGTGTATGTGGCTAAATGTGTGTGTTTGTGTGTGTGTGTGGCCAAGTGTTTCTCAGTGTCTCAGCAACACACACACTCAGACACACACACACACTGAGCCACTCACACACATATTCAGGCACACACTCAGACATACACACACACTTAGACACACACACTCAGCAGTGTGTATGTGTCAGAGTTTGAGTGTTGCTGAATGTGTGTGGCTGAGTGTGTGTGGCTGAGTGAACATGTGTGGCAGAGTGTGTGGCTGAGTTTGTGTGTCTGAGATTGGGTGTTGCAGAGTGTGTGTGGCCCAGACACACACACTCAGCCATACACACACACACATAGTGTGCATGTCTGAGTATGTGTATGAGTGTGTATGTGGCTGCGCGTGTGTCTGTGTGGCTCTGTGTGTGTGTCTCAGCATCACACACTTAGACACAAACACTCGGACACACGAACGCTGAGAAGCCACACACACACACAATCAGGTGCACACACTTTCAGGCACACACACTTTTAGTGTGTATGCCTGAGTGTGTGTTTGTGTGTGTGTATGTGGCTAAATGTGTGTGCCTGAGTGTGTGTGTGTGTGTGTGCCAGAGTGTGAGTGTGGCTGAGTGTGTCTCAGCAACACACACACTCACACACACACACACATTCAGGCACACACAAACTTAGTGTGTATGCCTGAGTGTGTGTATCTGAGTTTGGGTGTTACAGAGTGTGTGTGGCCCAGACATACCCACACACTCAGACACACACACACTCAGCAGTGTGTATGTGTCAGAGTGTGAGTGTTACTGAATGTGTGTGGCTGAGTGAACCTGTGTGGCAGAGTGTGTGTGTGTCTGAGTTTGGGTGTTGCAGAGTGTGTGTGGCCCAGACACAACCCTCAGCCATACACACTGTCACACACAGACACTCAGGCACATACACATTCATACACTCTCAGTCACACACACACAGTTTGTATGCCTGGGTATGTGTGTGGCTGAGTGTGTGTTTGTTTGTCTGAATGTGTATGTGGCTGAGTGTGGTGTGTGTGGCTCAGTGTGAGTGTTGCTGAATGTGTGTGGCTGAGTGTGTATGGCTGAGTGAACATGTGTGGCAGAGTGTGTGGCTGAGTTTGTGTGTCTGAGATTGGGTGTTGCAGAGTGTGTGTGGCCCAGACACATAGTGTGCATGTCTGAGTATGTGGCTGAGTGTGTGTGACTGAGTGTGTGGCTGCGCGTGTGTCTGTGCGGCTGAGTGTGTGTGTGTGGCTGAGTGTGTGTGTCTCAGCACCGCACACTTAGACACAAACACTCGGACACACGAACACTGAGCCACACACACACAATCAGGTGCACACACATTCAGGCACACACACTTTTAGTGTATATGCCTGAGTGTGTGTGTGAATGTGTATGTGGCTAAATGTGTGTGCCTGTGTGTGTGTGTGTTTGTGTGTGGCTGAGTGTGTGCCAGAGTGTGAGTGTGGCTGAATGTGTGTGGCTGAGTGTGTCTCAGTGTCTCAGCAACACACACACTCAGACACACATACACACACATTCAGGCACACACACACACTTAGTGTGTATGCCTGAGTGTGTGTGTCTGAATGTGTATATGGATAATGTTTGTGGCTGAGTGTGAATGTGGCTGAATATGTGTGGCTGAGTGTGTCTCAGCAACACACATACACTCAGACACACACTCGGACACACACAGACACACTGAGCTACTCACACACACATTCAGGCACACACACACTTAGTGTGTATGCCTGAGTATGTGTGTGTTTGAATGTGTATGTGGCTAAATGTGTGTGCGTGGATGAGTGTGTGTGGCTGAGTGTGTGTGTGCCAGAGTGTGAGTTTGTCTCAGCAACACACACACACTCGGACACACACACACTAAGCCACTCACACACATATTCAGGCACACACTCAGACACACACACACTCAGCAGTGTGTATGTGTCAGAGTGTGAGTGTGGCTGAGTGTGTATGGCAGAGTGTGTGTGGCAGAGTGTGTGTGGCTGAGTGAACATGTGTGGCAGAGTGTGTGGCTGAGTGTCTGGGTCTGAGTTTGGATGTTGCAGAGTGTGTGTGGCCCAGACACACTCCCTCAGCCATACACACTAAGCCACACACACACTCAGACACATACACATTCATACACTCTCAGCCACACACTCACATAGTGTGTATGCCTGAGTGTGTGTGTGGCTGAGTGTGTGTTTGTTTGTGTGTGTGTGTGTCTAAATGTGTATGTGGCTAAATGTGTGTGTGTGTGGCTGAATGTCTGTGGCTGAGTGTGTTTTAGCAACACACACACACTCGGACACACACACACTGAGCCACTCACACACATATTCAGGCACACACTCAGACACACACACACACTCAGCAGTGTGTATGTGTCAGAGTTTGAGTGTTGCTGAAGGTGTGTGGCTGAGTGAACATGTGTGGCAGAGTGTGTGTCTGAGATTGGGTGTTGCAGAGTGTGTGTGGCCCAGACACACACACTCAGCCATACACACACACAGTGTGCATGTCTGAGTATGTGACTGAGTGTGTGGCTGTGTGTGTGGCTGAGTGTGTGTGTGGCTGCGCGTGTGGCTGCGCGTTGTGGCTGAGTGTCTGTGGCTGAGTGTGTGTGTGTGTGTGTGGCTGAGTGTGTATGTGGCTGAGTGTGTGTGTGTCTCAGCACCACACACACTTAGACACAAACACTCGGACACACGAACACTGAGCCACATACACACAATCAGCTGCACACACATTCAGTCACACACACACACTTTTAGTATGTATGCCTGAGTGTGTGTTTATGTGTCTGAATGTGTATGTGGCTAAATGTGCGTGGCTAAGTGTGTGTTTGTGTGTGGCTGAGTGTGTGTGCGTGCCAGAGTGTGAATGTGGCTGAATGTGTGTGGCTGAGTGTGTCTCAGCAACACACACACACACTCAGATACACACAGACACACTGAGCCACTCACACACACATTCAGGCACACATACACTTAGTGTGTATGCCTGAGTGTGTGTGTCTGAATGTGTATGTGACTAAATGTGTGTGTGTGTGGCTGAGTGTGTGTGTGGCTGAGTGTGTGTGTGTGTGGCTGAGTGTGGCTGAATGTGTGCATGTCGGAGTGTGTGGCTGAGTTTGTGTGTGGCTGAGTTTGTGTGTGGCTGAGTGTGTGTATGTTTGGCTGACTGTGTGTGTGTGGCTGACTGTGTGTGTGTGGCTGACTGTGTGTGTGTGGCTGACTGTGTGTGTGTGGCTGACTGTGTGTGTTTGTGTGGCTGAGTGTGTGTGTGTCTCAGCAACACACACACTAAGACACAAACACTCAGACACACGCACACTGAGCCACACACAATCAGGTGCACACACATTCAGGCACACACACACTTTTAGTGTGTATGCCTGAGTATGTGTGTGTGTGTCTGAATGTGTATGTGGCTAAATGTGTGTGCCTGAGTGTGTGTTTGTGTGTGTGGCTGTGTGTGTGTCCGAGTGTATGTGAGTGTGGCTGAATGTGTGTGGCTGAGTGTGTCTCAGTGTCTCAGCAACACACACACTCGGACACACACACACACTGAGCCACTCACACAAACATTCAGGCACACACACACTTAGTGTATATGCCTGCGTGTGTGTGTGGCTGAGTGTGTGTTTGTGTGTATCTGAATGTGTATGTGGCTAAATGTGTGTTTGTGAGTGTGGCAGAATGTGTGTGGCCGAGTGTGTCTTAGCAACACACACACACGGACACACACACACATATTCAGGCACACACACACTCAGACATACACACACTCAGACATACACACTCAGCAGTGTGTATGTGTCAGAGTGTAAGTGTTGCTGAATGTGTGTGGATGAGTTTGTGAGGATGAGTGAGTGTGGCTGAGTTTTGGTGTGGCTTAGTGTGTGTGGCTCAGAAACACACACACTCAGCCACACAAACTAAACCACACACACCCTCAGCCACACACACCCACATAGTGTGCATGTCTGAGTATGTGGCTGCGTGTGTGTGTGGCTGCATGTGCGTGTGGCTGCGTGTGCGTGTGGCTGCGTGTGTGTGTGGCTGAGTGTGTGTCTCAGCAACACACACACTTTGACAAAAACACTCAGACACACTCACTTAGTGTGTATACCTGAGTGTGTGTGGCTGAGTGTGTGTTTGTGTGTGTGTGTGTGTGTCTGAATGTGTATGTGGCTAAAGGTATGTGTTTGTGTGTGTGGCTGTGTGTGTGTGTGTGGCTGAGTGTGTGTATGGCTGAGTGTGTGTGTGCCAGAGTGTGAGTGTGACTGAATGTGTGTGGCTGAGTGTCTCAGCAACACACACACACACACACACACAAACTGAGCCACTCACACACTCAGGCATACACACTAAGTGTGTGTGTGTGGCTGAGTGTGTGTTTGTGTGTGTGTCTGAATGTGTATGTGGCTAAATGTGTGTGCCTGTGTGTAGCTTTGTGTGTGTGTGGCTGAGTGTGTGTGTGTGGCAGAGTGTGTGTGTGGCAGAGTGTGTGTGTGGCAGTGTGTGTGTGTGGCAGAGTGTGTGTGTGGCAGAGTGGGAGAATGGCTGAATCTGTGTGGCTGAGTGTGTCTCAGCAACACACACTCTGACACACACTCGGACACACACACACACACAAACACACTGCGCCACACACACACTTAGAGTGTATGCCTGAGTGTGTGTGTGTCTGAATGTGTATGTGGCTAAACGTGTGTGTTTGTGTGTGTGGCTGAATGTGTGTGGCCGAGTGTGTCTCAGTGTCTCCGCAACACACACTCGGGGACACACACACACTGAGCCACTCACACACATATTCAGGCACACACTCAGACATACACACACACTTAGACACACACACTCAGCAGTGTGTATGTGTCAGAGTGTGAGTGTTGCTGAATGTGTATGGCTGAGTGTGTGTGGCTGAGTGAACATGTGTGGCAGAGTGTGTGTGTCCCAGACACACACACACTCAGCCATACACACACACATAGTGTGCATGTTTGTGTGTGGCTGAGTGTGGGTGTAGCTGAGTGTGTGTGGGTGTAGCTGAGTGTGTGTGTGTGTAGCTGAGTGTGCGTGTGTGTGGCTGGCTGTGTGTGTGTAGCTGACTGTGTGTGTGGCTGACTGTGTAGCTGAATGTGTGTGTTTGTGTGGCTGACTTTGTGTGTCTCAGCAACACACACACTTAGACACAAACACTCGGACGCACGCACACTGAGCCACACACAATCAGGTGCACACACATTCAGGCACACACACACTTAGTGTGTATGCCTGAGTGTGTGTGGCTGAGTGTGTGTTTGTGTGTGTGTGTGTCTGAATGTGTATGTGGCTAAATGTGTGTGCCTGAGTGTGTGTGTGTGGCTTTGTGTGTGTGTGGCTGAGTGTGTGTATGCCTGAGTGTGTGTGTGTGTCTGAATGTGTATGTGGCTAAATGTGTGTGCCTGAGTGTGTGTTTATGTGTGTGGCTGTGTGTGTGTGTGTGGCTGAGTGTGTGTGTGCCAGAGTGTGAGTGTGGCTGAATGTGTGTGGCTGAGTGTGTCTCAGTGTCTCAGCAACACACACACTCAGACACACACACACACACTGAGCCACTCACACAAACATTCAGGCACACACACACTTAGTGTATATGCCTGAGTGTGTGTGTTTGTGTGGCTGAGTGTGTGTGTGGCTGAATGTGTGTGGCTGAGTGTGTCTCAGTGTCTCAGCAACACACACACTCAGACACACACACACACACTGAGCCACTCACACACATATTCAGGAACACACTCAGACACTCTCAGCCACACACACACAGTGTGTTTGCGTGAGTGTGTCTGTGTGGCTGAGTGTGTGTTTATGTGTGTGTCTGAATGTGTATGTGGCTGAGTTTGGGTGTGGCTTAGTGTGTGTGACTCAGAAACACACACATTCAGCTACACACACTAAGCCACACACACATAGTGTGCATGTCTGAGTATGTGGCTGAGTGTGTGGCTGCATGTGTGTGGCTGCATGTGTGTGTGGCTGCAAGTGTGCGTGGCTGCAAGTGTGCGTGGCTGCAAGTGTGTGTGGCTGCGTGTGTGTGTGGCTGTGTGTGTGTGCTTGAGTTTGGGTGTGTCTGAGTGTGTGTGCCTGAGTTTGGGTGTGGCTGAGTGTAAGTGTGGCTGAATGTGTGTGGCTGAGTTTGTCTGTGTCTCAGCAACACACACACTCAAACACACACAGACACACACACTGAGTCACACACACACACAATCAGGTGAACACACATACAGGCACACACACACTTAGTGTGTATGCATGAATGTGTGCGTGGCTGAGTGTGTGTTTGTGTGCATGTCTGAATGTGTATGTCACTAAATGTGTGTGCCTGAATGTGTGTGTGTGTGTGTTTGTGTGTGTGTGGCTGTGTGTGTGTGTGCCAGAGTGTAAGTATGGCTGAATCTGTGTGGCTGAGTGTGTCTCAGTAACACACACTGAGCCACTCACACACATATTCAGGAACACACTCAGACACACACACTCAGACATACACACACAGACTCAGACACACACTGAGCCACTCACACACACATTCAGGCACACACACACTTAGTTTGTATGCCTGAGTGTATGTGTGGCTGAGTGTGTGTGTGTCTGAAGTGTATGTGGCTAAATGTGTGTGTTTGTGGCTGAGTGTATTTGTGGCTGAGTGTGTATGTGCCAGATTGTGAGTGTGGCAGAATGTGTTTGGCCGAGTGTGTCTCAGCAACACGCACACTCAGACACACACATACTGAGCCACTCACACACATATTCAGGCACATACCCAGACACACACACACTCAGACATACACGCACTCAGACATACACGCACTCAGACATACACACTCAGCAGTGTGTAAGTGTTGCTGAATGTGTGTGGCTAAGTGTGTGTGGCTGAGTTAACATGTGTGGCTGAGTTAACATGTGTGGCTGAGTGTGTGTGTCTGAGTTTGGGTGCTACAGAGTGTGTGTGGCCCAGACACACACACTCAGCCATGCACACACACATAGTGTGCATGTCTGAGTATGTGGCTGAGTGTGTGTGTGTGGCTGAGTGTGTGTGGCTGTGTGTGTGTTTTTGTGGCTGAGTGTGTTTGTCTCAGCAACACACACACTTAGACACAAACACTTGGATACATGCACACTGAGCCACACACCTTCAGGCACACACACACTTTTAGCTCAGTGTGTGTGTCCGAGTGTGTGTGTCTGAATGTGTGTGCCTGAGTGTGTGTTTGTGTGTGTGGCTGAGTGTGTCTGTGTCTCAGCAACACACACACTCGGACACACACACTGAGCCACTCACACACACATTCAGGCACACACACACACACATGTGTGTGAACATGTGTGGCTGAGTGTGTGTGTCGAGTTTGGGTGTTGCAGAGTGTGTGTAGCCACACACACTCAGGCACATACACAATCATACACTCAGCCACACACAAAGTGTGTATGCCTGAGTGTGTGCGTGGCTGAGTGTGTGTGTGGTTGAGTGGGTGTGTGTGTTGCTGAGTGTCTTTGTGGTTGAGTGTGTGTGTGGGTTAGAGTGTGTGCTTGGGTGTGTGTGGATGAGTTTTTGAGGATGAGTGTATATGTGCCTGAGTATGGCTGAATGTGTGTGGCTGTGTGTGTGTGTGTCTAAGTGTCTGGGTGGCTGAGTTTGGGTGTGGCTTAGAGTGTGTGTTGCTCAGGTGCACATACACTAAGCCACACACACACTCAGCCACACACACACACACACACACACACACATAGTGTATATGCTGGGTGTTTGTGTGTGGTTAGACACTGAGACACAAACACTCGGACACACAGAGACAAGCACATACACAATCAGCTGTGTGTGGCTGATTGTGTGTGGATGAGTGTTTGAGGATAAGTGTGAAAGAGTGTGAGTCTGGCAGAGTATGAGTGTGGCTGTGTGTTTGGCTGAGTGTGTGTGGCTGAGTCTGTTTTTGCCAGAGTGTGAGTGTGGCTGAGTGTGTGTAGCTGTGTGTATTGCTGAGTGTGTATGTGTGGCTGAGTTTGGGTGTGGCTCAGGCACACACACTCAGCCACACACACTCAGGCACACATGCACAGTGTGTATGCCTGAGTGTGTGCATGTGGCTGAGCGCTTGTGCGTTGCAGAGTGTGTGTGTGGCTGAGTGTGTCTGGCTGAGTGTGTGTCTCAGCAACACAAACAAAGACACAAACACTCGGACACACGCACACTGAGCCACACACTCAGCCACACACATATAGCCATATACACATTCAGACACACACACAAACACACTCAGGCGCACACACAAACACACTCAGGCGCCCACACATTCAGGCACACACACACTCAGTGTGTATGCCTGAGTGTGTGTTTGTGTCTGAATGTGTATATGGCTAAATGTGTGTGCTGAGTGTGTGTATGTGCCAGAGTGTGGTTGTGTGTGTGTATCTGAGTGTGTGTGTGTGTGCATGAGTCTGTGTTTCCCTGTGTATATATCTGAATCTGTGCCTGAGTGTTGTTGCCAGTATTGCAGATTGTGACTGTATATTGCATAAAGAGAGCATGATCAAAACATTTCATGTGGGAAAAGTGACTACTGAGGAAGAAGTGGAGAGAAAACGTAGACAGCAGAAAATTAGACAAATTAGGTTTATAAAAAAAGGCAAGTACAGAAAGGAAAATAGGATATATACATTGTTGCATACAAGAAAAAAGGGAATAGTTGTGGACAGCAGAAGAGAAAAGGTGTAGAGGAGGGAGACAGAGAAGAACCATGGGATGGGATGGGAACAAGAACAAAATATAAAGAGAAAATGTTGAATTATTTAAGGTGGCTAGATGGAAAAGCGGCAAAAACAAAAAGGAGAAGTAGTAGTTTAAATGAAGTGAATAAGTAAAGATCGAGCAAGGAGAGAACAGAATGGAGAAGATGCCATTGGATAACAATGCATACTGTAAGCTTCAAGAAGGGGTTGGATGGCTTTTTAAAGGGAATAGAGGGTTATGGAAGATAGCTCATAGTACCCAGGGAATTGTTCCCTCTCTAGTGCTTCACCAGGCCTTTATGATACATGAGTGGTACTCAACCTGAAACCTTGTGTATTTAATTATTTATATCTTTCCTTATAATTTATGTTATAATACATACTCGGAGTTCCCTGTATAACTCATCCTGCAGCCTTGTACCTTTATATGGTCACCCCTCAGTGACTTCTAATATCCTTATCATTTACAGTAGGGGACATATTATCCCTTAATCAACTTATACGGCAGCGCACTCCGAGCTCCAGAGTAGAAAGGTCACTGAAGCAAAAGTTATGAGTTAAAAGGGTATAAATTTATTTAAACATTGAATATACAAACAAGCGTCCGAGGTCTAACGCGTTTCTTGTCTACGTACTTCCTCAGAGACCTCATTCTCATTACTTTGCTCCCATCTTAAATCCCAAATCCCTCCCATAAAATTAACATATCAATTAATTTTATGTTATGTTTTAATAGATATGTTAATTTTATGGGAGGGATTTGAGATTTAAGATGGGAGCAAAGTGATGAGAATGAGGTCTCTGAGGAAGTGCGTAGACATGAAATGCATCAGACCTCGGACGCTTGTTTGTATTTTCAATGTTTAAATGAATTTATACCTTTTAACTTTTGCTTTGGTGACCTTTCTACTTTGGAGCTCGAAATGCACTGCTGTATAAGTTGATTATTGTCTATATGTTTATCCCGTGGCGAGGGACTCGGGGCGGCTGCAACAGCGTCATAGCAACAATCCGTTAAGAAGATTATATATTTTGTATGAGCTTGTAATTGGCGGACACTGTCTCTCCCCCTCTCCACAAGTGTATGGGCAGGTGCACCCGGCCAGGAGTGAAAATTGGGGAGGGGTGTCTTTTAGAAGCTTTCAACGAGTTGCTTCTTACTGGGATTGTGTTTTGTTAAGATAGAAATTGTGAAGATATAACTCCCGGCATTAGTGTTGTGCATTGGATATAAATGAAATACAGTTTGGACATTTTATCCCTTATATCATTAAAATACAGTGAAACATCAATTTTACATGTCCTTTTTACATGTAACTTTGAAGTAAACTTTTAGGGGCAGATTTACTAAGGGCTGAATTCAGGGTTAAAAACCCCTCAAATCCGACCATGGGAATTTTATGGGAATACAAATTCATTGAATTCAAAGGATTTTACTGCTATTCAATTGGTGGAACGATCAAATAGGAAATATTCGATCGGACGATTTTAACCATTCGTACAAATTTTTTTTATTCAATCTAAAATAATGAAAACCAATTCGGTATGTTGAAACTTGGGAACTAGGCAGTCTAGTTTAAAGGGGAAGTTATTTAACTGTCGAATATTCGAAAAGATTTTTATTCGAATCATTCGATTGAATTTTCAAAATTCGATGGTTGAAGTGGTCTTTAAAAACTTTGGAAATTCGAATTAGAATCTTTTTGAAAATTCGATCGAAGTTGGAATCATTCATATGAATTTGATAAATTTGCCCCTTAGTATGTTAAAAATCAGGCCCTTTCTAAGCAACTTTTCAATTGGTTTTCATTATTTCTTTTGTTATTGTTTTTAAATATTTTCTTTGCTCTTCTACATCTTTCCTTCCTTTCACTGACCCCATCTAAAAAACAAACGCTCTGTAAGCCTACAAATTTACTACAATTGCTACTTTTTAATTACTCGTTTGTCTATTCAGGTCTATTCATATTCCAATCTCTTATTCATATTCCAATCTCTTATTCAAATCGGTGCATGGTTGCTTGGGTAATTTGGACCCTAGCAACCAGACTGCTGAAATTCCAAGCTGAAGAGATGCTGAATAAAAAGTTAAATAACTCAGAAACCACAAATAATAGAAAATGAAAACCAATTGCAAAGTGTCTCATAATATCCCTCTCTATATCATGTTAAAAGTTAACTCAAAGATGAACAACCCCTTTAGGGGGGCCTAGTTGTAAATTTCTGTCCCGGGGACTTAGGAGTCTAGTTACCCCACTGCATGTGGGCAAGGAAGCTGGGCCAGTCAGTTCTTTGATCAGATGATCAAAAAGAAAGTAGCCTGGAGCCTAAGCTGCAGGGGGGAAATTATTAGTAAAATATGGTTTACAAGGAAAGGATCCAAATCTTCTCGGTCATAAGATTCCCATTCTCATAACAGGGCCAGCCTATAAACACCAGTTAGTAGGGATGGCTTCTGGGCAACTCAAACATGAGACACCCCCTCATGTTTAATATCATTCTGATTGTCCCCATATAGGTCACAGCATGCCTATATTTTCACTATAATATTGGGTACTGGCAATTAGGCAATTTCCAGCACCGCACGTGAATAGCCGCAGGTGACTTTTCATTTTAACGGGAGCGAGACATGGGTAAGCTATTTAGGTAGATTAGTCGCCCCAAAGAAGCGGTGATTAGTTGCCAGGTGACGAATCTCCCTGAATCTTCCCGAGGGGACTAGCCCTAAGCAGGAGAGTGAATGTAATTAACCCTTTGGCTGCTGGAATTCTTGTTGAACTAGTAGGATCTAACCCGGACTGCAGCAAGAGAATGTGTGTTTGATGCCTTGGTGTATTGTGAGTTATTACCTGTTATAGAAGGCAGGGGGATAGTCACAGTAGGATTCTATTGCCTGTTAATGATAAATGGCAACAAATTAAGTATCTGGGTGTTGGTATGTTTTGAGGTGTATGTGAGATTACCGAGTACAACCCCTTGTAACCACAACCAAGAGTGACCTGTGGCTGGGAGTCCAATTTTTATGACAGGTGGGCCTATAAAATGTTTGAAACTTTGTTGTGAGGTGCAGAGAGCAGAGGTTGTAGGTGCAGGGCAGTCCTGTCCTTACAGAGCCCTATTTCACACTCCACTCCTCAACCTATGCACCCCCAAAATACAGGAAAAGAGTAGGAAATTAGACTGCCTAAATGCCTCCCACCCATCCTAAATACACCACTGCCAAATTCATATAGCACTGCATTAACAGGGGCAACTGCAGGTCTCTTCTCTATGTCTTGGTGGGCAAAGACTCCCTATGTGCAAGGGTGCAAAGTGCAAAACCCATGGCAGAGGATTCATTATTTTGCACTTTGCACCCTGCCCTGCATGTAGTAAATGACCCTTATAATGCTAATTACTTACTCTATACAAGTCACCTCTGCATTTTGATGGAGCAAATACATGCCAGATCTAGAATGAATTACTTAAAAGCTTTACGAAACAGTAGCACCAACAGCTGAAAATATATGTACTGATATTGTAGCACATACCTGGAGTACGATGTTCTCTCCACTAGCCCATGATAAGCGGCCTCTATCCATCTTGTTGGCTGCCTGTTGATGGTCGTCCAATCCAAATTCTTGTTTGGAGCTCTGAGGAAAGACCAATTTGTTAGTGGCATTTTGTATTTGGGGTGCAACTTTGGTACACGGTACATGGCTTTCATATAAACACTGATAAAACCATTTGGCCACTAGGACATAGAACTAAATCTTTATAGGGATCCCTAACCCCAAAATGAGAAACATTAATACAGGGACACAGAAACAGGGATGCAGAACACTACTGATTCCAGTTTTCAGCTGTAAATAAGTCTGTTTACTTAAAGGGCAAGGAAAGGCAAAGAAATAAAATCCCATTTTTACTTTCTTTAATGAAAAAGAAATCTATCTCCAATATACTTTAATTAAAAAATGTGTACCGTTTTTATAAGAAACCTGACTTTATGCAGTGAAATTCTCCCTTCATTTAGTGCTGTGGATAGGAATTGTCAGACAGTCCCTAACTTCTGGCAGGGAAACAATCATACTTATGAACAGCAGGGGGAGCCCCTGCCTTACTTACCAGCCATGCAGAACTCAAGCAGCTTTGCTTTTTGATCATTTATGATGATCCCTAAGAAGTCCAGACCACACTGAGCATGTGTATGTAGTCTAGTCTTGCAAAGATGTATAACAAAGTTACAAGATGACAGCCCCCTGTGGCCAACTTTGAACGCATAAATCATTTGTTTGATTAGGCTTCTGGTGCAGTAATTTCATGTTTTTTTAGTATACAAAATACAGCATTTCTAGCCTTATTCTATTTTACACTTTCCTTGCCCTTTAAATCATACTAGGCTTGTTCACTTTTATATAAACTCTATACTATAAAGTATTGTGTTTACCTCTATTGGGGCCACATTGTACTCATGGATACAGAAGAGAGCTGACACTCAAAGAATTTATCTTTATTAAAGTTTGCTTGTCAATAAAAAAACATGTTACTCAGCTGGCAGTGCCCACCACCCAGGCAGCCATTTATAACTGAACCAGCTTTCATCATGGGTATCAATACAACATTTGAATCAGTGTATAAGGGTAAAAGCAAATGAATATTTCCAAATTTGGAATCATAATTTGGCAACACAAGAGCACAAGGGGCTGCACTTAAAAAAAGATGTGGCCCACTGGCTGATTTAGGAACAGTGTATCATGAGAGAATGAATATCCCATCAGGAGGATCTATACCAGTGATCCCAAACCAGTAGCTCGCGAGAAACGTTGCTCTCCAACCCCTTGGATGTTGCTCCCAGTGGCCTCAAAGCAAGTGCTTATTTTTGAATTACTGGCTTAGAGGCAAGTTTTGGTTGCATAAAAAACAGATGTCCTGCCAAACATTCTCTCCTGTAGGCTGCCAGTCCATATAGGGGTTACCAAAAAGTCAACCAGAGCTCTTATTTGACATCCACATGGACCTTTTCATGCTTGTGTGACAGGGTTAAACTCAGACCTCCAAACAGCACAATGATAAGGCTGCCACTAGAGGGAGCTCTGTTATTATTGCAATGTTCTGAGGAGATCCAGGGCCTGAGGCTCATATTAAAGTTGGACATCAACTGAGCCACATGTCTATGTTGCTCCTCTGTTTAAAACAGGTTAGTGGGTTATTGTCTGTAAAAACAGTGAAAGAGGGAGCATAGTACAGATAGTCCCGAAACTTATCACACATGGCCCACTTCAAGGCCAAGAATTCCAGTTTTCTTGAGTGTAGGTGATAATTTTTTTCAGTGTCCGTGAACCAAATCCAATAATACACAGTTTATTTTCCTGATGTTGGTAAAGCACTGCACCTAGCCCATCTTGTGATGCATCAGTATGCAAGATAAATGGCAGATTAAAGTCTGGATAAGCAAGAATTGGAGGTTTGTTTAGCAACACTGTTATCTTGTCAACAGTTTCCTGATGCTTTGCTGTCCACCGAACGGAGGTTCCCGAGGGTAACTGTTGTTTTGTTCCTATCCTCACATGCCGTTTCTCATTTGCTACATCATTTTTACTTATTTTCTTAGATTCGTTCTTTGTTTGCAGCGAGTCATACAGAGGTTTAGCAATTCTGGAGAAGTTCTGTATAAAACAGCGGTAATAATTTAGGAACCCCAGTAGTTTCCTCACATCTCCCACTGTCCTTGGTGTTTTCTCTCTGACTGCCTGAATTGCTTCTGTATCCTTTGGGTCCATTCGAATTCCTTTGCCTGACACAAGTCTTCCTAGGAACCTCATTTCTCTTTTGAAAAGTTCACACTTATTTGGTCTCAACTTGATTCCATATGCACGTATTTTCTGAAAAACCTTTCTTAGAACTTCAATATGCTCTGGAAATGTCTTAGAATAACACAGAACATCATCTAGATAGGGCGAGCAACATTCATCTCTCAAATCTTCCAGAGTCTCTTCCATACACCTTTGGAACATTGCTGGGGCATTAGTCAAGCCAAAAAGGATTCGCACCCATTCATATAACCCCCATGGTGTACTAAATGCGGTCATGTGCCTTGACTCTTCAGAGATAAAGCCTTGATGGTAAGCATTTCCCTGATCCAAGATTGAGAACCATGAGAATCCACTCAGATTATCTAGAAGATCTTGAACGTGTGGTAGGGGATGCTTATTGGGTATAGTCTTCTTATTTAGCTCTCTGAAGTCGATGCACAGTCTCAAGCTGCCATCTTTTTTCGGACACATACCACAGGTGAGGAGTAAGATGATTTTGACTTGCGTATCCACCCCCTCTTCATTAGCTTCTGAATATAGTCCTTCACTTCCTGATATAAGGGTCTTGGTATGGAGTTGTAGTACTTCTGTACTGGTATCTTGTCTCTTAAATTAATCTGCAGATTCAGATTAGGAATACACCCAATTTCTCCCTCCTCTCTTGCAAAAATGTCAGACTCCTCAGATAACATCTGCCTAGCAAGCGTCTGCTCTTCTTCCGTGAGATGCTGTAAATCCACTGGCAGATTCCATTTCTTGCCCCGGGAGCTTTGGGCCTTTGCTTGCATCATGGATACTTTATGTTTACTTCTTTTCTGTACCGCTTGTTTTGCAGGTTTAATATCATCCACAGAGATCTCTTCCATAATTGGGTAGATCATGCCTAACCCAGTCCTTGGTTGAATGTATACAGTATGCTTAGTGGTATTCTGAACGGGAATTTTTATCTGTTTTGTTCGCCCTCTGTGCATCTTCACAAGTATAGGGAATGCTTCCAAACCCTCAGGACATTGACTGGGCCATAGTGGCTCAAACAGCACTGTTTCCTCTCCCGGCCAGGAGCGAATATTACACAGAATCTCATATGATTTCCCTTTCGGAACCTTAATGCTTTGACTTCCCGTATATATGCTACGTACTAACTCTTTATCTTTACTCGTGGATGACAATACAAGACCCACCAAAGCATTTGCTTTACATTTTTTTACATGCAATGCAATAGTATTGTGACACTATTTTCATCAGAGTTAGCACGTTCAGCATTTCTTTAATCAATTCTTCTATTGCATTAAACCCTATGATTGGAGTGAATGAGCAGTGTTGGCTAACTAGCATGGGTACAAACATGGTTACCTTTTTACCATTATTCTCAATTTTTAGTTCCAGCTCAACCCACCCATCATAGGGAACAACGGAACCATTTGCCGCTCTAATTGTTAAGCATTCATTTTCTCCTAACAATTTTTCAATAGGTTGTACTGTAGTGTGCTTTTGGTTTTGTTTTAGCCAGTTTGCAGCTACAATACTTATTTGTGACCCTGTGTCAACAAGTACTTTTGTGGACGCACCTCCCAAATTACAAGTAAGCAAACATTTATTTCCTATGAGCCTGGCTACTTTCCTTCTGTCCCAACTCTTTGGTGGGTGAGGCATTTCACTGGGTTGTGTAATAGTTTGGGACTTGTCTTGAGAACTGATCACTGGTTGTCCCTCACCTGTGACCATTCCTCGTTTCCCGAGAACCTTTTTTGTTTCATGCAGCCACGTGCACTGTGACCATCCTGACCACTAATAGTGAAGTTCCTGGTTTCCGCTCCAACTTCCGAATATCTTATGGCTGTTGATTCAGGTGTCTTTGCTACACCCTATGGTACAATGATCAGAAAAAGTTGATGAATCAAATCAACACATTTGCAGTTAAGAAACACTGCCTGGAGCTGATTTGATTCATCAACTTTTTCTGACCATCCTGACCACATTTAAAACAATGCCAACATTTATCTTTACCCTCATGCACACATTGTTTACATTTATCTTGGTTTTAACACTTTCATTTAATACCTTCATAGGTCCAGGTTCATTCTTTTTTTCATCGCCTGCCTGTAGCAGAGATTGTAGATGCTTTGTAAGAGCAGCTACTCATAGGTGGATTTTCATTAAGGCTTAGGGAGGCTAAGCCTTCCCAAAACTGTTTGCATAAAAAATGTAAAGAAAATTTAAAAGAAAAAATAAATTAAAATCCTCTGACTGACCAATGTGTCTATTTGAGTTTGTCTGAGGGAGGGGCAAGGGGTGCTGCTGGGGTCAGGGCCAAGAGACAAAGCAGTTGCTAATCCTCCATCTGCTTGTTTGGTATGTGGGGATTGTTTCATACTTACATTACACAAAAAAATAAATACCATCACTGGTCAATGGTAGTTCCATTGATCTGTTCAGGTAGGTGTTATCTGAAACTGGAAACAGTATGAAGGTGTGATGTAGCCATTATATTACCATTGTGACCAGATCTCACTTTCACACCTCTGTGAATTTTATCCAACACCTATTTGAATAGTTCAATGGAACCATTGTGATTGGATATTGGTGACTGTTTCTTTAAAGGGGATGTTCACCTCCAGATTGTTCAACAGAAATCAAGACTTTTTTTCAATTGCTTTCTTTCTACTGTTTTCCTAAAATTGAAGTTTAAAATATAACGTTCTGTATGTGGGGTTTCAGTCTGGCAGCTCAGTGATCCAGGAGCATCTGAACTGTAACAATTTGCTACAATTAGTTGATACAATTAGTTAAAATATTTATTAGCAGTATATGAGGAATATTAGCAACTATTGTATCAATTCAATTCATTTTTCTCTGGATCAGCTAACCGATCAGTTTGGCTACTTTCACTTACACACAAATGTGTTGATGGTTGAATGCAAGTTTTTTCTTAAAGAACAAGTAAATGTTTTTTTTTTCTATCTCTAAATTTGCTCTAAACAGCCCCTCAAATTAATGTACCTTAGTCCCTGCTGCAAGTCTGCTCTGGTTTCTGTGTTATCAGCAGCTTGTTTCACCTTCTTCCTGGTGCAGAGTGAAGCCCAGCCCCTTAGCTTACTGAGCTGACCTTATATCTTGGACTAGTCCAGGATATCATTTGCATAATGTGACATAGCAGAGAGCAGTGTGTGTAGCAGCTTTTGCTTGGGGAAACTAGCTTACTAATGAAACACTGGCTCCCTCTTCCTCTCTATTGTGGAACAGCAGCAAAATGCACTGGTCAGTAAGCTAAGGGGCTGGGCTTCACTCTGCATCAGGAAGAAGGGAAAGAAGCTGCTGATAATACAGAAACCAGAGCAGACTTGCAGCAGGGACTAAGGTACATTAATCTGGGGGGCTGTTTAGAGCAAATTTACAGAAAGAAAAAGAAAAACATTTACTTTTCCTTTAACCTCATCTACTATTATTTTGTGTTACTTTGAAACTGCAGTAAAAGGGCAGCTACTGTTTTTTGTGAAGGGGACCAAAATACATCTGCATTATACTTTGTATGTATACAATCTCCCATAAATGACAATTAATATACCCCTTTTGTTTAATGTGAAAGTAGACCAATAAACATGCTTTAATGTTAAGCAACCCAATCATTAGCCCTGATTTCCAGTAATGTGGATGAACTGAACTTTTTCTATAATTTTGATAATAAGAGAGTGCTATGCATATTATTTTCAAAATAGTCTGGGCTGGGCTTCATATGTAGCTTGTGGGCCCATCAGTTAGTAGCTTTTAAGTCAGACCATGTATGGGACAGATTTCAGTTTGTGGTGCATTTTTAGACAAAAATTCTCCCTGTGTGCTAATACAGGTGAATTACAACTGTTGCCAGGGCTTATAATATAGGATTGAATCAGCTGTTTCTGCCAGCGTAAAATCACAGTTGAAAAAACTGTTGAAGTAACATTAGACTTAGCCTACCCAAACAAAAAAATCACCCTCCGTCTATGCAGCTACAGATACAGTCACTTCTATTTGTAAGTTAAATGCGTCGTGACTCAGGGCTAATTGAAGAAACGGTGTTATCCAAAGTTATCTTAACTCATTTAATGCATTTAACCTTTTCATTAGCATACCAAAGCCCCATTGTTTTCAATGGTAAACTCTTTAATTGGATGGGATGCTGTGACACAATATTCTGTGCTAAGTGAGATAAATGAGATAGATGAGTTAAGTCACAACGCATTAAACTCACCACCCAAAGTGACTGCATCTGTACTTGCGCTGTTAATTTTACCAATGAGGTTTGATCGTCACTAGTATGGTTTATGGACTCTCTTACATCCTGTACCTGAATAACATTTGTGGTAGTCAGCTTGGATCTGCCTGTGTTACTTAATCTGACTTGCCTCTCTGCTTCTATTCTGGCTAGTTTAGTGACTGTTTCTAGGAGCACATCATCACTTGTTAATAAGTCTGAAATATATGGCTTAATCTCTCTTCTAATGTCACTATATTTCTCACTTAATCCCTGATATAACGTGTGGAGAAACACTTCTTGCACCAAGTTCTTATCATAAGTAACTGCAGCACCAACTTGTTGAGAAGACCACAAGACTTTCTGTTTTAGTCCCATAATTCTATACACAAACTGCTGCAGAGTTTCTTTATCATGCTGTTTAGCATTCATCAGTTCCTGGAACAAGTCAGTGCTGCTCCTGTCCTGGAGATGTGAGCGCAAAAACCTTTTAAGCTCAGCAACAGAAAGATCCTCCTTGTTTACCAGCATTTCCTTAAAAGTTCCCGGTTTCACAGCTTTCAGCACAGTTCTAATGATTTCTGACTCTGAGTATCTTTCTTGTATACCTTCATCAATCTGTTTGCATACACTGCTATATGTAAGTTCAGAGTCCCAGTCTGAAATTTGACTGCCATAAATTTTAAACTCTTTTCTTGGCAGGTAAGCTGCTAAATCCTTTAATGTAAACCCACTTTCTGTCATTTGCAGTGTTCTTTCCTGTGTGTGGATTGTGCTGTGCTCTCTGTCCCTGCTTACACAGGGAGTTTCTTTCTCCTAGCAAAGACTCAGCCAGCTCTCTAATCTGGAGCAGATATGCCTTACCACTGTCCTCCATGCTGCCCACTGCTTCTCCCTGTATGTGTTCCAGAATGTACTCACAGATCTCCTGCTCACTTGAACCTGTAGCTTGGCGAACTTCTTTTCCAGCATCTCCCTGAATCTGTACAGCAAGTGAGTGCAACTGATCCTCAGACAATGTGTGTAGAAGCTTCTGCACCTGCCACTGCAGATTCTTTACTGAAGTAGTGTCAGCCATCTCAGAGCCTGTATAGCTTACTTGACGCCTTTTTACAGAATCCCGGACGAGCCCCCAAATATTACCGGCGCTCCGTAGTAAAAGTGCAGACGAGGGCCACAATGCAACCAACAGCATCTGTTTTAAACAGAGGAGCAACACAGAAATGTGGCTCACTTGATGTCCAACTTTAATATCTATTTTTTTTAACATTATAATGCAATGATATACAACTAAAAAACAGACAAATCAACAGGCTGTCATAGTAAGGAACAAGTATATTCGATCTCGACATACATATTCTGCCTATCGTCATAAGAACAAGCCTAGATAAACCCAGAGGCTAACATAGCAAACCGGAACAAGTATGTTATCTAGACATTCATATTCTGCCTATACTTATAAACACTAACCTGTTTTAAACAGAGGAGCAACACAGACATGTGGCTCAGTTGATGTCCAACTTTAATATGAGCCTCAGGCCCTGGATCTCCTCAGAACATTTGCAATAATAACAGAGCTCCCTCTAGTGGCAGCCTTATCATTGTGCTATTTGGAGGTCCCTGTCACACGTGCCTGAGTGTGTGTGGCTGAGTTTATGTGTGGCTGAGTTTGTGTATGCCTGAGTGTGTGACTAAGTGTGTACGTGGCTGAGTGTAGGTGTGGCTGAGTGTGTGTGTGGCTCAGCCACACTCACACTCAGAAACACACACATTCAGCCACAGACACACAAGCTCAGCCACACACACTCTTCCACAGACACATTAAGCAACACACACTCAGGCACACACACACTCAGATACTCACACACACACTGAGACACACACACTCAGGCACACACATTCAGCCACACACATACACTCAGGTACATACACACTCAGAAAAACATACACTCCAGCACACACAAACTCAGCCACACAAACACTCCGAACAACATACACTCAAGCACACACACTCAGCCATATATATATATATATATATATATATATATATATACATAAACATATGTTAATCCCTGGGCCCCTTGCAGTGGCTGGTAGCACCCCAGCCTTCCTACTCTGTGCTCACATCTCAAAAGAAGCAACCCTTTTGTTTCAATCAAATCTATTAAAGGGTAACTAAAGTCTAAATAGAATACTGTTAGAAATGCTGTATTTTGTATACTAAAAATAAACATAAACTTACTGCACTAGAAGCCCAATTAAACTAATGATTTCTGTTTTCACAGCTGGCCCAGGGGGCTGTTATCTTGTAACTTTGTGCCCACACCTTGCACTGCCCTTGCATCTTCAATACTAAGACTATTCACATGCTCATTGTGGTCTGTGCTTCAGTTGGGAGGTTAATCTTAGGGATCATTATAAATCAAAAATCAAAACAGCACAAGTCAAATAATATTTACCATAGAAGCTAATACAGCAAGACTGTTAATAATCAGAATATACAGATTGCACTGGGTCTGCACATACAAATTTACACCGTTGCCAGCTGTTATACAGGAAAACAAAGCTGCTCGATTTCTGGAAAGCTGGTGTGGGAGCTCCCACTGCAGTTTGAAAGTATGATTGTTTCCCTGCAGAGCAGTTAGGGACCGTCTAATATTTCCCAGCTGCAGCTGTCAGTGTCATGTAAATGTGTGACTTATCAGAGACAAAACAGGGACACACCACACTCTGTGAATAGGGTTTACACAGAGGCTTTATTAAAGATATACAAAAGCAGGAATCAGGGACACAACAGTAGCATGTGAGATTCCCACGCTTCCCACCAAGGAATAAAGAGCTTTTCCTGATATCAGTCTACAGGTTTCCAACCCCAAAGTCCTCCTTACACAGTCTCCAAGATACAGACCACAAAAAACACAAAGGCAGGCAGTTCTTTCAGGTAATTCCAAGGGGCACAATTCCTTTGGGTCCACAAAATAATACCTCCAGGAAGTAGATCCAAACAGATGGAAGGAATCTTCCTGCCACAGCTAGGGTAAATTCCTGAGAAGTGCCAAGGTGGGGTGACCTGCTTCAGCCAGGGTGCTCCCCAGTGTCAGAAGATGCCCCAAGCCAGGAGCTGCACAAGCCGCTTACTCAGCCCAACAACCATAACTACTACAACACCCCACTTCCCAGACCAACAACACTTTTTTATTGTTGAGGGAGGGATTTTGCCAGACCCTCTGGGATGAACTGGTATGTTAACTATGTACCTTTAGTGGGCTGGGGGTTGGATACTGTTCTGTGCCTTTCCCATCTCAGCATTTGTTACAGTCAGAGCAAGTAAAATGAAGGGGGAATTTCACTGCAATGGAGAAAGGTTTCTTTTTCTTTAAAGAAAATAAAAACTGGATTTTATGTGTTTGCATTTATATCCCCTTTAATCTATTCAAAAAAAAAAACTTTTCCACACAACAGCTTTCCTATGTAAAATCTCAAAAATAAGCTGGCTTGCCTTTTCCTTCCAAATTGCTCGAGCTTCCAGGACTCAACAACAGCAAGCGTCTTTAAACATAAAAAAACACATTCAGTGTTAACTAAACATCCCTGGGGAAATCTCCTCCTATGGAACAATTACAGGCAAAAAACCTTTACACCGTTCCTTTGCTCACTTCTCCCCACCTTCCCACTTCAGTCCTTATAGATGTGTACAACAAGCCATCTCACTTGCTCTAGGGGCTTAACAATAACAGAGCTGGTATTTCAGCATTCTTAGACTTTCTCTAACCTGAATTCACACACAAATCAAATTTAACAATATGGAAGTGGAAACCAGAACATTTGTTGTCATATCTACCTCATCAGCCTGTTCTGTCTGATTTAGTGGTCCCAAGTACAGGTATGGGATCTGTTATCTGGAAACCCTTTATTCAGAAGGTTTTGAATTAGGGAATCTCCCATAGACTCCATTATAATCAAATAGTCCAAAACCAGCCTATTGGGTTTATTTAATGCTTAGACACCTCTTTGTACTTATCCAGAGTGCTGCCTGGAAGCCTCTTTATTTAATGCTTACATTCTTTTCTAGTATTCTGAAGTTGAGAAGATCCAAATTACTGAAATACCCATTATCCGGAAAGCCCCAGGTCCGAGCATTCTGGATAATAGGTCCCATACCTGTACTGTAAATTTTGGCAGTTGTTAAAAGAGTAGGATAACTTTCTTAGGGGAAACATTGACCTCCACAGTAATAGTAATGTTACTTTCAATATCATCATTGGTAGAAAATTATAAAATTTACCATACCAATTCCCTTCCAACAAAACTAAACCTGGATCATAATAAAAAAATGTGATGATACATCAAAACTTCACAGTGATAGTCTCTAAACCCTCTAAAGTCTTTAAAAAAATATTTTAAAAAACTAGGTGAGAAGTTGAGAGCTGCGTCATGAGCAACATTAAGAAGATAGCTGGTTCTTAGGGAGATTAATCCATGGAGGTGGAGGGCTACTGTATGTCTGTATGTTAGGCATGGTTTAAAAGCTGATATAAAGGAAGAAGAGGTGATGTTAACAAACAAAGGGGCTGGAACCTTAGGGGCAGAGCTTTTTACTAATTGTAAAGAGTCCAGGAATTTAATTGTAGGAGTATGCTATAGACCCCCTAATGTAAGTGAAGAGGAGGCTAAGCATCTGATGCAAATAGAAAAGGCTGCTATATTGGGGAAAGTAATGATAATAGGGGAATTTAATTACCCAGATATTGCTGTAGCAACAAATTAATGGGAACAAGTTTATAAATGTGTTGCATGACAATCTTATGGCACAGGTGGTTGAGGAGCCAACCAAAAAAATGCTATACTGGATCTAGTGAGCTCTAATGACCCAGAACATATAGCAAATGTGCAAGTCATTGAACCCCTAGGAAATAGTGACCATAATGTTATATCATTTAATATCTGGTGCAAAAAACAAATGTACACGGGGCAACAAAAACTCTGAAAAATAGATAATTTTAGCGCCTTAAGGGCTGCCCTTCAGAGTATAGATTGCGGCATTATGTTTTCTGCTCAAAAAAACACAAAACAGAAATGGTTTAATTTAAAATGATATTAAAACGTTACTGTTGTCAATTTAGACCCTTAAGTAGTAAATGTAAAAGCACCAAGAACCACCCTATGTGGCTTAATACAGAAGTAAAGAATTTAAAGAGATACTAACACCTGAAATTAAACTCTTTTTTTTATCATCTATAAAATATTAGCTTTGAAAGCTACTTCTAACTTTGCCATAAAGTATTTGCATGATGCTTTTAGATTTCCTTCAGGGCTGCCATTAGAAATCATGGGGCCCTGTATAACAACCCTGGCACTCAAGCCCCGCTCCTGATCCCGTCCACTCCACATCACAGTTAAAAGACCACACAGACATCAGTGCTAAAAAAAAGTAACCCCCCCCTACACACACACGCAAAAGTTATAAAAGCTATTGATGGTCAGGACCAAGTTAAAAAAATTGGGGCCCCAAAAAATATTTAAAAAAAAAACATTGGTGACAGGGCCCCCCTTACAAATTTTAAAAAAAAATTAGGGCCCCAAAAAATATTTTCTAAAAAAACATTGGTGGCAGGGCCCCCCTTATAACTTAAAAAAACAATTGGGCCCCCATAAAATATATATATTTAAATTGGTGGCAGGGGCCCATAGAGTATTAAAATAAAATATTGGTGGCCAGGGGATTAAAAAAACAACCTACATTGGTGTCGGTAGAATTGAACTCGTGTCTTCAGGACTTCAGTGTCAGCTCCTTTCGTGACATCGGGTCTTTTCGCCGCTTCAGGACTTCAGTGTCGGCTCTTTCATGACTTTGGGTCTTTGGCTTCAGGACTTGGTATCTGTTCAGCACTTCCACATTCAGCACATAGGAAGAAGCAGCACAGCTTCGGCGGTCGTAAGGGGGTCTGGCCCTTGGAAAAGTGTGGCATTGCTGGGCGCTCTTCAACCCCGGGACACTTGTCCCCCCCTGATGGCGGCCCTGGATGCAGGTCAAGTTTTTCTCGACCCACACTTCACTAATGTGCATGAGGCAATGATTTGTCTGTATTGCAAGGGATAAAAGTAGGACCATTTCTGTATGCTGATGGTGCAATCCAGGCAGTGGTAACATTCAAGTTTTCTGGTGTTTATCCAAGTGCATTGGGGTGTATTCTGGTAAAAATGTTTAGGGTCTTAACAAGGATGACACTGTCGGACTGGGACACCAGGGGCCCACCCAAAAACCTTAGACCAGGGACCACTCTCAGTACTATATTCATCATCTCCTCAATCAACCTCTATTCTCCTAGTTTGATTATAGTATGTAAAGAAATCAATTATTCCATCTATTTAGCCTCTTCTTTCTCATAGAAATAGGAAATGGCCATGAAATAGGCCAAAAGTTTAGCAGCATGAGGGCCCACTGACATCTTGTCCCAACGAGAGTTTCCCTGGTATTCTGGTGGGCCAGTACTACACTGAAGGATGATCCTTGGGTGTATGAGAAACAGAGGGCAAGGTTTTATCCCTCTCTAAAACTGTCCAATGGTCTTGTATTGCTCCACTAATATACTCTTGTCAGGGATCTATGTGGTACAAAATGTCAGTTTATCAATCTTTTGAGTTTTAGCTGAATGTAAATGTAAAATATTGATCAGCCAGGACTGCATCTAGGTTTGCATATTTAAATATTAAGTACATATATAGGTTATTTTCAGAATTTCAGAATAAATTTATCATCTCATGCAGTTGCCTACCTTGAATAATGTTTGTGTTTACCTCCAATTCCTTTTTTTAATAATACCACCTTTTACTGTTTTGATTTACAATGTTTGCCATGGGGACCATATTTCAGAATGTTTGTCCATTTGATCTGTCAATAAAGCATTTAAATACAATAAGTTTTGTGTAGTAGTTATTCTTCCCTCTAATTTTCTGACTGAAATATTACTCTGCAACCATTGTTTTGCAAGATTGATCCTGGCTGCTGCTAAGATCAGAGATAAAAGCTGGTTGTGCGATTTATTTAACTTCTTAGTTGGGAGAAAAAGCAAGGCTAGGTAAACATCTTTTTGTATTTGTTTCTGAAATACTGTTTGAATGACAAAGATTTCTTCCCAGTATGTAACTGCCTCTGGGCATGTCCACTAGGTATATATGAAGTTGCCTATTTCTCCGCACTCTCGAAAGCACATACCGTAGGGGGAGAGGAAGGGTTGATTTTATGTTTTCTTTCAGGAGTGATAAACTATCTTGTCAAGACTTTGTAGGCAGACTCTTTATGGCCGTATTTGGGGAGAGCTTAGTAATGGAGCTCCAAATTGAGTTCCATGTCTTTGGTGATATTTCCTGTTCCAGGTCTTTTTCCCATCCAATTCCTTTTTAATGTCTGTGTCTACAGTTTAATGCTGCCATAGTGGCCGTGGAGCCAATAATGTCCTTTTTTGCATTGACAGAGTGGGTCAAGGGGGAGTGCATCACTAGTGCAGAGAATGCATTAGCTCTATGGTGGTAAAACTTGGGGTTCATCTTACCAAATGGGCCCAATATATGGGAATTTCAGCTGGAAGAGAAGCTACTTATGCTGTACATGTGCAGTCAGGGCCGGACTGGTGATGGGGGGGCCCACCGGGTTACTAACCTCCAGTCCCCCCCATGCGCAAACATCGGCGTGCATTACAGCTCTCCGGCGTGAGCTGGGGGGCCTGGAGAACAGGGGTGAGGGGCCCAGACATCAGGGGAGAGGAACTGGGTCGGCGGGGACCCATGAGAACCGGGGCCTGCCGGGTATTTTCCCAGTGTCCCACCGGCCCAGTCCGACACTGTGTGCAGTAGAGCAAGGATCAGGACTTTTACCTTAATATTACTCTACTGTGCATGTACACTATTGGGGACAGCACAGAGGATCTCTGGGGCATCAGAAAAGCAGAAACCTAACTAAGGTTAGTAATTAGCGTCTTAACACATTCTGTTACTTGTCCTTTAGGGTTTTTGTGACGTGTGATTCTAAATATAGTACATTTGAGCACATTTGAGTGATCAGATAAGCAGCCTATGAACAAATGTAACTACTTTATTAATTCACCTTTTTAATTTCCCCATGCCAAATTTATTTATTTAAAATTTTTATTTATTTTACATTTATTTATTATAAATTTATTGTCAAATCCATCTTAGCCATCTTTGAATCCTGCTTTAAGCATTCTCATATGTATGTACATTTTATGGCATATATTGTAAGTTTGCATGATTTACAACAGAAACTTTATTTCAGTTTTAATGTAGTTTAATGGAACAAAGGACAGTCCATTTGAGCACGTAAAGCAATAAACCATAAAAATAATTCCTGCCCTCTGGGCAATCCCATCACTTGGGGATTTTCCTCACTAAACTTGGCCCCTTGTGCACTACCAGAAAAATAGTTTGAAATGTTGGGTCACCCCTGTACCCACTTCAATGATTCTTTGGGACATCGCTCAGCCACCTAGCTTAACTCTGAACCAGTAGATGCCCCTGCAGCTTGCAATGTTGTAATAACTGCCAGTTCCTATGGGTGTACTTTCCTCAGGCAGCTGCCATGGAACTACTTTGTCCTTCTCAAGATGACCTTTATAGTTACATAGTTACATAGTTAAACTTGGTTGAAAAAAGACAGAGTCCATCAAGTTCAACCCCTCCAAATTAAAAACCCAGCATACACACACACATCTCCACTCTTTCACACAAACCATATATGCCCATAGATATACTAACTGTAGAGTTTAGTATCAAAATAGCCTTTGATATTATGTCTGTCCAAAAAATAATCCAAGCCCTTAAAAGCATCAACAGAATCACCCGGCAGTGCATTCCACAACCTCACTGTCCTGACTGTGAAGAACCACCTACGCTGCTTCAAATGAAAGTCCTTTTCTTCTAGTCTGAAGGAGTGGCCTCTGGTGCGGTGATCCTCTTTACCGGTAAAAAGATCCCCTGATATTTGTCTATAATGTCCTCGAATATATTTGCAAAGTGTAATCATGTCCCCTCGCAAGCGCCTTTTTTCCAGAGAAAACAACCCCAACCTGAACAGTCTCCCCTCATAATTTAAGTCTTCCATTCCTCTAACCAGTTTAGTTGCACGTCTCTGCACTCTCTCCAGCTCATTTACATCCCTCCTAAGGACTGGAGTCCAAAACTGCACTGCATACTCCAGATGAGGCCTTACAAGGGATCTATAAAGAGGTATAATTATGTTTTCATCCCTTGAGTGTATGCCCCTTTTTATGCAAGACAGAACTTTATTTGCTTTAGTAGCTACAGAATGACACTGCCCAGAATTAGACAACTTATCTATAAAAACCTCAAGATCCTTCTCACTTAAGGAAACTCTCAGCACATTGCCATTTAGTGTATAACTTGCATTTATATTATTTTTGCATAACATTGCATTTATCAACATTGAACCTCATTTTCCAGATTGCTGCCCAGTTTCCCAACTTAGTCAAATCACTGCAAAGTGGCAGCATCCTGCATGGAACCTATAGCTCTGCACAATTTAGTATCATCTCCAAAAAATAGAAACCGTACTTTCAATGCCCACATCCAGGTCATTAATAAACTAGTTGAAAAGCAAGGGACCCAGTACAGAGTCCTGTGGTACCCCACTAACAACACTGGTCCAATTAGAAAATGTTCCATTTACCACCACTCTTTGAAGTCTATCTTTTAGCCAGTTTTTTATCCAGGTACAAATACTATGTTCCAGGCCAACATTCCTTAATTTAACCAGTAACCTTCTGTGTGGCACTGTATCGAATGCTTTAGCAAAGTCTAAGTAAATCACATCCACTGCCATCCCAGAATAGAGGTCCCTGCTTACCTTCTCATAAAAAGAAATTAAGTTAGTCTGGCAAGATCTATTACGCATAAAACCATGCTGGCACAAACTCATAGCTTTCCTACCACCAACGTCAGACTAACTGGCCTATAGTTTTGAGGCTGAGAATGGGATCCCTTTTTGAATAGCGGCACCACATTAGCAATTCGCCAGTCTCTCAGCACTAGGGTTGCCACCTGGCCGGTATTTTACCGGCCTGACCGGTATTTTTGATGGTTGATCCCAATGTTATTAAAAAGATAAATATATAGGAAGGCCAGTATTTTTTTCAAGAAAAGGTGGCAACCCTACTCGGCACCATGCCAGACCTGAAGAATTAGGGGGTGCTGGACCTGGCCTGCTCGTACTCCCTGCACCCAGAGTAATTCCGGCACTGAGATTCTCCACCATGGTCACCTCTATGTTCTTTTATTTAACCTAGAGTTAGTTGACATTCCTAGAAATTACTCAGGCTTGAAAAAGGGCTGTTGTCTGAAACATTTAGTGGCACACTTAAATAAATCTTTTGCAGCATAATATTGTGTTTTCTGCAATTTTCTCCATATTTTCCTATGCACTGCTAAGACTATGTGAGTGCTTGGGTGGGAGCATGTTGGAGCATTTCCTTAAATACTAGCAGCCAAAATAGACACCTGGAGGTTTTTTTTTTAAAATTAACTCAGGAGGAGTTTGTCTTTATGTAAAGCCCAACTGGCAGCCTGCAACTTCCCTTGTGTGGCTCTCCATTGAAATCTGGCTGCTTTGATTGGTTACCCTTGCATGGTTCCCATCTCATATTCAGGCTGTAAAAGTCCATGCATTGATCACACCAAGGGGCACATTTACTTAGGGTCGAGGTGAATATTTAAATAAAATTCGAATTCAAAAATGTCAAATTCTGAAGTAATTTTGGGCTATTTCGACTACTGAATAGCCCAAAATTCAATTTGAGTTGAAAAGATTCTAGCACTTTAAAATCCTTCAAATTTGACTTAAAGCTGCTGAATTGCCATTTTAGCCTATGGGGGACCTCATAGAACCTGTCCTGAAATTTTTATCTAAGTCCTAGGAATTTTAAGAATTTTGCACGAAATCCTTTGAATCGTTCTATTCAAACGATGCAATTTAACAATTTTTATTTGATCAAAAATGGACCTATTCAATCGAAATAGCTTAATTTTGGATCGAAAAAGCCCTTTAAAAAACTTCGATGGTTGAAATTCAAAGTTTTTTCACTTCGAAAATTTAGTAAATCTGCCCCCAAGTCAGAAAAAGTTAGCAGATTTTAAAATATGCTAAATGACAACTTGAATTGTAGTTGTCTGATCCTAGTTTTGTGTATCCCAGCAGATTAGCTAGATTGTACAAGAATAATAGGGGTAAGAACTCTGGAATGACAATTCTAAATGGGGGTGATCTTTCTAACAGCTGTGACACCAGCCTATCTAGTAGTGGGGATCAAGAGAGCAGAGAGATTTGGGTTATAGGGGATTCAGGTAAGAGGACAGTGAATAGGATAATCTGTCATTGGATCACAACCAAACAATTTGCTGTCTTTCTGGTGCTCGGGTTCACCATGTGGCTGATCAGGTAGACAATTATTGGGTTGGACCTGACTGAGCTGTCATAGTAAATAAATATATATACACAGATGCAGCCACTTGGATTTGTGTGTTAAATGCGTCGTGACTCAGGGTTAATTGAAGAAACTTTGTTATCTAAAGTCATCTTAACTCATTTAGGGCCCTTACATAAGGGCGTTTTGGACCTGCGCTCCCCTGCGTTGCGTTCAGCCACAGGGGAGCGCAGGTCTAGATGCACCTCATTCTTTTCAATGAGGTTGTACCCATGAGATGCGTGTAAGCGCCGAACGCAGGTTCAGACGCAACATGCTGCATTTTTCCTGCGTTTGGCGCCTACATGCGTTCGTGTGAGTACAGCCCCATTGAAAATAATTGAGTGCGTCTATACCTGCGCTCCCCTGCGGCTGAACGCAGCAAAACGGAATGCAGGGGAGCGCAGGTAAAAACGCCCGTGTGTAAGGGCCCTTAATGCATTTAACCTTTTCATTAGCATACCAAAGCACCATTGTTTTCAATGGTGAACTCTTTAATTGGATGGGATGCTGTGACACAATATTCTGTGTTAAGTGGGAAAAATGGGATGTCTGAGTTAAGTTATTATTCGGTGTCAAACACACAATCCAAAGTGGCTTCACCTGTATATTAATGACTAAATTAATTGTAGATGGATGTCATTAAAAAATGAGTTCAGGGATCTATGATCAAGATAAAGGAAATGCCTTCCAGCGTAATTGATCAGCAAATTTGTGCAAATACCATATGCAAATTTAGGAAGACCGCTTTAATTTTGGGAGCTAAATATGCGACTAAAGTCTTGATGTGAAACAAGGGATTTTGTTTTCTAAAGCACTGGCCATATTTTTCATTTGTAATTCAGCTTATGGTAGGATGGAGCACACAATCAGCAGGTTTCTACTGCAAAAACTTTTATTGTGTTACAACATGTTTCGGACCAGCATGGATCCTGGTCCGAAACATGTTGTAACACAATAAAAGTTTTTGCAGTAGAAACCTGCTGATTGTGTGCTCCATCCTACCATAAGCTGAATTACATTTGATGGTCGACTGGTGTGGCCTACATGGATGGTGAGCATTTGGACACAGGAGGAAGCATTGAACTAAATATTTGAATTGACCATATTTTTCATTGGGGTTCAATCTATATAGCCATGATAGATTGTGCCTTAATGGAATGAGAATGGATATGGAATGAGATCTAACATTAATGATATATCTAACTCTCCAATGAATAATGTACATTGTGTACTGTTTGCAAATGTACAGAGCTTATAAAAATATGGAAAGCTACATTTAAAGGGCAAGGAAAGTCTTAAATAGAATAAGGCTAGAAATGCTGTATTTTGTATACTAAACATAAGCATGAACTTACTGCACCACAAGCCTAATCAAACAAATGATTTATGCTTTCAAAGTTGGCCATAGGGGGCTGTCATCTTGTAACTTTGTTATACATCTTTGCAAGACTAGACTACAAACACATGCTCAGTGTGGTCTGGGCTTCTTAGGGATCGTCATAAATGATCAAAAAACAAAGCTGGTTGAGTTCTGTATGGCTGGTAAGTAAGGCAGGGGCTCCCCCCTGCTGTTCATAAGTATATTTGTTTCCCTGCCAGAAGTTAGGGGCCATCTGACAATTCCTATCCACAGCACTAAATGAAGGGAGAATTTCACTGCATACAGTCAGGTTTCTTATAAAAACGGTACACATTTTTTATATTGTAAGTATATTGGACATAGATTTTATTATTTTGCACAATCTATTTAACAAGTTTTTATTTTCATACTGAACAATTCTTTTAAATGTATGGAAAATCTCAGTTATAAAGAAAGACTAGCCAAGTTTGGGTTGTTTGTGTTGGAGAAGAAGCACTTAAAGGATGCATAAAGCCTACATTTTCCTATAACTAATATAAGTTGGGCACCTCTTCCCCACCTAAAAGGCATTGTTTGTACTGCATGTATCCCCTTCATCAGCCAGCATCATCACATTTCCCTAAAACAAACAACAGCTTTTGCCTGGTGGCCATTTTCCCTATGACACATCATCAATGTAATTTACATCTGCAAAGTACACTTATGGTTCATGCAATCAAGAATGCAGGTTTACACAGGCAGAACTTACTTTGACAAACAGTTCTGCTAAGAATGAACCCTGTAATGGTTTTCTTTGAGCTCAGGAGAGGAGGTTGGGGAAAAATAGAAGCAGACATCAAGAGTACAGTTTCTGTGGGGACCAGCAATGCCAAATCTTCATTGGCTACTAGATTGGAGGGTGTGTCTAATGATATGAGCTGAGAAGAGCTGAGCATGCTCAGCAGCCAAAAACCAAAGTGGGTTAGCGAAAGAGAAGAAATCTTTAGTGATTAAGTGTATGCTGCAGCCTTACTAATAACCTGCGTCATTTAAGGGTAGATTTGATAACTATAACATATATAAGAGGACCATATAATTTTATCGCTACTGCTTTATTTACTAGAAGGTCCAGCAGACACAAGGGCACCAAATAGAAGAAAGGAAGATCCATCTTAATATTCAGAAAGGATTTTTTACAGTAAAGTTGCAGAATTCTCTCTTTGAATGGCACCTACATTAGAAAGCTTCAAGAAGGGTGTTGGATAACTTTTAAGCAAGTGAGAAAATACATGGTTCATTGTAAATAGCTCTTAAAGGAGAACGAAAGCTTAACTAAATAAGCAGGATAGAAATGTTGTACATTATGTTTTGAGCTTATGTACCAGCCCAAGGCAACCACAATCCTTTGGCAGTAAAGATCTGTGCCTAAAAAGATGCTCCAGTAGCTCCCCATCTTCTTTTCTGCTGATTCACTGCACATTCTCTGTGCTGCTGTCACTTACTGAGCTTAGGGACTGACTCAAAATATATAGTACACTGGGAATATAAATGGCACAGTATAAGGCTGATTATTAATTAATACAGATACAGATAATAATACTACAGATAATTACTACATGGCAACACAGAAACCAGTGCAACTAGAACCAGAATTTAATAATCAGCCCAGTAGCATCAGCTTTTATTACAGGCCAACCTGATTTTTTGCTTGATAATTTGCGAAAGCCCCTAAGCTTAGCTTCTTAACAGCTGCTCAGAGCCCACTGAGAGTGTTGCAGAAACACTTTTCAAGATGGTAAACCCCTGTAACAAGTTTGAATTCCTGGATCATTGCTGCTATAGAAGCTGAAACTTTAGGCTGGTGCAATAAGTTCAGTATATAAAATATGTCATGTTTAACCATCTTCATTATTCAGGATTAGTTTTCCTTTAATACCAAAATCTAGGGACTGGTTTTATTGCCATCCTGGAGTATTTTTTCCCTTCTAAAGACAAATTAGAGAGATTTCAGTTGTTTTTTTATATAAATTTTTTGCCTTCCTCTGGATCAGTTACAGTTTGGCAGTTACTCACGTGGTAATGGTACAATCTGTCCTTGGTTGTGGTTGGGTTAAAAGTTTTTCGTATCTATACACCTTGCTTCCATCCAAAAACAGCCACATCAACGGTTCAAATATTTTGAACCAGTTTGGCAGTTAGTCTGGACAATGTTTTTTTCCAACCTGTTACTATGTCACTGAAAGAGCTCAGCTCTGTGATTGTAAAATACTTAATTTTCCTGAATTCTCTAATGTCTGGCATGGTGTTGAGAGATTGGCAAACTGATAATGTGGCACCATTATATAAAACCTATTACTTAATGAAAAAATATCCTTATATCACCTCTACATCCTCAACCAAGCTTTTACTAATCCCACGTAGCCAAACACAAAAGCAGCATAGTCTGCGACAGTGTCATCACATACAGCTGCTAGTATGTTCCTCCTTCCTGACAAAGTTCACTCCCCTGACATGATTTCAAATCTACATTCCCCTGGAGGAGCCAATCAGGCTGATTTACCACCCTCTACCAAGTTGATGTCATAGACATGTCAAGACATGCCCTCTATCAGAAGCCTGCTATTTGCAATTAATTATGGGAATTGTAGTTTAAATGTGACATTCATTCCATTAGTCTGTTTAATCCTCCACAGTTGTTTATAACGGGGGGATCAAAGAGAAAATACAATAATAGCTATAATCTCAGCCTCAGGGCAGGGATGCTTCTTTTAGGCTGGGGACAGACAGGGAGATTCGGGGAGATTCTGTCGCCTGGCGTTTAACAGCAGGCGACAATCTCCCCGAACTTCCTTCTCCCTGTCCGTCGCTAGTAGGGTTGCCACCTGGCCGGTATTTTACCGGCCTGGCCGGTATTTTTGATGGTTGATCCCAATGTTATTAATAGGAAAAATAGAAAAATATATAGGAAGGCCGGTATTTTTTTCAAGAAAAGGTGGCAACCCTAGTCGCTAGTTGAAATGACAAAGCGCCAGCGCTGTGCACACGCAGCGCAGCGATTTCCGGAATCGCCCGAAGTTTCCTCATGAAGTAACTTCGGGCGATTCCGGAAATCGCCGCGCCGCGTGTGCACAGCGCTGGCGCTTTGTCATTTCAACTAGCGACGGACAGGGAGAAGGAAGTTCGGGGAGATTGTCGCCTGCTGTTAAACGCCAGACGACAGAATCTCCCCGAATCTCCCTGTCTGTCCCTAGCATTAATGGATATCAGAGAGGAGCTGTGCCAATGTGAAATAACATTATAAACTTATATAGAATCTCAGCCATACAGAATAAAGTATAGCACACAGGCAGTGTAGGATACTCTTATGTACTTAACTGTTTTATATATACAGTATATATATATACAATGTAAACAATAGTCTGTATCTGAGGTGTGAACATTGCAGGGTTTTACAGACATGAACAATACTGGGAGAGATTACAGGTGTGAACAAAACTGTCCCCACACCTGACAAGGAGCAGCACTGGTGAAATGATCCTGTACAATTAGTTTGAAAAGTTATTTTCCAGTTCTTTGTCAACCAAACCAGAGGCATTAATGAGCTCTTCAATACTGCTTGACTGTCTGCTGACAGAGATGTGCTGCACACAGATATGACGTAACTAGAGGTTGAGGGAGGGTAAATATGACCCAGGGAACATTGGCGGGGCTAAGTGAATGCTGCTGAACTGAATCGACACTCCTACTTTCAGATTCTGAAAATGCTTGATCTGGAGAGCTGTTAGAAATGAGTGATAAGTAAGTGTGTTTATAACACAAATTTCATGCAGTTGGGTATAGATTTTATTGTACTAATTAATCTTATATATGTGAGAAAAATGGTATGGTTTATATTTCTCCTTTAAGGAATATTGCCTGTAATATAATATTTGTATTTGGATGGAGAATAGGTAAAGTATAGATCACAAAGAATGGTGGTAAATTAAACATTTCCTAATTGGAACAGTGTGGTTAGTGGAGAACTGCAGTGGGTCCTTATAATGCAAAAGTAAAAGCTGCAGGATATTCCTTTTTTGCAGAAAGATTTGACTAAACTTGGCAGCAAATTGGCAAATGGGGTTCAATGTTGATAAATTCATGGCAGCCTTTCTGACACCACCCCTCATACCCCCACACTTAATTTTTCTGCATTATACGAAGGAGGGGCTGCACTGATGTAAAAATTAAAATTTTGTTTCTTAGATATCAGGAACAGCTTTTTGCCACCCCTTGTGGGCATCAGCACCTAGGGCAAGAATTTCAGTTTTCCTCATGGCATCTGGATTATTATTGGATTATGGTTTAACCAGCAGGTGGTGCTGTTATAATACAATTCGTTGTACTAACAGTACATCCTTTCCTTAGTAGTTTAGAATCTGAATAGATGTTAATTGCAAACATTTTCATTAACTTATTTTAAATGCTGACTTATCCTTCTTCAATAAGTTTAGTACATATATATAAAATTTTCATAACCTGCCATATTTTGTAAAATTAACATGGTAAATAGGAAGTGTGTCCACTTTCTATTTCCAAAATGTTGGGAGGTATGGATTATAGGGTTAATTCATGTCCACAAGCTCAGTGGCCAACGTGCGTTTTCACCCATAGTCAGTTGAATGTAAAACGACTTTCCGGTGGCGTAACTACTCACTGTTGGGCCCTGGTGCAGGATTGGCACTGGGGCCCCCTTAACAGGCTCTCCCCCTATGAATTGCACATTGGAGTTCTCCTAGCCTCTCCCGCAGGCCCGAGAGGGAACGGGCCCTGGTGCAATTGCACCCCTGCTCCCCTGGTAGTTACGCCACTGCCACTTTCATTAAATGTACTTGTATCAAAATGTGCTCTTCACAAATTTTCATATAGTTCTGCTCAGCGCTGCTCAGTTTTTTCTGCCTTATAATCTAAATCAAGCATATTGCTGCATGGTTGGCTATGCCTACTGCCACCTCCTGACCAGGAGATAGTTCCAGGGTATCCATAGCACTCAAAAGAATAGGGTGCACATGTCAGTCACACAGCCAACACTGGAAATGACGCCAGACAGACTTTGAAAATATTTGCTGATACTGTGCAACAGGGCCAAATCAAAACCCCTTTGCACCCGCAATGATGTTAGAATTCTGGGGGAAATGCTGCATTGTGGGGGAAAATCACATGCTCAAAGTCAGGCTAAAGGTTCAGGAAAATAACATTATACTGTAGTTTGTTGCTTGGTTGTGTTTATGACAAGCTGGTCAGCCTCATGAACAGATCCAGTGCCACGTAATAATTCTGTTTCATACCATGTAGTATGTTGGAATGTTTGTATGGTTAATTGTCTGATGGTGGGTGGTAGTGTGTTTATGTAGGTTGACCAGGTGTCAATTAATTTTTCAATGTTTTTTTCTTTGTCTGTTAGAGTTTCCACCCAGTCCATATGGAAGTAATAATAATGGTATTGTAGCTTTTGAAGAACTACGGATATAGGTGGAGGGGATTGGGATAGCCATTTGTGAAGTATTGCTTTTCGGGCTGCTGCTGCTAATCTTTCAGCTAGGGCTTTTTCTGATTTGTAAACGTTAGTGTCAAATGGGAATTTACTAAATATGGCCCAAGTGGCTGTGGTGGTCATTGGTTTTCCAGATAGAGTTTTCCAGTAACTGGCGATTTCTTCCCAGAATTTTTGAATGTGAAGGCATAACCGTAAGCAGGGAATTAAGTCCGCTGTGGTTTCTCTGCATTTTAAGCAATTGTCTGAGATGGCTGTGCCTATGCAAAATCTTTTTTGTGGTGTTAAATAGGTATGATGTAATATTTACAGAGCCATCTCTTTATAGGTACTGGCTGGTAAAATGTTCATGATTCGTGTGTGGTATTGAAGGATTTCTAGTTTATCTGCTTGTGGGATTGTTGTCCATTTTGTAAAGTTAAAATTGGATTTGTTCTAATCTGCCTATAGATTTGGGCCGTTGATTTTATTGTATCCCTCCTTGGCCATAAAGAGTTTATGGGGTTGTTTTTGTCTTTGTCTGTGAGTTTGGTTAGATGTTGTGTGAGAAAATGGGTTGGTTGTAATAGTGAGAATAAATTATTCTGTAGAAACGGATGTTTCTGTTGCAAGTTTGAAATTGGCTGTGTGGTAAATTTGTCTGTAGTCATGTCTCTGATGTTCTGTAAGCCGTGTGTTGGTGAAACCTGGAGGGAATTTTTGTTTCTGATCCATGTTAGGTATACAGAGTTAAATGAGATAAATTTGCTCTTTTGAGAATGTTGTGCCAGGCTTTATAAGTGTGGATAAAGAGTGGATATTATTGCATCTTTTTTTGCAGCATCATTCTTTGAGAGGAGTATGTAGCAATGAATTCAGTGATAAGCCTTCTGCAAGTGTTTCATCTATAGAGATGGTGGTGTAAATGTTTTGATGAAGAAGCCAGTCACCTGCATATCGTAAAAGAGCTGCCACATTATATTCTGTTATGTTTGAGAGATTAAGCTCCCCTTCCTGTTGGTGTTGGCCTTAAGGTTTTTAACGCTGATTAACACTTAGATTACATGCAACACTTAGATCACATGCAACACTCGCTTAGCAGCTCCCACACTCACTTATGAATCACAGAGATAAAGTTTTAAAAAGTATCAGAACTGAGATCAACTGGCCCCTGCATGTTCATATGTCATATTTAGGTCGTAACACCACCTGTAATTCCATATATTGTTCAAACCTTTACAACCCTGTATTGTTCACACCTATGTGTGTGTGCCATATTCTGCCTGCCCTACTCTGTCTGTGTGTGCCCTATGCTCCCTGTGTGTGCCATATTCTGCCTGCACTATGCTGCAGGGGTGATCCTGATGATATTGCTGCCTGAGGCAGCCTTCAACATGCCCCCCCCCTTCCCCATGGTGTTAATTTTTTCAGTGCTATACAGGGGTAGGGGGGTCCAAGGCGCTACTGCAAGTGCGCGCTAGAAGAGACAAATTTCCTGGTTAAAAACCGGAAACTCTGCTTTTAGTTACCAGGAGCGGCTTTTTTGCCGCCCCTGGTAACCAGGGGGCTCTGCCGCCTGAGGCAAGTGTCTCAACTGGCTGAGCGCCCCTGTGTGTGTGCCATATTCTGCCTGCCATACTCTGCCTGTGTGTGCCATATTCTGCCTGCCATACTCTGCCTGTGTCTGCCACATTCTGCCTGCCCTACTCTGCCTGTGTGTGCCATATTCTGCCTGCCCTACTCTGCCTGTCTGTGCCATATTCTTCCTGTGTGTGTGCCATATTCTGCCTGCTCTACTCTGCCTGCGTGTGCCATATTCTGTCTGCCCTACTCTGCCTATCTGTGCCATACTCTACCAGTATGTGTCATACTCTTCCTGCCTTATGCTGCCTATGTGTGCCATACTCTGCCTGTATTTGTCATACACTTTATTATTATTAACATGTATTTCTATAGCGCCAACTTGTTGCGTAGCGCTACACTTCCTGCCCTATGTTGCCTGTGTATGCCATACTCTGCCAGTATGTGTCATAATCTTCCAGCCCTATGTTTCTTGTGTGTGCCATACTTTGCCAGTATATGTCATAATCTTCCTGCCCTATGCTGCCTGTGTGTGCTATACTCTTCCTGCCCTATGCTGCCTGTGTGTGCCATACTCTGCCTGCCCAATGGTCCCTTTACATGCCATACTCTTCCTGTCCTATGGTGTCTGTGTGTGCTATACACTTCCTGCCCTATGATGCCTGTGTGCCATAATCTGCCTGTATGTGACTTTAGTTTTAAAAGCCTCACTCAAGCTTTTGGCAGAATCCAAATATATCACATTTACTGCAAACCCACTATATAAGTTTTACTTAATGGATCATAAAATTAAATTACATTTGTTTGACTTGATTTTTACTTCATAAAGCTGTGCTGATTAATTTTTACTGTACAATGGAATCCTCAGGGAGTCAATACCTTAACAGAATGTTAATGGACCAAACATAACACCTGCGTAATGATGCTACCCTGGAATATATGAAAACACTAGGGAGAGAAAGTTTAGAAATCGGAATGTAAGGACACTTATAAACCAAAAGACGATTACCTTGGTCTAAAATGGAAATGTTAACAAAAAAAATTGTGAGCTCATAATGATCTGATATGTCACTTGACAGTTACTCTGTTAATTTATTTATTTCATTTGTTATAATGTTATCTTGTATGTAATGCAAAATAAAAACACTTTTGATAAAAAAAACCTTAAGGCGTTTAAAACCAAAAAGGCTTTTGAGAGGAATTGTATTTGGGAGACTGTAAATACACAGTGTGTGTCTTGTCACATGTATGTGGTGTTGGAGCAGCAGTTCCATGCAGTATTTACATGTGAGAGATGTTGGTGGATTTTCTTCGTGGAATCTGAACTGCAGACTCTAATGGGTGAACTTGCAGCACTGAGAGCAGTGGCAAACGAGGGGGAGGAAAGGAGGCTCAAAGAGCAACCACTGGCAGGGGCTAGTGGAGTGTGGAGAGTAGGGATGGCGCGAACCGCCGAAAAAAAGTTTGCGAACATGTTCGCGAACTTCCGGAAATTTGCGAACGGTTCGCGAACCCCATAGACTTCAATGGGAAGGCGAACTTTAACAGCTAAAAAAGATATTTCTGGCCAGAAAAATGATTTTAAAGTTGTTTAAAGGGTGCAACGACCTGGACAGTGGCATGCCAGAGGGGGATCAAGGGCAAAAATGTATCTGAAAAATCCATTGTTGACACAGCGCTGCGTTTTGTGCTGTAAAGGGAAAAAAGTCACTCAGGTGGTTGTGGACACTGTAATATTATTGATATTTAGACAGAATGTGAACAAGCTCACACAGCTAGATGGCAGTTGTTTGAAGTACAGTAGATTACTAGCCAGCAAACTTACTATCCACTGTCCCTGAAATCACTAACAGGCAGCTCTCTCCCTACACTAGCTCTTCAGCACACACAGGCAGAGTGAAAAAACGCTGCAGGGCTTCGGTTTTTATAGGGAAGGGGAGTGGTCCAGGGGGTGTGGGGGTGGTCCAGGAGGGAGAGCTTACTGATTGGCTGCCATGTATCTGCTGGTCTGGGGGAGAAATGGCAAAATAAAAGCGCCAACTAAGGCGAACCCAAATTGGCGAACGTCGCGCGACGTTCGCGAAGTTCCGGCGAGCGCGAACACCCGATGTTCGCGCGAACAAGTTCGCCGGCGAACAGTTCGCGCCATCCCTAGTGGAGAGGAGAAGGGGCAGAGGAGGCTAATGAGGGAGGAAAGTTTGTTACAGTCAGGAGGGGAAGTAGGGGACAGAAGGGTAGAGGGGCTTTTCCACAGCTTGTCCAAAATGGCAAATTTGCCATTTTGGCTGAAGATGCTGGGGAGGAAAGTTCTGAACTGGCGTGTATGGAGCAGGCTGACTTTCAAAGCCAGAGGTTCTAATACAGGTAGTGGGGGAGTGCAAGGAGGATTCAGTTATTAGAAAGGTGGATAGGGTAATCTGCCATAAAGCCGAACATTCGAACAGTCTGCTGTCTGCCTGGTGCTAGGGTTTGGCATGTGGGAGGAGCAAGTGGACAGATTATTGGGAGGGGCTGGGGAAGACCCAGCGGTCTTGGTACACATTGGTACCAATGACAAAGTTAGAGGAGGTGGTGAAGTCCTCAAGAATGATTTTAAAAAACTAGGTGTACAGTTGAGGGCGAGGACTTCCAAGGTAATTTTCTCAGAGATATTACCTGTGCCACAAGCAACGCTGAGAAGACAGCGGTATCTTAGGGAGATTAATGCATGGCTGGAGAACTGGGCTGATTTCTCAGTTGGCTACAGACTCTTTGCTAGGGATGGGCTGCACCTCATAGATGATGGTGAAGCTGTTTTGGGGGAGAAGATGGCTAGACGGTTGGAGGAGATTTTAAACTAGACGTGGGGGGGGGGGGGGGAGGGTTCAGTAAAAGATTCAGGGAAGATAGGTTAGATGAGATAGTGGGCAAAGGAAGGGAAAATGGGGGAGGAGATTTGGTTTGGGCTACTGTTAAGGATAGGGAGGACCACATGTCATATGTTCAACATGATACCAGTATTAAATGTATGTTTGCAAATGCAAGGAGTCTGACTGGTAAAATGGGAGAGCTAAAGGTGCTGGTACTGGAGGGAAAATATGATGTGACTGGTGTGGCCGAAACATGGCTGAATGAGTCGCATGACTGGACAGTTAATATCAGCGGCTATGCTTTGTTTCGAAGGGACAGAGTTAATAGAAAAGGAGGAGGGGTATGTCTGTTTGCTAGGCAGGATTTAAAAGCTTATTTAAAGGTGCGAATTTACGCTCTGGTCGGCGAACGGTAACGTATTTAAGTTTTTCAGACTATCACCCACAATGGTAAAACATGCCACAGCGTAAGGGTGCGAAGTTGCGCATCTATCTACTTCGCTAGCGTAAATTCGCCAGAGGCGGTCCGTGGGGCACATCTGCAGTAGCACAATTCCACGCACACAGGGAGTGGATGCAGAGACACTTGAACTTTACATTAATCCCGTTAAATTAACAAGCGCTAGAACATATGTAGTCAAACAATTATAAAAACAGAATTGTTGTAGGCGACTTTTCGCCTGCGCTACGCAAATTCACTAACGTTCTCATTTACGCTCTGGTCGGCGAACGGTAACGTATTTACGTTTTTCAGACTATCACCCACAATGGTAAAACACGCCCTAGCGTAAGGGTGCAAAGTTACGCATCTATTTACTTCTCTAGCGTAAATTCGCCAGACACGGTCCGTGCGGTACATGTGCAGTAGCGCAATTCCACGCACACAGGGACTGGACGCAGAGACACTTGAACTTTACATTAAGCCCGTTAAATTAACGGGCGCTAGAACATATGTAGTCAAACATTTATAAAAACAGAATTGTTGTAGGCGAATTTTCGCCTGCGCTACGCAAATTCACTAACGTGTGAATTTACACTCTGGTCGGCGAACGGTAACGTATTTACGTTTTTCAGACTATCACCCACAATGCTAAAACACACCACAGCGTAAGGGTACAGTGGAATGTGTTAGAATTAGATTGGCAGTAAGTTGTGGCATTTGTAATTTATAGTAAAAGTTCAGGGATTTGTACAGAGTGTGCTGCACACACTGGCTCCCCCTTCCTCTCTATTGTGTAACAGCAGCAAATGGACTGCTCAGTAAGCTAAGGGGCGGGGCTTCACTCTGCACCAGGAAGAAGGGGAAACAAGCTGCTGATAACACAGAAACCAGAGCAGACTTGCAGCAGGGACTAAGGTACATTAATCTGGGGGGCTGTTTAGAGCAAATTTACAGATAGAAAAACATTTACTTTTCCTTTAATGGGACTGCACTAGGCAAATCCATTATGGAAAAGGACCTTGGAGTCCTTGTAGATGATAAACTTGGCTGTAGCAAGCAATGCCAGGCAGCAGCATCAAGGGCAAATAAGGTCTTGAGCTGTATTAAAAGGGGCATAGAGTGCCGCAGGTGAACTCCCCACTGGTGTGTCTGCTAGGGATAGTGGACCATCTAGTGCCCAACACCCATGCCAAAACGAAGTTTAGAACATTGTTATACTATGCTTAGAAATGTGTTATTATGCATTGGATGGGACCCACTGCTCCCACGGAGAACTCATGGATTAAACTAGTAAATGAGGCTATTCCCATAATCAAGCTTACACATGAAACCAGAGGTACAGTCCGAAAATTCGAGAAGATCTGGAGCCCCTGGTGAGAGTTGGGTCCTAGCATCCAATAAAGAATGTAATGGTTAGCTGATTCAGCTGCACGGTAAATATATAATAAATATGAGTAACCTGTAAAGTTGCGAGATTGATAATGTAATAATATGCAACAAAGCACAACACGTGATTGTAATATCGTTTATTGTTTGTAAATGTTCAATGTTTGTTAAAACAAAGTAATACCTTTAAAAAAAAAAAAGGGGGGGGCATAGAGTCACAGGAGGAGGGGGTCATGCTTCCACTTTATAGAACACTTGTAAGGCCACATCTAGAATATGTCGTACAGTTTTGGTCTCCATCACTCAAACAGGACATTATTGTATTAGAGAGGGTACAGAGAAGGGTAACTAAGCTGGTAAAAGGTATGGGAAATCTTCGCTATGAGGAAAGACTGGCCAAATTGGGGGGGATGTTCACGCTGGAGAAAAGGCGCTTAAGGGGTGATATGATAACTATGTATAAATATATAAGGGGATCATATAATAATCTCTCTAATGCTTTATTCACCAGTAGGTCTTTCCAGCTCACACAAGGTCACCCATTCCGATTAAAAGTGAAGAGGTTCTGCCTAAATATTTGGAAGGGGTTTTTTAAAGTGAGAGCTGGGAAGATGAAGAATTGTCTCCCTGAATCTGTTGTACAGGCTGATACATTAGATAGCTTTAAGAAGGGGTTGATCGAGGGACTAGTCCGATTGCTTTTTTGGAGTCAGGAAGGAATTTTATCCCCCTCTGAGGAAAATTGGAGAGGCTTCAGATGTTTTTTTTTGCCTTATTCTGAATCAACCAGCCTTTAGGCAGTTTAAAAAAAAAAAAAAAAGTTAAAAGGTTGAACTTGATGGACGTATGTCTTTTTTCAGCCTAACTTACTATGTTACTATGTTACTATGTTAAAAAAAGGTAAACAATCAAAACAGCCATAAAAGTTGGACAACACTGTGGTATATAATTATTCATAAAGTGTTTGTCACCAAAAGTGCATATTATAACTGATAAACTTTCAAGTGTGTGAAGAAACGTATTTTCACACGACAGAAAATAGCTTTGTTAAGATTCACTAAAAACGGGTAAAGTTTACAAGGTCATACACTTTCATTCTGTGTGAATATAGAATGTTTTTAACCAACATTAGGTTAAAAACTTTACCACATCCATTTTGTGGTATTAATTCTGACTGAATATTATTATGTGAATGATTTCCTCACCAAATCCAAGTAATAGTGAAAGCTGATTTTGTGTAATGTTTTATATTATCTCACGGATTCCCACCCTAAATTTTCTGATGAGACAGAAATGTAAACGTCATAAAATATTCTCATATAGTCTCAGATATTTGGGTCTTCCAAAACTAAAATCACATATGACTCTAAAATGAAGAAATATTTCAATATCCTAGCTTATCTCTCTACTGAAGCTGACTTTTTTACACTTAGGTCAATTCATTATGTAGGATTGGTGCTTTCTGAGGAACACCAATCCTGAATGTGTTTTAATTAGATTTTTTTTGGTTTGGCAAGAGGAAGTAGGGAATGCTTTGCTGCCCTCACAAAATTGGCTCTCACACATGCCTGAAAATACTGTTGTCACTGAAAGGAATCCCAAGCCCCCATCCCCAGTTACAGTCAGGTAATCCCAGTGGGGCCAATATTAACATCAATCATTTGAGAGTTTAAACCTTGAATGCAGGCAAGTTGCAGGTAAAACTCGGTTACAGTGTAATATATTGAAGCAATAGAATTATGAGATGAAAGAATGAGATGAAAGTGAGTGTAGGATCAGGGATTGTCATAGTTGGTCAGCTTGAATATATTGCAATATATGGACAAGCAATCCTGTTTAAAGACAAGAGCATCTTTTGGTAGCTTAAAGGGGTTGTTCACCTATAAATTAAATTTTAGTATAATGTAGAGCACAATATTCTAATAAAATTGAACCAAGTTTGGTTTTCCTTTTTTTAATTATGTGCATCAGCAGCTCTCCAAATTGCAATATCAGAAATCTGGTTTCTAGGGTCCAAAATACCCTAGCAGCCATGCACTGATTTGAATAAGAGACTGATATAAGAATAGAAGAGGACTGAATAGAAAGATGAGTAATAAAATGTAACAGTGGCAATACATTACAAAGTATTTACAAAGCAATGGGGTCAGTGACCCCCATTTGAAAACTGGAAAGAGTCAGAAGAAGAAGGCAAATCATTAAAAATCTATAAGCAAGAAAAAAGAAGGCCAGCTGAAAAGTTGCTTAGAATAAGTCATTCTATAACATGTTAAAAGTTAACTTAAAGGTGAACCACCCCTTTAATGGACAAAAGGGCTCATCATATTGATTACGGTGAGTGCAGAGGACCTCTTACCTTACCTGTCTTTTTTGTAAGCAGAAGTCCATTATGCAAGGGATTATTTGAGCTCTGATCATGTCATTATCTGCATCACCAGGACCAAACATGGAGTAGCTTCAATTTCACCTGTTTTACTCAAGAAATAACAAGAACAATTTTAGTGATTAAAAGCATTGGCAAAAGTATGTTCAGCATAAGCCCCATTTATTGAAATGTGTGAGCCATGAAGTCAAACTTTGTTCCTAAGGGTGATGAAATCAGCTTTGTCAAATAAAGTTTAAAAAAAAAAAACAACAAAAGGACTGGTCTGAGGCCTTTGATTTTACCTGCCATTGAACATTAAACCTGAATATTGGAGTTTCCTCAGTAACCAATCATATAAACACCTGACTGTAGTTTCAAGAAACAGGTCAGAACAAAGGAGGACAAGAGGGGGTAGAAGAGAGCACCAGAATCATGTGGACCCAGCTGACTAAAAAGAATACAGAACCAGAGAACAGGAGAGACTACTCAGATCCAGTGCAGACCTATTCACTATGAACTGGAAGTAACAAGGCAGAAGCATTAAGCATAGATATTGGGCACAAGTAAAGGGTAAGGTGCAGTGAAAAATGTAGAGTGGAACAAAAATAAATTTTTGACCATGCCCATTTTGTGGCCACATTCCCACATACCATGTACATTTTACAAATTTTAACTTGACAGGTTTTGGAAAGTTTGAACACATTTCTTGGGGATTTAGGGTCATGCTTTATGTTATTACAATTTTTTAATAAAAGTTGAAATTCCCCTTTAAGCTGCAAGCCACAAGCCACAAGTTCCCAATATACATGCTTATTAGCTACAGTTGTATCTAAGTGCAGGGGTTCAGTATTCTGGGCTCTTTGCCAAAAGCTTCCATATCCCATAAAGTAGTGCAGAACATTTCAATAAGGATCCGGGACAGCAGATTGAGCTGTCAAAATAAGGACTGTGCCAATAAAATCAGGACAGTTGGGAGGTATGACAATATTCATATCAGGGTTGGACTGGTGGGGTCCACCAGGTTCCAAGCCTTAGGGGACCCGTGCACATGTGCATGGTGTGCATGGATAAGAACCAGCGCGCCAGCAAGAAATCCTGCGGATTTTACTTTCGCCTGATCGAGGAGCGTGTCTGAGCCGGTGGGGGGCCCACCGGGGTTTTCCCCAGTGTCCCACCGGCCTGGTTGACCCTGATTCATATTATAGGTATGTAACTGGGCGGTCAGGGTTGTATAATTGTTTTCTTATTATGGGATTTATTGGAATCTGCTGTACTTGCCTAGTGATTTATTCTTATGTAAAAAGCTTGTATAATATATAGAAGTAAATTAAAACCATTTTTGATGTGTTGGCATGTGGGTGATTCTTTGCTGTACCATTCTGCTGAATCTAGCTAATTATTATTCAGGTTTTTTATGATTTAGGTTAAACACACATATGCACCATAACACATATGTACCAACCTCAAGTCCCCTTTATTAAAAATGTATTATCATTATTAACATTGAAATTGAGAAAAACTGATTTTCAGGATTAATATTGAACCTTCTGTGGAATGATAGGCATTATATGTAGAGTAGGAATTGTTTCAAACTTGGTATATTATTGTGTGAAATTAATGTAAATTTGCGCTGTAACCAGAGTTTTCAATTATTGTGGTTGATGTGCTTAAAGTTTGACTTCAACAAGTATATTTTACAGCTATATGAAGTTAAAATATCTCTCACTAGTCATTGCTGGGCCAACTGGTTGGAGAGGATCCCTGATCAACCATTATATGACCGCTTTTAGTCACATGACTTCCAAGAACAGGGTAAAAGGAAATTCTTTTTATTTTGATAAAAATATCCACAGAAGTATAGATGAAGGGGATACATCAGGGGTGTCCAAACTTTTTACAACGAGGGCCAGATTTGGTGAGGTGAAAATGTGTGAGGTCCAACCATTCAGTGCTGAACTCCATGGACAATGTGCGCGCGACCTGACGCACTGAGCAAAATCACATGCGTCCGTGGATTTCAGCCTGTAGCCTGATGTTCTTTGAACCATTATTATTTAATTGGCATGCTGCTGTTAATCAGCTGTGTGGGGCAATGATGGGTACAATATATTTGCCATTATCACCTAGTGGGTTGCCCTCATTAGCAATTAATGAGGATAAACAATACTGAAGGCAAATTTATATATCTGTTGCCCTGGAATCTAGGTTGAGACAAATACAGTTTTAATCTGGCATTTTATCTAAAACTAACTAAAAAATCAGGCAAAATATTATCCAAAATGTGCCCTTTAAATAGACTTATTATTATATTATTATTACTAACTGGGCAATGGGCAGCGTCCCCCCTCCTCCTATATCCTTTGGGACATGACGTTTCCTCGGGAACCGAGCATTTCAAGCTGGGCCGCCTTCATATTCATCCTGGGCCGCAGTTTGGACAACCCTGGGATACATTGTATACACATACAATTGTTAAATAAGCAGTACTTAGCTATCTAAATGTTATTTGTTAATTTGTTCTATCTCTTGCCCTTTTGATTTTTATTTTATTAAATAAGAATTATAATACAAACCTGTCATATAACACTTGAAAATAATGAATATCAGAACTGTAAACATCAGAAAAGGTTTATTATTTAAATACATAATAAAGAAATAATTTGTAAGATATATATTCCAATGTTCATAATTAGGCATAATGCATTGGGCTAGCATGAACACAGTCTAGTTAATTAAAACCTTGTACTATTTCTTCATTGAAATTCTTCAAGGTTTTTATATATGATAAACAGAAGGGAAAAAAGTCAATTATACATCATTATTTTGTGTTTTAAGTATTACAGTAGAAGAGATCATAAATTACGTGATATGTAACCTTTAAGTACTTTCACTTAATTTACAAAGATTATGAATTCCATGCTAGTTCCTAAGTTACTAATACATTTAACACATCTTTGCTCTGTGCTCCCTTTGCCTAAACAATGTATTATGGCTAACTTGTGACCAGGGCCGCCATCAGGGGTGGACAAGTGTCCCATGTAAGGGGGGCCCTGGCGCCAATGTTTTTAAAAAATATATTTTTTGGGTCCCTTAACTTTTAAGGGGGGCCCTGACCAACAATTGCTTTTTATAACTTATGTTTGGGGGTTACTTTTTTAGCACTGATGTCTGTGTGGTCTTTTAACTGTGATGTGGAGTGGGCGGGATCGGGTGTGGGGCTTGGGTGCCAGGGTGGGCAGGGCCCAGGGGGGCTCCAAAAATTTTGTTGTACAGGGCACCGTGATTTCTAATGGCGGCCCTGCTTGTGACTATCAGGACAGTGCACATTTCACTAGGAACACCGTGAAGAGACTGAAGATGGTTCCACAACACGTGGAGGCCTATTAACCATCAGTCTCATTTTAGTGGCTGTAGAGGTTTTTGAAACCACAACTAAACTCATATAACCATGAATGTCATGACATGTACTAAAAGATTAGAATAAAAAAAAAGTGCGGAAGGAAAATAATGTTGAGCAATATGAGAAAAAATACAAATACCTTTAGACAATTCCAAGGTTAAAAACAAAAATCAGAAAAGCTCTAAAAGTCCAAATTGATTAAAAATGGTCCAATAAGATTAGCAAGCTCCCATTTACTTCTATAAGACCTTGACAACTTTTACCTGGCAAAGTTTTGTATTAAAGGTTTTTGTGTTTTTTTCGAGTTTAAAAAAAAAAACAAAAACCCATGAATATTTAGAGATTAGTGTAAAAAATAGAACTTCAGTTGTTAGTAAATCAGCCCCATAGTATAACGTTTTCTTGGTTAAAATAAGAGATTGTAGGTACTGTAAGATATGTGTGTCTAAAGGGCACAATATCATGTGTATTTCATGTATTAGGCTGGTGAAATAGAAACTCCAGGGAAATGTGTATTGCTACAGCTAGTAAAGCTATTTAATGTGTAAAACAGCTTAGTAAAAGATGGATTATGGTCCCTGGAGTGGATGGAAGAGAGCAGGGTAGGCTTCCATCCATTGCTGCCAACTAAAGGCAGGTAGAGGTAATTAGCTACAGTTATGTGGTAGTTAAAAGGAGGCATTGAGCAACACCTCAGGACTGCTGCTGCTTCCCCCCTAGAGACCTCCGGGAGTGGAGAAGGGTGAGGGGCTATGGAAGGAGTGCTGGAGAGCACCAGGGAACAAGTGTGTTATTCCCCTGAGTTGGAGACAGCTCCAAAGGTCTGGGAGAGGACCAGAGAAACCGCTCTCAGGAGGCAAGTGTTTCAAGTGTGCCCAGAGAGGATTCTGGGATTTGTGAAATCCAGTGAGGGTGAAACTCAAATGTGAGTAAAGGGAACATCAGTGTGGGTGTTCAGATTGGGACTGTTTCTGTTATGTGATTCCCCCATGTGTAGCCAGTGGGCTGAAGATTTGCTTTTGTTGTTTTGAAAATAAGTCAGCAAAGCTGCAATTTAACCGTAAAAGGCTGTGTCAGTTTCTGTGCTGAAATATGTGCTGAAGCCTTGGGTTTTGCTACCGGAAGCTCACAGTACATACAAGTTAAATTCCTCCACAGAGTGTATCTTATTCCTCATAAGATAGACAAAATATATCAAGGTGTGTCAGATGTATGCCTGAAATGTTAAGCCGAGGTGTATTTTGGGAGTGCCCCCTGACATGAGGATTTTGGAGGGAAGTGCTGTCCTACATAGAGCACTTGACTTTCCTAATATTGTTTCCCCCCAGCCTGTGTCTCCTGAGAATTGCAGGAGACCTACCTACTGTATGAGCAACTATATTAAACTATACTAAACTCTGTAATCTACAATTGTTCTATTTACCAAAGAAAGCAATACTACTGGAGTGGAAGTCGGTATCTCCACGCACACTGGGTTTTTGGAAAAAATTGATTAACGAATATCTGTCCAAACTAAAATTGGTATATATAGCACATGGGTGCCCTGGAAAATTTGAAGGGATCTGGGGCCTTTGGATAGAGGATAAGCGCTCTTCCACCTGAGCATCTGAAGCTGCGCTGCCCTGTCTTCTGGTTTTATGCGTTCAGCTGCAGGAGAGCGCAACAGTAGGCGCCTTAAAATTTTTTTCATTGGAGCTGTACTCACACAGGCACATGTAGATGCCAAACGAAGGTTTAGACACAAAATGCTGCATTTTTCCTGCGTTCGTCGCCTACATAGGCCTTTGTGAGTACAGCCCCATTCACCTTTGAGTAAAGCTTTAATATGTTAAAGAATGGCATACTCTATTCAACAACTTTTCAGTAGGTCTTAATTTTTTATACATTTAATTATGTCTTCCTCTTCTGACTCTTTCCAGCATTCCAATGAGGGTCTCTGCAGCAGGCAAAAAAACTATTGCTCTTTGAGTTTACAGTTGTATTATTAGTGTTAATTTTTATTAGTTGTCTTTCTGTTTAAGCTTTATCCCATTCATATTCCTCTCTATCTTTCAAACCATTGCCCTGTTTCCAGATTAACTTGGACCCTAGCAACTAGATCGCTGCTGAAATTCAAAACTGGAGAGCTGCTGCACAAATTCGAATAATAAAAAGAAAAACACAGAATGCAAATTGTCTCAGAACAGCATTCTCTACATCATACTAAATATTAAACTATTAAGGTGAACAACCCCTTAATTGTGAATTGTATTAACATATTTTATCCTTTATATACTTTACATAAGCATCTATTTTGTCATTACAATTTTGCTAGAGATTAATTGAATATTAATTGAGATTAATTGCTATACTGTATTTATTTATCTAACACTATATATTTGGCAGAGGTGAACGCCCTAGCTAAGCAGGTAGACAGAGAGGGCCCTTGACGGGGATGTGGGGGCCCCTGATGTAGCAGCCCTGTTGGGCCTCTCACACCCCAGTCTGATCCTGGTAATACTTTAAATATATCATGGGAATGAAGAGGTAAATGGCTAACTAAATGTAGCAGGAAATCATGGCAAAAACACGGAGGGACAAAGAAGAGGTGCTAAATAGAGAGAGAATGAATAGTGTGGACAACGATAGGTGGAGGTGAATATTGGGTGAAATGTTGTAATATAAGTCTGTGGTTTTGTGGCATATGCACTGGAGAAAAAGGGAAACACTCACTTATACTTGATTATACTTGAGAGATTCAGTATTGTGATAATACTTAGCTGTAAAGATTAATTTTTTTTTTCATTCCCAGTCTCACACAGCATCTCACACGTCAAGACAATGAAGACATTAATGCACACTTGCATTTATAATCTCACCAGGCTGTAGGTAGTGAGATTTTTATTATTGGGGGGGGGGGGGTAATGGGATTGAAAATAAATACCTAATTTATTCTCAGGATTTTGTTGTGATTTTCATAATTCATGACAAAATCACAACTTGAAAATGAATATCTGTGCCCCAGCCATAGTCTAGCAATACATTATTATTATTAATACTATTATTATTTGTGTTGTGAGAAAATAATGATATCTACCTGTCACTGCACACACAGGGCAGAAATCAGACTAGCATTTTCAGAAGCATTTTCTAGTTGAAATGCAAACGGAGTTCATGGTGACAGCTGGATCCACTTCATTCCTGTTATGACTCACACACATACATTTTCTTGGCTGAAATATACCCCATGTGTGCAGTGGTGTGTGCAGTGGTGGGCGAATGCGCCAGTACGATTTCCTATCATTTGATTTCAACAGAGAAAGAATCATGGAAAATATCAGACCATTTAGCTACTGCTACAATAACAAAGAGTGGCAGAGATTTCAGTCTCTTCAACCAAATCATATTGACTCATAACAGATAAAACTGTACATAACAAATAATAACAAAATCATAATAAGTTCACCATGCTTTCAAATAACAAATCATAACAAATACATTGCTAATATGCACAGTAAGCATGATGCTGCAGTTGGCAAACATAAACTCAGAATACTGCAGACAGGATGTGGGTACATGTGGATGTGGGTATATCACATACATTACTAGGTTAAAGGTGGTGGATCATTATGTAGGGCAAAGTGGTTATTTGTTATATAAAAAAAATGCAGGAATAAATGTAAGGTTTTGACAATTTCGTTTCAACTTTTTAAAGGGACAAGGTACCCATTTTGCTTTCCCTTGTCTCTGAAAGGGGTTTCTTATTATTTTCCCCCAAAAGTCCTTTAGCCCATTGCTGTTCGCCAATACAAGTACATTTTTTTAAAATGTTTAAAAGATCACTTCTAAATTTTACTCCCACAAAAACGTAGATAAATGGATTCAAACAGCAATGAAGAAAAGCAATGCTCTGAGTGATTTTATATGCAATATCAATATTTTGCGTAGTGGCACATTCAAAACCGTTTACATTGGCAGTATTCAGTGCTCTTAACACAAGTATACTGTTGTATGGTAATTGAGATAAAATAAAGACAGATAAAACGGTAAAAATAACCTTTAATGCTTTATGCCTTTGAAAACCTCGAGCCTGGACAAGAATTGGGATTATCATAGCGTAACAGAACACCATGACTAAAAATGGAAGGCAAAAGGCCACTGTAACTTTGAGCGAGAGAACGCCAACTTTAAATGTTTTGCTCAGTTCAGCAGGGTAAGACATTGTACAGGTGGTTGAATTTGATTTTTCCTTAACGATACTAAATAATATCTCAGGAAGACTTAAACCTGTTGAAAGTGCCCAAACAATGAGACATGTTAACTTGCTGATAATGAGCTTCTTGGTCCGATACTTTTGAGCTTTAGTCGCTTGCACTATTGCAATATACCTGTCTATGCTAATGCATGCCAGTAACAGCATCCCACTATATACATTAACTGAGTACATGCTGTTAACAACTTTACAAAGAGCTGTTTTGAAAACCCAGTCACGAGAAGTGGCTATTGCCCAGAAGGGCAGTGTGATGAGAAACAATATGTCAGCAATAGTAAGGTTTATTAAAAATATATCTGTCATTGTTTTTAGCTTTCTATTATATATACATGTAATGAGGACCAAACTATTTCCAATAAGACCAAACAAGAAAACACACCAGTAAATGGGCGGGAGGACATAGGATGCAAATTCTCTAACAGAATTTTTTTCACAAAATACACCTGGGTCAAACACAACGTAGTCGAGGGTGCTGAGAGTATATTGATCTTCATTTTCTTCTTCTGTAAATAACTGGGTTACCTGAAAATAAAACATCCTCATTATTCAAAACACAGAAAAAAAAGTCTATCTAAATGCTTAGCTGTTTATAAAGCTGAAAATTTGATAACAGAAATGACATTAGGGGGCAAATTTATCAAATTCACATGAAGGATTCGAAATTCGATCGAATTTTCAAAAAGATTCGAATTTTCGAATGTTTTTGAAGACCACTTCGACCATCGAATTTAAAAAATCTATTCGAATGTTCGAGTAACTTCTCCTTAAAATTTTTATTCGACTGCCTAGTTCGCCAGTTTCAGCCTACCGAATTGGTTTTCATTATTTTTGATCAAATAAAAAAATTTGATTGAATGTTTAAAATCGTTCGATTCGAACGATTTTATCATTCGATCGAATATTTCCTATTCGATCGTTCGAATTGCGGTAAAAATCCTTTGAATTTGATATTCGAATTCGAAGGATTTTTATTCCCATAAAATCCGATGGTCGAATTTGAGGGTTACATACCAAAAAAAATATTTGTTTCACAAAAACTTGAGAAAAAAATGCTACACATACAACTGAGTATTCTAGAATTCAGGCTTAAGTGAACTGGTAAAGATATCTATCATTTTTAGTCATATATAGTTTGAACAGCTGTCTTTTGCTTGTTTATTGGTGCCAAACAGATGCTTTCTTTGTGTAATGCAAAACAAACTACTGTGCCTTTATCACTATTTTAAGCTACTTATATCTTTAAATCAGTTTCGCTGAGCATCTGCAGCTTCATTTAAAGAGCTGACATTCCATCAGTTGTGGTATATAAAATACACTTACAAAGGTAACAGGAAGTGGATGATAACAGCTTTTAGAGAAAAAAAACGTTAAGCTTACACAACAAAAACATCATATTATTCCACTTGCACTATCACAATATTTAACATTTGAGTGGCTAGGGAGAAAGTGGCTCATTTTATAATAAGAATATTTATGGAGACGTAATAAAAGATGCAAACTGACTTTCTGAGGTAACTGTACTGTGCATGTGTGAGTCTAATAAAGCAAAAGAGATCCTTGGGAAAAGCAGCACGTATGGAGATGAGGTGCTTTCACAGCTGGGTCTGTTTTTTACTATACACTAGTAAATAACAGGGAGACCATTACTCAGTAGAGATTATATAACTGCAAATTTTAACTTTTTCTTTTTGAGAAGGGGAACTTTTTTTACCTTGTAAAGGAGCCATGTCACTCGCATGCGCACAATGAAAAGTGGTCCCTAATCGAGGCAGCTTTTCATAATGCGCATAATTGTGACGTCACACAAGCGTAATGCGCATGAATGCGAGTGGACATAGCTGCTCGCATCGGGAGCTCCCTCCCTGTGCGAGTAGCATAGCGCTGGCGGGGGGGGCATTTAAAGGGGTGGTTCACCTTCAAGTTAACTTTTAGTATATGGTAGAAGGACCAATTCTAAGAAACGTTTCAATTGGTCTTCATTATTTATTTTTAATGATTTGCAATTTTCTTCTGTTTCTTTGCAGCTTTCAAATGGGGGTCACTGACACCATCTAAAAACAAATACTCTGTAAGGCTACAAATGTATCGTTATTGCCACTTTTTATTACGTATCCTTCTATTCAGTCCATCTCCTATTCATATTCCAGTCTCTTATTCAAATCAATGTAGGGTTGCTAGGGGAATTTGTACCCTAGAAACCAAATTGCTGACACTGCAAACTAGAGAGCTGTTGAATAAAAAGCTAAATAACTATAAAACCACAAACAATAAAAAATGAAAACCAATTGCAAATTGTCTCAGAATATCACTCTCTACATCATACTAAAAGTTAACTCAAAGGTGAACAACCCCTTTTAAAAAAAAAAAAAAAAAACTACCGTTATCCCCAACCGGAATGCAGGCTCTACCAGCCCTCACCTTTGGTTGGGGATAGCATTTTTAACCAATAGGTGCCCTTTAAATATATCTTAATACTTTCTTAAAGAAGAACTAAACCATAAAAATAAATATGATTAAAAATGCCATATTTTACATAATGAACTTATTGCACCAGCTTAAAGTTTGAGCTTATCAATACCAGCAATGATCCTGGATGTCAAACTTGTCACAGGGGGTCACTATCTTGGAAAGTGTCTGTGACACTCACATGCTCAGTGGGCTCTGAGCAGCTGTTGAGAAGCTAAACTTGGTTGTTGTTGCAAATTTACCATAAATATACTTCTGCCAATTAATTTGCCATATGAAGTGGTTTGAAGAGTCTCAGTATATGATTAACAAATCAGAGCCCTAAAGAGGGGGGTAAGAATTAATTAGTGGCTGTTCATAACAGCCATAAAAGGGATGTAACTACTCTTTAAACTCAAACATTGTAAACAATTCTTACATTTTTCCACAAAGGAGAAAGCTTAATTATGCTACATCACAAAGCAAGCTGGTGGACTAGTCTGTGGCCATTCCACTAGGTGCACTTCCTATATATTAACGTTTAAAGGAAAACTATACCCCCAAAATTACTATTATAATGTATAACTAAAATTAAGTAACAGATAGTTGATGTGATATTGAGCAATATATTGAAAGAATCTTACCAAACTGGAATATATATTTAAGTAAATATTGTCCTTTTACATATTTTTCCCTTAAATCTCCATTTTATGATATTCTCTGTGCTCCCTCAGAGATCCCCTGACGAGTGGGAGTAAAAAACAGAAGTTTGTCCTTTAATTGGCTCATGTGACCCGACTTATATGGTTTTGTATGGTTTGTTTGTGTGCACATGAATCATATGATCCCAGGGTGATCCTTATTTCTAAAAATGACAATTTTCTATAGAGGATTACCCAATGGCAAGTACTACTAAAAATACTTTTATTGAGTCAAACATTCTTTGTATGTATTGTTTTCCTTTAAAGGGACCTATTAAAATGTCCAGTAGGACAAATATATATTTTGCAAATGTACCTCTGTATTAATTAGTTGTGCAGGAGTGTTTAATACTAACACCTATTCAGATCCTTAATTCCCATTGCAAATTACATAAGGGAGATGGAGACGAGATTTGCTAGTTTCAGTACAGAAAATAAATTGTTAAATACAAAAAGGATCTGTATGTTTATGGGGTGTACGCATCTGTACAACTGATTATAAATTGACCTCAAAAAGATACCTATTTTCATTTTCTTTTTTAACAAAAGCAAACATAAGCTCTGTTTGCAGATATCTAGCAGTAAATACCCCAAAAGATTAATTCCTATGTTTAGCCACATCCATTAAAAAATACCTTTGGTAGGAGTTTAATACCCAGTATATTAGTATATACTGATACAACATTACATGAAATATTTTCTGAAAACGATTTTTTTCTTGATTCATTATAGAGCAGGGTTGCATGAGTTAAAGCAAAACGAAAAAAGTTTGCATCACTAATATGAAGTTTTAAAACAGGTAAAAAGTCATAAATTATTTCAGTACATGGCTGTGCTTGTTTCAGGAACGACCTGTTTACTTCCCTGTGATTTATATGCATAGTTATAATATTGTGGTTTGTCCTTTTAGAATGTTTGACAAACAGGAAAACAGATGTGCAAAAACAACCACACCAAACTTTGTTATGAAAAATTAGAACACGTAATTAATGTTTCCTTGAAACAAAGATCATATTTCAGAAGAAAACTTCATATTTAGACAGGTACAATTTTAGCCAGTGTGATCCTCCCCTAATCTCATAGTCAAAATGAGATCTATAATGTACATGCCAATATAAAATAATTGTTATATTTAATGCCCTGTGATGTCCTTATTTGCTTACTACATTGCAACACATGTGGAAAACTCCTTTATTTGGGAAAGCAATGATCTGACAGGGTTTAGCGCATCTGATTAATCAAAAAAATGTATCAGACTTCACAAAATAAAAGTCCATAATTTAAATTAGGGGTTGTTGTCCAGCTTGCTATTTGGAAACATTGTTTAAGATTAGTTACATTGTGTTATGTAAAGAAACGGCAGACTGTTTTTTGAGAGGGAAAATTACAGTCAAATTTAATTAACTGTGTCTTTCCAAAGCTGACATGAAATATCAAGTAGGCAGCAGTAAAACAAAGTCTTCTTTACTGTTCTGAATTTATTTGCAAAGGTAGTTGAATGTGTTCAATTCCTGAGTGCTATGTCCTGAAATAAAGGGTCACTAATGGGGGCAAGGGAGTATTAAGAGAGTATAATGCTAAAGTTCCTTCTGGTGCCATATCCTGTGAACAAATGACACAATTAAACAAGTACTTCATTCTTATATATTTTATACAAGAAAAGCTCCTAATTATGAAATAGACTCTATTTTATTTAAATAATGCAAATTTTTAAAATTATTTCATTTTTCTCTGTATTAATAACAGTAGCTTGTACTTGATCCAAACTAACATATAATTAATCCTTACTGGAAGCACAACCAGCCTTTTAAGTTTATTTCATGTTTACATGATTTTCTTATTGACTTAATGTACGAAGAGCCAAATTACGGAAAGATCCCTTATCCGGAAAACCCCAAGCATTCTGGAAAACAGACGGCTTATGTTACTTCAGTAATGCAGGGATTTCTCCATTACAGATCTTATGCAGAACTACAATAATTAATCTTAGCTAGCAGGTTATGTTGGGAAGGTAGTAGTCTGTGAGGGGCAGTACATTCATTAATGGGGCAATGTATTTTTAGAATCACTAAGCAAATAATGAGCAATGCTGGGGGCTGCACTGTGCCTGTCATGAAATGCTGGGGGACCAAGAGATGTGCGGATCCTGTGTTCTGTCACCCTGCCCATGTATACTTTGTCCACAGAACTGTCTTTATGGCTGTTTGTTTGGCTGGGGGCCATAATGAATCTTAAACCTACAAATTAAAGTTTGTCTTATGAAAGAGAATTTGAATGCTTACAACCATTGCCAATGCTCTGCCTCTCTGATAACATTGCGGGGTCTCTCTGACAGGTTTGTGGTTCTGATTTAGTGTAGGAGAAAGACTTCAATGTGGGTGAATCTGTTTTTACATGTGTCTTTGAGAATGAGAGAAATACTGCTGCATGTTTGAATGTGACTGTGTATTTGTACATAACCGTAATTTGTGGCTACCTGTGTCTGTACAGCAACTGTATACATTCTGTTCTGTGGCTTCCACCCACACCCATTGGTACTGGGCTCCCTCCATCCCACCACACAAGCATCTTTACACGTGGGGTCTGCTCTCCTTCCCACCACTTTGCCCCTGTTCACACAGCAAATAAAGGGAGGGAGCAGGAATGGGCGAAAAGCAGTGTGTGTGCTGGAAGTCGCTCTGTGTAGCACCCCCAAGGTTGCAGGATATATTTATACTGACCATGGTTTTTGCTGTTTTAATTTATAAAAGACAGCAGAAAACAGAGACATCAGAAAAGTATGTTTTTTGCACTAATCAGGGCAAAATGTGAGATTGTACAAACCAAGTAGAATGTAACTACTTTCAAACACTGTCAAAAAAAATAGTTCACACAAAAGCCTGCTCTTTATCTCAGAACAAAGGCTTCAGCTGGGAAAGGGAAGGACTTTGCATACATACGGCTTTCTAAGCAGTTTGGGTGCCTACAAGCAAGGCACTGAATGTGACTTTACTTTCAATTTCAGATTTAATCCAGTTGTGGGCAAGAAATATCAAAAACCATAGATATTTAATATTAAAAAAAAATAGGCAAGAAGTATGTCCAGCACAAATGCTCATTGGAATAATGCTACAAAAGGGGGTATAATGCCCTTTGAAATTGGGCGTTGAATCTTAAATAAGTTAGAGATTTCCTTGTTGTATATTGATTTAGTAATTTAGATATTGTATACCTATGTACCAGTTTTTGGTATAGAGTTTTAATACATTTTTCATGTTATAACCAGTGAGATTCTCATTGAATTGCATCTGGCTCTATGGAAAAATCTGAAAATAAATATGGAGATAAGCTGATTTTCATCAGATTGAATCTGAATCCCTATCTCTTATTATTGAATCTGAATCTTTATCTCTTATTATTGTGTTATATATCATACAGCATTTTTGTATTACAAACACATATAATAATATATCTTTGCAGATGCCAGTACTAATCACACCCAATTGTCAAGACTTTACAATATTTTAAAAAGCACTGTAGCTTTTGATATACATGTATATGACTACAAAAAAAGATGACTGGAAAAATCCCTTTGGAAAGAACCTTTCTTGGTACTCAACCAGCACAGTTACTGGTTCCTGTACATTTCAGCTTTTCAAGAAAATGCTGCTAATCTTTTTTTTTTTCTAGCAGGTAGGAGTTTTTAGAACAGTGTTCCATTACTCTGCATTAAAAAGAAAAACCCTGCAAACTGTCAGTCTGGCTCAGGCAATATTTATCCATATTACTTACACTTATGGTGTTAATTTGAAGCTATAAGTAACATTTCATTACCTTTATGTTTGTGTTATTAATATAGAGAACTAGAAAGACAGTAGAAATAATTCAGCAATACAAAGAACTAAAAAAATGCATGTGTGTAACTGTATGAGTATCTGTACTTGTCACTTTTCTTGCACCTAATGCTGTTAGGCAAGTGTTTGTATGTGTGTGTGTGCTGGCATCTGGGTGTGTGCAGTGTCACTGTCAAATAGCAGATTAGTTTATGGGTCACTGCTCATGTATTGTGGCTGGGGTTCACTGCACTAGTAAGAGCTGTAGTCAGGTGGGTGAGAGGACTTGTGCTAGTATTGCCTGAAAAGCAGATAGAGTAGCAACAAATGTAATGCTGTACATTATATATATTTAAGTGGGTATTTAAGCTCATTGCATGTTGCATTTGTACATCCTGATTACGGTTCTCTGTGAACCGAAAAACGTAGATGTCTGAGCCTTTTGATTTATAATACAACACCTTTTTCTACAAATGCCGTGAGTGCTCTCATTATTTATTTATAATATATATATATCTGGATGCCAACACAAATCGTGTCGAGGTGTAAGTTGCCTGGGTGCAAAAAAAGCCCGAAAAGATGAATGTATAACAGAAGGAGGCTCGCACTCACAGTTCTTACAAAAGAAAAACCGCCTAGCCTATAATTTAGTTCTTATTTTTGACTAATAAACACCGTTATTTTTTTGTTAAACCTGTGAGTGCGAGCCTCCTTCTGGTGTATATAT